>VYZX01033439.1:133496-555275 GCA_013401335.1 Brachypteracias leptosomus
ACATATATATAACATTTTATTTATGTATGTTCATATATATATATGTATACATACATAAGACAACATCATCTCATAAGATTTTCCTGACATGAAATTTAGGTTAAAGTTCTCAAAAGCAAGTCATCACAAAACTAAATTTATTTACCTTAATTACAATTTTATTTTAAATAGAATAATATTCTTGTGAGTACTTTAAGTATCACACAGGCAAGCCTAGTAAGGTTTGATGCTGTCACTGTCTCTCAACTAATGTATATAATTCTGTTCTTCAGCTTAGCTCACTTTTGACAGACAATTCAAGGAGATGCCTCAATTGTCAGGAAAGAATCCTTCTAGGAACTGATATTTAACCAAAATGTTCTGCTCACATCAACCATTTGCCCATGAATTATTGATATCTTTTCACAGCACATTTTAACTTGAATTTAACACTCTTTCCTCTTCATTTTTTTTTTATCACCTCTTGGAATTATATCAAAGCTGAGAAGGCTGGGAATTTAGTTTGCTTAAAAGACAATGTGACAAGCACAATTATATCCTTTGGCATGAAAATTCCTGCTCTTAAAGCAATCAAAAGTATTAGAAAGCAGGAAACCCTGATCCTGGAAAAGAAAGATTTTATGTGCTTCTGAAAACTTGTGGTGGATTTATTTAGATGTCAGGCATGAGCAATCAAGAAATACTTGCTTGTGCTTTCAAAATACTGTGCGAGTTCAGAAATTCTAAAACACACTGTAATTAATCAATAACATTGTGCTATTTGAGTGAAAAATGCAGTATCTGGCAAATGAATAAGGGTTTCAGGCAGACCAGTCTAATTAGATGGAATACCTATGTATCCCTCTACTCTTATACCGTAATAATAAACTGTAATAAGAAACAATACATTAAAATGGATTCTAGGAACCTGATTAAATATGCATTTAGTTTAACATACTCTTTTCACTGGCTTCAGTATTCACTATTGTTCATATCCTAATGCTAAAGAGTATTGAAATTAAGAGATTTTGTTAAAAAAAGGAGGAATTTGTCACTGAAGAGGATGTTGATATTTATTCAGCATACAGAAATCCTGAAACTCTGCAAGGCACTAAGTATCCCTAATAAAATCCTCCTTTCTTTATGGGTATTGTTTCAATCACTGTGGCTTTGATGCATTGAAGCACATAACCCTGAATACAGTCAAATTAGGTGTATGCTTAAATGTTTTCGCTGTATAGGGGCAGATTTAAATTAATAAGTGCAAAATCTATTACATAAACAGATGTCTAAATGGTTTTTTCAAACAAATATTACAAACAAAGGACATCAAAATTGAAAAGTCAAATACTCAGACTTTAGGAAATAAATCAAGGTAGCCCCTGTACAACTGCACCTACAACAGTGTGCTCAGCCACAGACATTTATGACAAAGGAGTTGCTAGATAGTGATTGTGTGCTGGGTTTTCTGTTGGTTTTGTTACTCATTCAAGCAGGTGTCTTAAAAAAACGAATTTTAAAAAGTAAACTTTGGTCTGGATTAAGAACTCAGAAAAAAAGCAGGCAAGGAAATGGGAATTCGAAGAAAAATAGGTTCATAGCCTAAGTGAAGATAGCTTATACAAAATTTTGTGACTGATTGTGATAATGCAATGGTCTGATTCTCTTGGATAGTACGATCAATACTCTTTCCTCAATCGCTCTCTATAAAATAAGTGTTACTATCTCCCGGGTTAGATATGCAGGTGTTATTCTGTGTCTTGGCACATTACTGGGAAAACCTTCAGACAAAACTAGTCTAGCAATAGTTCAACAGCAAACTACATACTGGGATATGCTTGAATTTTTGAAGCAGTATGGAGAAAGAAAGGTTAATGATTTTGATTTGGTCCTTCTTAAAGATAGGCAGGTTGTCACAAAGCTTTTATTCAGGTTTATCTTGAGAGAAACCCCAACATCCCTACAACAGCTGTGCTGGTAGCTCCCAGTCCTGCTTTTGTCAATGTCTGTAACTGCAGCTCCTACTGTTGAGAGTTATTTAATCCCTGTGTGAGGTGGACATAAGAATCAGTGGAATATGTGATTTATTTCTCCACAGAATTCCTAAAACAGACTTGTAATTTAGTTGCACTGAAAACTTGGGGATGGACAGACAAGGTTAACAGAAAGAAGAAACAGGAAAGAAATTTACATGTGTAAGGAATAAAAAAAGAAAAGGCTGTAGCTGAAACACTGTTAAAAGATCTTGCTTTGGTTACTAGAACTGTAACAGGCATGATGTGATAGCAGGTTTATTCATTTCTAATTATGGACACAGCTTTATCTGCAAGTCTTCCTCCCCCTCCTCTGCTAACTGCCCCCCCCCCTCCTTTTTCCTCCTGTCCCCTGGGGCAGCACTGTGGTGGGGCTCAATCACTCTTTTATTAGTTGTGATATACTGTGGCTAATTCCCTTAATCTGGACCTTGCTTTCCTATAAAGCCCAGACCTCAGGTATTGAATTTCTCTGATCAAAGTGCAACCAGTGTGGGACACAGCAATCTCCACTAAACAGGGGAGCTTGGGAAAGCTCGTAAATGGAGCAAAAGAAATACACATACACACACACGCACTCACAAGATGGTGCAATCAATTGGTGGAACAATCATGTGTGAAATATTACTGGCTCCTTAAAGTGCTGGCTCTGGGATTTACTGCAGTGTATTAATCTGCTATGCTTAATGCATTGACCTTTCACCCCCAGCAATTCAGTAGACGGTGCTTGAATTGCCAGAAGCTAATACAATGGATTAGGAGCAGAAAGAGCCCACCATATTGAAGTGCCACGGCAGCCCTAAACCATACGACCAGTAACTTCTCCATGTTTCTTAATAGATAGTGCCAGACAACGTGGCTATCACAGAAAGGCCTGTATTGACAGCAGAATTGCTGGAAAGGGAGATAATGGAATAAAGGTTTGTTGCTAAAACAATAGAGAAGGGCAGTCTTGTGACTGAGTCACAAGACAAGGATTTGGAATAATTTGTTTTATTCCATGCAGTCATTGTCTCCTCGTGTGTGAGCTTAGGCAAGACAATTCCCTTCCTGGGATTGTGTCTTTCCTATCTGTACAACTGGGATAATAGCACTTGCCTAAATTTCTCAGAGGCAGTGGGGAGGCTTTGTTCATTGACATTTAAAAGGCACTTTAGGATCACAGCATTGGAAGTGTTATATATTCATGCAAAATAGTATGATACTTAGTTCATTAAATATTCATAGATGGAGAGGAGGATGGAAGAGAATCTCCCTTCATATGTGCACCAGGAAACTCAATCATCAATCTCAAAGCTTTTTTTTGAAAGTGCTGTGTTCACTTGGAACCAAAAATTTTATCTCAGATCTAAAAATAAGTGTTATGCAGACTTGCAGAAATGTGTAGAAATAAATGATATGGAGAGCGATGCATATCTATAATGGGGAGATAATCAAATGTCCTTTTCTGGCTTCCTTGTCATTCAAAATATCTACATTTCATGTACAGAAAACCCTTTGGAATTCAATTTCCAATGTTAACTCTTCAATGCTACCTTTAGCTATTCCATATAATTTAACAAACAGTTTTACAGTGCTACTGAATTCGAGAGGAGTGTACAAAAACCTCATAAAGGAGATTATTCTAAGTAATTGCTATCAAATACTATTAAATTCTGAATAGCATTAAGCCCCCTTCACCCGCCTGCACAGGCACTCTCATTTAGGATTAAAGTGACCTTTATTTGATTTGTTTTACTTCAATACAAAATAAATTAGGTTGACCTGAATTAAGGCCTCTTCGATACTCAGGAAGAGTGTCTACACAGGGATTTACTATGCTTTAATTGGTCCACTTCAAGAGTTAATTTGGATATTTCTTCCTGACATGCTCAAACTACCACAGTACTCTACTACCAGAGTATGTGTTATATTTATGAAATCGTGCAGACTTTAGAGCACAAGGGCTCTGGGAATATACATTGAGAATTTGCCACCTCAATGAGCTTACTGGTACTACTGTGCATACCTCAAAACTGGAATATACTTTATAATGATGAATAACAGTGAGATTCACTTCATCAAACTTCAGTAACCTAAAATGAGGTGTCTCGTCTAAGTTTGTTGCTTTCAACAAAGATATGCAGGCCTAGAAGATGCCAAAGCCACCCTGGTAGACACCTCTGAGGTTGCTGTTCCATGATTGCTTTAAGTTGGCATCAGAGGAGGCTGTCCCCACAAGTTTACCTCATATTCCCTTGTCCCTAGCAGCATGTTTGGCCATCCTTCTTGTGCCAGAAAGCATTCATACAGCCGCGGAACAAATCAAGGCCGTGAAACTGATCCAGCTAAAACCAACTCTGAACAATAACAACAACAAGGGAGAGAAAAAGATTAGTTACAGAAGAGTCACTGCTTGATGACTTAGGCAGGCTTCATTTTGATTGTGTAACCATATCCTAAGGAAAGCAGGAGGAATTGTTTTCCAGAGATGTTTCTCTCACTCTACAATTATATGAGCTTTGCAAGATAGTTCATAGCAAACACCTAAATTAAGGCAACTGAAGGGAAAGAAACCTAGCCTCAAGAAATCATACTGGTGCCAGTTCCCATGAATGGAAGCAGGTCTCAGTTTCTGTGCAGTCTTTATACCTCATTCCTTGTGGTTAAGTGTCTTTCTTCAATTTTTCATAGTAAGCAATGGTAAAGGCAGTTGGATATTGTCTTTCAAGTGCCCAACTTATAGTATCTTAAAGGGAGCTGGCTTTCAGAAAGTGCTGGAAGCCCATCCTGTGAAAACTATCACTCATGAAGGGCATTCCAAACTGCTAATCAGTTTTGAAACTCTTGGTCCTATCTAAAAAGAGTTAAATCCATGTTTGTTTGTTTTTTTAATAACAAGCCAATACATATACATTTTAAACCAGCCACATGAATATTAAGAAGCCATCTTTGTCTGTGTGACACTGCTGATGCATGACACATGGGTCAGACAACACACTGTGCATCTGAAGAACATCTTGACTCAAAACATTGTGGCCAAAAGGCCTGAGTGCTCAACTTGAACGGCTTTGAAACCAGAGCCCTTCAAATCATAATTCAAGGACCCAGGGGTAGCAAAGGGCAGCGAGATGAACGGCCCAGCAGCCGAGAATGGGTCTGAGCAGAAGGGATGTCACAGGGCCGCAAGGGATGGTTGGGAAATGTCTTTGCCCGGGTGGGTTGTGGGCCCTTCTGCTCACTGCCTGACATCAGCCACTTGGAATGCCAGTAATATAACACCCCTGCGACACTCGGTGCTCCTGCCGTACAGTTTTATTGCCCTGCTTCCACTCTCTCTGGTTTATATCGGATTGTGTTTTCCAAAGACAGGCAATAAAGAGGGGAGGAGGGGAAGGGGGATTTATAGCCTGCTAAACTAAACTTCCCTGGGCTTGCTGTCCTCTGTCCCAGCCCTCCTCTTGCTGCCCTGACTGTGCTGGAGGAACAGCGCTTACAGCAAGGGCTCGGGTGTGAAGGACGAGGCTTGTCAGAGGCTACTTGGGTTCTCTTCTTGGGAGGTCAGAGAGCACACACCGGTCATCCACCAGTTCAGTTGCTTCAACGTACCAGGCACTGCACTGTGCTGTTATGGAAAAGCATGCAGGTTTTTTTACATGCTAATAATCTTGAGACCAATTCTAAATGGCACACTTAGAATCTGCCACACAAGGCTCGCACTGTTTGTGGAAGGACTGGGGAACAAGTTAAGGCTTAGAAAAATCAGGCTTAATGCAGACATCTTTAGTACTTCTGCTTCTGGGCAATGACTGTCAAGGTCTCTGCCTCAACAGATGTAACATGAAGGTTTGGCTTGCTGCATGCATGATTTCCAGTGTGGTGTGATAGTATGATGTGGCTTGGGATCTTTATAATGTAGACCTAACTGAAGTGGGAGCTTTTAGATGTGAGGATGAATCACCTGGCTAGTGCTGATGAGGACCTCCAAAACACCTCTATGCCACTGCTTGTCCCATTCCGTAGTCCTTAGGGTATCTGAGTTGAATATAGGTAGCTAGAAACAATGATAGTTTTCTCAAGCAAAGCTGTTTCTGCAAGAGGTCACTAGAACCCTGAAAGGCTGCCATTTATGCATATCTGCTTTGTGACAGGCACAGCAACAGCACGATGTGATTCTGAAATGCTCTATAAACATAGAGGGTGGGGCAGGGGGTAGGGAGAGCAGAGATGGGGAAGTATTTGGGCCAGGGAGAACCATTTCCACCCAGCAAATATTTGGTGAAATGCCCACCCAAGGTGCAAGTCTCTAAAAGAAAGATGTTTTTCTGAGATGACTACTCAGTGGAACATCCTTCAAACTCCCATGCTGTTCAGTTTCTAAAACATTCAGTTTCTGCCAGTATTTTCTGGCAGATACAATAAATAAATGGAATTTTTCCCTACTGGATTTCCAGTATAGGGCTGAGAGAGAACGAGTGCAAAGCAACTTTGTGAATCAAGTCATCACATTCAGATAAGTGTAGCAGGTAAGTGGGAAGATGGACAAATACCAGCAAAAGCAAGCAAGCACATGTCACCAGTAAACAGTGAAATTAGCATGCTCTGCTATCCTGTGATAAAACTGTCAAGTGGCTTTCAACTGCCTGTCATTGACAGGTATTTTAAAACAGCTCTTACCAGCATGATCTCAGTGTGCTGGGTGCTCCCCTCTGCTCTCCCATTCATTGCTTTTCAATCACCTCCACCTTTGGGAGATGCCCTGGCTGTGGTGGGTAAGGGGAACCCACCAGTACACAGCACACAGATATTGCCTCAGCTTGTTAGGGTCTAATGAGCAGTGATGGGATGAAATGCAAGACAATGAATGGACACTGCAAGGAATTTGTAAAACCATGTGATGTTCAAATTGTTTCAGACAGCGCTGAAAAGAAGACAAGAGAAAATATTGTGGTGTAGGGAAAAACTCAGCACTGGCAGCAGAGATGAGTGGGATAACAGGACTTTTGAATCTTACATTTCTCTGACTGACAGACTGGATGTCATAGCTTCTAGGTCCAGCTCAGCTGCACACATCTTGTGCTAAACAATACCAATCAATGAACCACCCAACATTTAGGTGAGCAAGTGCTCTTTTTTTCTATTTAATCTTCTAGCATGAACCAAAATGTCATTGTGCTCTTTAGTTTAAAAGACAGACAAAGGACTTGGAGTGTTCCTCTCCAGGGGATTTTGGAGTTTGCATAAAGGAGAACTTGGTTTCAGCTCAGTATGAGGGACTCCTGTGTGCAGTGTACAAAAAAGAAAGGGGCAATCTGTCTGGACACTGGTCATTTCTACCATGGCATCTGCAAGATGAGCCTGGGTTTTTTTTCTTACAGAAAGCAGGCAGATTGCTCCGACTTCAGTTTTGCTTTTTCTTTTTGTTTTGTACATAAGTAGCAATTCCTTGTAAATGGTCTCCCTACAGGTCTTGAAAGGAAAACACTACTCAGGCCAGATTCTTGTGTTTTTATACTTCGTTATCATCCGTTGTAACGAGAAAAAAACATAATGGGGTGGGGAGAGAGGGAAAACTTGATATTTGGAAAGCATCATTGCCTTCTCCCAGCTCAAACTCCCAGCCTCTTCCCACCACATGCAAAGAGAAATCCCTTAACCTTTCTCTAGTTAAAGGGACAAAATCTTTGTATATTGTGTACTTAAATTTATCTACACCTGTATACTTAGCCTAGCCCCTTTTCAGTGCACTTATGCTAGCCTTTTTTATCTGTGCTTATGCTAGTCCTCTTTCTTCTTGTTTAGCGGCCAAGTGGCTTGTGAATCTTTGCTTCTCTCCAGTTACCACCTGCCTGACAAGCTGAAGACATGATGACTTCCACTATATGGATTCAGAGATAGTGAGGAAAGGGCAAGACTGTCTTTATACAAAGAAATTTCTTTTGCAGGTCACGGGGTGGCATTCAGGAAGCTTATGATACTGAATCAAGTAGAATGTCTGTGTGAGGTCAACTCAGAGAGGGAAATCATCATCTGTTAGAAAGGCAGCAGTGAGATACATGAAACACATGGAAGTTCTGCAGAACCCCCAGCTCTTCTGGAGAGTCGTGCCTGACTTCAAACCCTATGGGATGGCATGGGAGCAAATGCACAAAGTATAAATGAAGTATCTATTCAACCATGTATCCATCCAACAGTTTTTATGCCATGCCTTTCATTCCAAGTAGTATGTGATCACATTTAAAATGCAGCAATAATACACATCTTTGGATTTACAGAACCCCAAACTTTTCCAACCCTACTTGTATAGACAGGCTGGTTTAACTCATTTCAGAAAAACTGCAATGCAACTGTGCAGTTCAAAAGCAACATCCTAAGTGCACGTGAAATTGCAATAAGTTGCTAGAGTTCCTGGAGCGCAGCAGGCTTCTGGAGACTCTACCAAACACAGTTTTCCACTAAGGCAATTGACTGTCTAAAGGTTCTGGGTTTAAGAGTGGGAAGGATCTATTTTGTGCTGCTATGAAGAATAGTAAGAGACTTTGGATGTCTTTAGAGACTGGAACGTAATCAATATTCATATTTAAATTCAAACCACAAAGTTTCTGCTATTCTCTGTGGTGCATCACACAGATGTGCAAGGCTTGAAGCTGCATCCAAAACTCTCAATGACTCAGTGAAAGACATGCTGAGTATCTAGGGTAGGGTCTGCCTTTTGTTGCAATGATAGATCATGCTAAATGCAAGCATGCTATTTACAAGTTAATTTCTAGAGACAATTTCCTCTGTATTAGAGACTAGTAAGCAAAGACAACCCTGGGATAATTAATTCCAACTCCTTTTAGAAGTGATCCAGAATAAATTGGCTAAGGACTCATTTTCACTTGTTAGTTCCTTGAAGAACAAGTAACTACTCTGGACACTTTTAATTAAACTGGCATTTCTCTATTATTCAGCCATAACACATCTATTCAGGTTGTCTTAAATTTTCCCTGATCAGAGGGACAGCAAGAGATAAAGGCACCATTTACACTCCGGAACTGCAGATTAGGTCTAAGTGGGAGTTATATTTGCACATCCTGCACTGATCATCTACATAGAAACTAATTTTACCACTTGTGAGTGAGTGCAAGTGCTTTCATGTTTTTCAAACATTACCGTGGCTTCTTTTCAGGGAAGTTTCACATTCAATTTCCTCTCTTTTCTGGAAAATTTCTCTTAACGTAGATCCCTGCATAGACACCTGACAAACACCCTGCTCTTGAAACAGCTACAGAGCCTCAGCCTATCTTGAATGCTGCCACGGTTTCAAGTACAGTCTGGCAATACACAAATTACAGGGCTATGTCCTGCCGGGATTTCAGCATGTAAATCTGATAGAATCATCTCTCCTCCCTCTATGTTTTTATTTCCTGATTGCCTTGCATTGTATCTAATGCATTTAACAATTACTTCATCTGAAATATTTCTGGTGGAATAACAAAAACAAATCCTGGATCCCCCTCCTGCTCTATTTCTGCTGCTTATTAACCCAAGGTGATTTAGGATGTCCTTGAGCCTTGCAGCAATTGAAATTTATTTCAGGAGCTATGTGCTTAGGGACATGTGGAAGAGGTTATTTATTCCAAAGAGCCATCCAGCAATGATGATGTCATAGGAGCTAGCAAAATACCGTATCAACTCACTTAGTTGGCTACCAAATCACTGCCTGTAGTTTCCTACATGTGGTGGCACCTGCTGATATACAGGGTGCCTGTATATAATTGGCATATATATTGCTTACATTTTATAAATACTTACAATTAGGTTTCGTCCTTTTATTTTTGGCCTCCTCTAAAGTCCTGCTAGTAAACTGCAGTTTTATTTGCAATAGGCAAAGATGTATTGTGAACAAGTTCTATCTCAATCTAAAGCCAAATGCAGCCCAGTCATGGCAAGCTGAACTCACAGGCTGCTTCCTTTGCACATGCAATAATAAATGACATATTTGTGAATACGGTGATCTATAATGAGGATATTTTTCTATAGACTCCTATTCAGATGTAGTTGAGCCTGAAGAAATTCTGCTTCAGGTTATTGAGGCATTATTGAGGCCTTTTTCAGCGCTGTTTCTAAAGTTCATGGCTTCCTCCTGAGACCAGCACTATTCAAACTTTGCTCTTGGTTCTGAGGCAACGTACACTGGTAAAAACTATCTAAGGCAACAAGTTGAGACAATAACTTTGCTATGGTTTGTCTAGTTATAACTTGCTGCTGGGAAGGCTAAATATCCCAGCAGTCAAGTGTCTAAGACATACTGTGTGGAACACAGCATAGAATCACAGAAAACAGGGCAGAAAGGAATCCTAACAGGTCATCTAAGCCATTCCCTTCCCCAGGAGAGCTATACTTGCAGTGTTCCTTGATGGGGAGTCAGGGGTTGGGTGGGGTGAGGTGTTTTTTATAGGCTGAACTACAGGTACCCCATATAATCTTGAGGAAATTATTCAGCACAGCATAAACAAAGCAGAATAATTCCTCTGTCTCTCATATGGGTATTAAGTAGATTAAATACTTCTGCTAAAATGCTCTAGGACCTTTGCATTGCTGGATTAAAATGTGTATGATTACTGAAGGTGCCTGAAGAATTTTTTTCCTCATGGTTTAACTTTTGGCATCTGATTCAATGGGACTTAAGTCTATGGGAAGATTCTGTCTGACTTTGAGTACTGAATTAGGTCCTTTATAGTACTGAGGAGCTAATTGTAAGTGGATTGTGACATTCTGAAATATCAAATTATGTGTTATTACTTGTAAATGTTGGTTTGCAATATTCCTCATTGCAAATAGCTCTTAACTAGCCTGCTGTGAATATCCCATCTGCAAATTCACCCCAAATGGGTTAGTTACAGGACTCAGGTGATATGAACCCTCACTGGTTACTGAACAGCACATTCCAAGTATATTATGAACAACTGGACCATTCACTGTGTGCTTTCTGCAAATATTCAGATATTAAATTCTCTCTCTGTAGGTACAGTGCTATATAACTTCAACATTCACTGCCCTACAGAGTATCCTGCTATGATTAAGTCCATAATTCTTTCAAAAATCTAGGATATGTTCCTAGAAATATTACTCAACACTTAGCTATAATAAGTACAGGAGTGAGGTTCTCTGCTAGAGAGGTGGTCAGAACATTACTGGGACATAATGGGAGCAATAAGTGTGAAATAGTTGTTTGCTACCTGGGAGCTTGGGAAGGAAAGAAGTTAAGTGTAAAGAGGAAGCACACTTTCAGTGTAAGGGTCAGTAAGTCACTTTGTGGTGGTGCTGTTGTCCTAGCAAGTACAGTCTGCACTGGGTGAGGACCCACATACTTTTGACACCCTTCTTACATGATGTCCTGAAGCCAGAAGTGCTCCCAGTGGTCTTTTTATAATTCTATTTTAATTTACACTGATCTTTCCTTTATATCTCTTTCCCTAGGATGTTACAGGCAGTCACTGGTATCAGTCACTTGCCCTAAGCAAGCACATACTTGTACCATGGCCTCTCCCACACTTGCCTTTGGAAATTCTTCTCTGGTTTTTGGGTTTGTTGGGGTTTTTCTGGCTCAATGTACACTGTTTTCTACCAATTGCTCTTCTCCATTCACTTAACTTCAAGTAAAGAAAGTAAATTATGTCCCACATAACAGGATAACATCTCTAGGGAAGAATTCGGCTCTTAAGTGTTTCTCTCCTACTTCTTTAATTCTTCTCCTTACCGATTTCCTCTATGCCAATTCCTCATCTGTTACTCCTCCTCCCTCGTTCACTTTTTATTCCCTTCATGGATCAAAATCTTGCCTAGATCTGCTACAGACTTCTTAAGGCGACCGAGTATGGCTAAAGGGTCCTATTAACAACAGAGATTGTTTGTATGACCTAATTAGATTTCCACAGAGACGGCCTTAATAGGCTCTTTTGGTTTTTTGGATTGTCCACAAAGTCACAGTGCAATGGCAGCGTTCATTTTGCTTGGCTGTATCAGGCCATATATCACATCTTTTTCCTTCCAGTCCTTCAAATAAGCTTGTCTCATTCTTATTTGGGTTTCAAATTATAGATTATAAATTTCACTTCTCTCCACTTTTCTCTATAATTTGACCCCCGGCTGTTGAAACTACTTCAAGTGCTTCCCCTGCCCAAGGCCCAGCCCCGTTGTGAAGGGTTTCCTAGGAAAGACAGCTCGAGCTTTAGGAAGGAATGACGTCCCTCAGACCAGTTGGGGCTAATAAAAACCCACCCTCCACCTCTCACTTCCCTTCCTCAAAAGGATAAAATAGATTTGAAAATGCTGACGATAAGATACATGGGAATAAAAAGTCTCCTTCAGTCAACAGACCAAAGCTGTGGGTTGTGACATCATTGTATCCAAACAAAATGATGCTGTCAGTCCCTCCACTGCCCTGGGACTACAAGTTATTACACTTGTCCGATAGAAGGAATATTTTTTCATTTAATTTAGCCTTGTTTACTCTGGCTCGAGCTATTTTCATTCCTGAAGTGCCATAACGAGCACGAGAAAACATGGCTTCTCCTCTAGGCTCTATTAGAATCAGTTGATGAGAAATGCTTACTAGTACTCGATGACCACTTGGAACAATTCAGCAGTATCTAAACCAGGAAAACAAGGTGGCACCCTGCTAGAAATGCCCCCGCAGGGCCTGTTGTACACACAGGCAGGACTGGAAGGTGGCACAAGCCTGTACTACTTATTCTACCTGCCAGGGCAGGTAGACCAAAGATTGCCTGTACATGGCTGTATAACTGAATACAGCTGTGTTGGAGGGCAGGTGAGCTTTCAGATCACTTTGTTGCCTGGGCAACCTGAAAAGAGAGCAGAGATGATCCCTATGGCTGAGTATTCAAAAAATCTTCCCTGTCTTTTCCTGCCATCAGCTAAAGTAAGGTTTCTGCAATACTTAGTACTGCAGGCAAAAAGAGTAACTTGGATTTTTTTTTTCTGTTGTCCAATAGAGATTTATTCTGTTTGGCATCTCCGAACTCCTTTAAAAACCTGCATCCCTCTCTCTCTTCACCCTTTTCTCTATTCTACTTTGGATATTTCTCTGGACATATTTGATTGAGAACATTTTCTGGAACTCTCACACGTAACACATTATTGTAATAAGATTTCAGGTACATCTGGGTCTCGGTCAATTCTGAGATACCACTCTCTGATTTTAGTTCCACTTCATCCTTCAGTTCCCAAATGAAACCAGTAGACACAGGACAGTTACAAATGATTTGAGAAAAACAGTCTGGAATCTTTTTTTAAAGTTCAAAAGAAGTTTCTGGTTTTAGCTATGGAATGAGGAGATTTAACTACAAATTTAATGCTTTTGTTACTACTATACAGTGTGAAAATTTTCATAACCAAAACGAAATATATCAATGCTTTATTCAAATTTTGAATGTGCCAACTCTCATATTTCATTAAGGGCCTGATTCTGCAGATATAACCCTTCCCAGTCACTGAAAACTGTTTAATTGCAATGAATTCAGTGGGACTCAAGCCACCTTCCAGAAGGTTCTGAAGAACTTAGAGAGGTGAACTCTTAACTACACACAGGTGAGCTGTCCAGACAACTGGAAAATCAGAGGCTGTCTCATAGCTGCTACCAGCCAATATTCATGTAGTAACAGAAATCCTGCAGAGAGACTATCCCCTTGGTTTTGTCCTGAAACTGGCCTGCAGAATATTTTGTACACTATAATTAAAAATGACTGTAATAATAGGGCCTCTGCAAGTTCCATTGGAAGACAATTACACTATCTAACAGATCTCATCGTTCAGAAATGCTCTGAATATCTGGTGCTCAGCTAAACTGTAGTAATATCCTCTCGTTAATCAGAACTGCAGTCTTGCTTTAGTTTGTTGTGTTATCCTGCATGACTCTGGCTCTTCTTTGGTGGATAAAAATAGGCAGTGATGTAGAATAACATACTGTGTGGTGAGGAAAGCAGTACTGGACATACTAAAAGAAATAAGGTACAGGGACTGGGCAGCATGCTGTGTAAAATAAGTACTATTATTTGTAGACAGCATTGAAAATTGGCAGGAACATGTAACTTGTAGATAACCAGGTAACTGCAAAACCTGGTATGTTGGCAAAACAGTTCACTATCTTCAAAACAGTTCTACTACATCTCTTTCCCTGGTTTTTCTGCAGAAAGTCCTCTCCTTTCTATTGCACGAAGGTTGAAATCAACCTCCTGGATCTGTCTGGGCATTCCCTCCCACACAAAGAGGCCCACTCACAACCAAAGAGGTTTCAGAAACCAGTCTCTCTGCTCTGTGGTCACTCACTACAAATTTGATTTTGCAAAGTACAGTGATTTGATATTATGATAGAGAAAAGGAATGTGTGAAGTTGTTCTTGGAGCAGATCCTTCTACAGATGAAGTCCTAAGGTTAATCTCATATAGTTAAGACAACAAAACAACCATATTTTAAGTGATAGGTGGTATTATTCTGCTGCTGTGTAGAGGCGGCTTTGGGGGCCCTTATAAGGATTTTTGTTTGATAAAGTTTAAAACAATTCATAATGTAATTGGTTTATTTCAAATATATTTTTGCAAGTCCTGATACCTCAAATTGGTACTACACAATCTATACGTAATCTGGACCTCAAAACCCTAGGTATCTCAACTGTTTCCACAGGCAGCTATTTTGCATTTCTGTCTGCCTTGAAAACTTTGCACAAAGTCTCTTCATCATCATCCTCTCTGTTCTACATCAACTCATCCAGTCCAGTGGCTGGAACACTAAACTTAACACCACCTTGGTTTCAAACAGTTCATCTGTACCATATAGGAATTGCATTTTTCAAACATCAAACAAAAAAAGTGGTCTTTTAACACTTTAACAATATTTTAAATAAATCCCTCGGTTCAGACACTGCACAGCACCATAATCTCTTCCTAGGAGTGATATCAGCAATGCTTACTATACCAGCCACCAGCACATTCTAGCATAATGTTAAACACATTAAAGATTTTTAGAATTTCTCAAGAGAGAATCTTTAAACCTTTTGATGATCATACACTGCAACACCCCATAGCACAACATCACTGATCAATTGATAATGAGTTGACTAAATGCACAGTCTAGAGTGAGACACATGAGAACAAATTTCAGGACAATGAGAACCTTGGGGAGAATTTTTTAATTTTCAGGATATTGCCTCAATTACCTATTGTATTTTTGCTTTATTTCAACAAACATGACAATATACAGTAAACGCTGATTTTTGTCCTACTTTAGTCCCATTTTATGAGGAATCATTGTGATTCTTCCCACCCCCCCCCCACTGAATGTTGTAAGTCTTGCTCTTGCCAGTGTAGATCAGGAGAAACTCCACTCAAGCCCACACAGCAAGAGAAACCAGGCCCTTTTTCTGTCAGCTTCATGGTGATAAAATTATTTGGATCACTCAATAAGCCAGGAGTGAGCTTAACAAAATGCCATGAACCTAGGCTTGCTTTTTGGTGAATTAATTGTCCCTATTCATCCCCAGTGCACAGTGATGAAGCTGCCAGTAAAGCTAATGCACTGCTGCTGGCTTCAAGACCTCTTTGCAGCCTACAGCAGTCAGCAAAGTCAGCCCACTGATGGGGCATGACACCAAGAGCCATCGTCATCTCCTAGCTGAGGATCATCCACTATTCTCTTTTTACAGGGGCCCAGTACCACACATCAGCAGGCCCCACAGATCACACCTGGGCTTCTCCCTGTGTCACACAAAAGCATCTACAAGTCTTCCTCTCCTGGGCCCCTCAGCTTGAGGCCTCCTCCCCTCCCAGCACGGTGGCCTGCTTGGAGCCGGGCCCAGTGCTACATGGGGGCATTTTCTCCTCATTCTGACAGACCAGCCCTTCCCGGAGGCCCAGCTCTCACCTGCCCGGGGCATCCTTAGCACTGAACGGGCGCCGAGGAACTCCTCTCGGCTCCAACCACTTGGTTTTGCTCCTCCCGGCTTGAATCGCTTGGGCTTGCTCCTCTCGGCGGGGACGGCCAAACTGGATGTCCCTGGTCGTGGTCTAGCCCTCGCCCTGCTCAGGGCGCGCAAGAGCCGGCTCGGTGGCAGGATACCGAGGAGTGCAGCGGCCACTAGGGGGCGCGGGGGAGTCCGCAGGTCCAGAGTAGCTGTGAAGAGGCCCTGAGGCGGGAAGCGCGAGGCTGACGAGGCCTTGAGACGTGAAAGGGTCCGGAGGCAGTGGTGGGGCTGGTGACCTAGAGGTTATGTCACAATGGTGGCCGAGCAGAGTACGTCATAGAGGTGTCCGGGCAGCTGAGCGAGGTACCTTATAAAGGTGGCCGAGGAGCGGAGCGGCGGGACTGGGGCGTGCACAGGCACCAGGGAGAGCCTTGGAGGAGCGGCTCCGGTGAGTGGGGCTGAGGACGGGGCGGGAAATTCAGGACAAACGTGGGTTTCGTGCGTCCACGGTTGGTGAAGTGTGTTATAAGTGGCCTGAAAGTTCTGATTGTGCCACTTCAGGCTCAAAAAAGCAGTTTAATGTCGATGAAATGCCTAAAGGTTTGGGTTTTCCTAGTCTGTATTGCTATTGTGTTTGGCTTGGCTTATAAAGGTAGACAGCTTGCATCAAAATGGTGGATTTCTTGGAAATGTATTCAGCAGATCCACACCTTTCAATGTGTTGCTCCTCAATTCCCTCCTGTGTCTTCTGTATCCTGAGACAAAGCTCCTTGATGGTGAAGCCCTTTGGTGGCATCTACCCTCTTCACAAGGTGAAGCAGGACTCCGGGAGACCTGTGAATACGGGCAAATATAAATGTGTTCTTAGTGTTGTTGTTTAGTTATAATTCTCATTACTTGAAGGGTTGTATGGTGATAGAGCAAGGCTCCAAGGGGCTCAATGAGACTTGGGCTAAGAATGAATATTTCACATGATGAAACATTAAGCAGTGTGAGCCAGGTGAGAGAAGCAGAGTACTAGTGAGAAGGTGGAGGGGTTGGACAAGCCAGGTGTGGCTTGTTATTTATAGAAGCCCAACACTTGTATCACATAACCTTTCTGGATCCCAGTTGAAGTAACATCATCCCATGTATCTAAATGACCTACCGTTTCAACTGTAAGTAAAGTTTTCTTGGGTATTTATGCATTAACTATGAAGGATTTACTGTTATAAATAACCTAATAGAACTGTAATGCAGAATCAGCTTCTATTTTAGGAGAACCTTTTGTCAACAAGGTTTACAAGGATTTTCTCCTCCCCAAGGTAAACTCTGTAAGTAAATTGACTGTTAATTGGTTGTTTTGGCTTATTTTACTCAAATGCATCTGTATTAGGGTTACTGGGGTAACTGTCTCTATACCTAGACAATGCCAATATTCTTATGCAACTTTTAAGTATAAACAAGGTCTTGGTTTTATATCCTAAGCTATCATTGTGTTCCTGTGCTAGCTATGAAATTAGTCAAACACATTTTGGAAAGCTGAATGAATGCTCTTTTGATGGAAATGAGAATATTTTATTAACTGGTATGATAATACAATTTCTAATTGCAAACTGTAATGTGAAAATATTTTAGAGAAAGATGAAAAACCATTGAAAGCTGAAAGCCCGGTGCTTCTTTTGGCTTCCCAAACAAAGGTGTTTTCAGTATCAGGTGTTTTTTAGTTAAAAGAGTTGTTAAAAAAGAAAACAAAACTTCTACATGGAAATCGTTACAGTTCTCTCTTTTGCAAATGTTTCTGCAAGTTGTTTGAATTTAGCATATTGAGATATAGCAACTGAAATTCGTTTAAATTCTGGTTCAGATATAGCTGGAAGCTGTGTGAGTTGCTTTAAAGAAAGACTTAGAAATATAATTTAATTTGGCCTAAACATTTACTGTTCTATAACTAATATTCCTGCTTTATTCTTATACTTAAGGTGGAAAATAAGTACTTTAGTAATGTACATGCTATGAACAGTGCTAAGAACAACTCTTGTTTAGGTTGTGGTTGCCTCCACTGGGATTATTTCAACCAAAAATGATACACAAATGGTTGACAGGGCTTGACGGGCATCTCCTCTGTCACTGGGGAAGTGCTTGGTAGTTCTAGCTTAGTCTATGGCTGAGCACAATGATTACATTCTGGTGATCTCTGCTTGGAAGAGCTTGATGTTGACATAGGCTAGTGCCACATGGTTCTTGCTGTGAACCATGTGGCTGTCAACTCATTCAGAGGCAGAGCTTTAGAGCTGTCTTACACCATCCCTCCTGCCATGAGTGGCTGGGAGTAGAATAGGTCCTGTGTGCTCCCTAGCAGGCACTCCTGCTTTGCTGAGGCAACCACAGTGCCCTACAGAGAAGCACATGTTCTCCTGATTATCCAGCACACTTAAACTTTGAGTTATAAGGGTGACCCCAGCCAGTTGGCTGAAAAAATATATTTGACATCATTGAAAATGTATGCTGCTGCTGAAGCATGGATTTTAATTTGAGGAAAATGTCGGCCATAATCTAGTGTACATTAAAAAATATATCTTTTTATTTCCATATGGGTCACGTTAAGGAAAATATTAAAAAAAAAAAAAACGGCAACCCTATTATATGAAGTCTCATTAAAGCAGCCTGGAAAAGTTTAGCCAATTTACAGGCTATACATCTTAATCTCCCCAAATTACAGGAACGATAGAAAAACGGGTGGTTGAGAGGGAAAGCGGGACCAGCAGAACCTGGCTGGGGGCCAAACAATGGATCAAGTAGCCCTTGCTTTTACTTGACTGCTACCCCTTGTTATTTAAAGAAAAGAAAGGATTTTCAAAGGAAGGCCTGGAAATGGCAAAGCATGGAAGGTACTTCCTTCTCTACATGAACACTAGGACCAATGCTTGGTTATTTTAACATGGTGCCTTGCGCCAGCTCTCTAGTGTTCAGAGAGAGAGATTTCTGAGAATTCCTGAGAGAAAATAAAATATCTATGATCTTATTCTTTCTAGTCTAGGGTAAAATGGGTGGTAGTGGGGCGAGCATGGCACATGATGAGAACAGGACCCATGCATTTGTAATAAACCAAAATATCTTTTTCAGAGCTCAAGGAGGATAGGTAATAACTCTAGATCTTTCTGTTTGTGTGACTGTTTGGCTACATATTCATGAAACTTTTTTCTTCTGTAGTTGTTAGGCAGGTGTTTTAAATACTGATCGTACTATCTTCGATAGTGTCTGTGGGGAGGCTGATTGGTGTAGAGCTGCTGAAGAATGCAGGCACAAAATGGCCAGAGCCAAAAGGAGAGAACCAGTCAGATATGAGATGGCATAGAGGTAGTTGTCACTCCTAAATTCGGTGCTGTTTGTGTGAAAAACCACTCGGTTACTGCTCTTGCTGCTGTGGTGCTGTGTCACAGGGTTCACCTCCAAAAGCAAAAGGGGCTGTGGGAAGGGAGCCTGAAGAAGTTGGGGAAAATCAGCGTTACCTCTTGCATTGGTCTAACAGACCAGACACTGAAGAAAGCATTAAAAGAGAGGTGAAGTCTCCTGATGTGAATCAGTGGATGTGTGAAGAGGCAGCAAGGGGAACAAACCTGATTAGCAGAAAGACGAGAAGCAGCTACAAGATCTTGAATGTTTGCAAATCAGCCTGTTCTTAGCTAAAGCCAAGGCTGGCTTAATGTGTGCATCTGTGAAGAGAGTAGGGTAGAGCAGGAGTACGACAGCTAGAAAGGTATTAGGTTGATCTAAAAGAATTATTTTGTTTCTGTAGTATTTTCATGGAATAAGGACTTGCAACTGCAGCTCGAACCAAAAATGTATGGCAGAAATCAATGATGTATTCCCCTTGTAGGTCTGATTACAGTTGATGAACCTCATCTTCTGTTCCTGTGGTACCTAGAAAGCACACTGGTGCTGAGCTGGCTGGCTGCATAGGTAGATGGAGGTGCTTATTGTTTTCCTCCCTGCCCTTTCAAGATGAATGCGTCTACACCAATATTAACCTGTTGTGCATTTATGTATTTATTAGGCAAATTACAGATGACTTGACAAAGCACTTCTATACTTTTTTTCAGAAGATTTTATCTCGCTGAATCATCTATTTTATGCTTTTAGATCAGGGCTTCTATGACAAGGGAAATTGCTGGAGATAAGTATTTTTCTGTGCTCTGGTCTGCAGTATTTCACTATGGTGTTCAGTGAGCTGGATCTTGAAATCTGCTGCTGCCTTCATATTCCTCAAGCCCTCTGGCCAGGGATTGCCCCATTATCAATGTAACAACCAACGGGAGGGGTTACACTTTTTGTGTGGCCAGCTCTGGCTTGTTGGAGGAGCTTCCTGCTGACTTGTTTGCTCCAGGAAACTTAACAGCTTGGCAAATGGGTTGCAGAGCCTGCTTTCTTGTGTACGTGAGAGTGCTTTTTGCATGTGTGTATGGCTGTGTTTGCCATGCCCTACCTACTTTGTGTAGTGCTTTGAAACATTGCCCGTAGCGGCTGAGGTATTTTGTGTGCCTTCGATGTGAAATTGGTCTGAGGTGCGTGCATGTGGTAATGGGCGTGTCTTGGAGGCAAGTTTATTAATATAGCCACAGATAATGGCCTTGGCAATATATTGAAGCATCCTGCTCCATTAAATTATAGACTCTGTGGAGACGAAGAGATTAGGGAGAGCAAGGAAAATTATTTCACAAAACAAAATATCATTGTAATTTGCTAGTCTTACTTCTCAGAATTCAGTGGGAAAAATTAGAGGCCTTAAATATGCTGAAGTTCCTGCAGCTAGACTTGATGAATGACTAGCTCCACCTTACCAGTTTGTGTCCAAGACTGCACAAAGCAGCGTATGTTTGTACAGTCATATTGGTAAAAATATTTCTAAGTGATCAGTGGCACATTTGGAAAAAAACCCAATTCTTGGCTTTGTAGAGGTCTGCTAGGATAAGTAATAGTGCATTTTTTTTACTGATTAATTTAATTTTTTCCATCCCTGTTTTTGCTCATGGCTTGTCTACAAACAGACCATAGAACATCCTAAATCCTCAGCATTTGTGAATTCTTTTCATCATCTTAAATGCAAATGCTTGAAGACAGGGCCATGACTTCTTATGTTCCTACCATGCTTAATACAGTGACATCTCAGTCTGGGCTGAATTAGGTTTTTGGGGCAATGTTTTTCCTGTGTATATTTATTTATTTTCAGTAGAGATTTTGGGGCCACTTTACCCATTTCTTGTTTAATTCATCTTTTGACGGCATTTCCACTGTTTTTTCATGACTTTTCTCCACGTCCTCCAGCTGTTCATATTCACATCATACAACTCTGCTTATGGGCTTAGTGGCTTTCGTTTGAACCTAGCTTCTAACACCTCCTCTCAGGTAGGCTTATAGACATCATAGATTTCTACTTGATTTAGTTTGCTTTTAATAGTTAATTTTGCTTCCCATTCCTCCAAATATCTGACATATGCATATGTCTGGTCAAGGTCTTCTGTCAGAAGACAAACATATACTTGTTTGTTTATTAATATCTGCACTGAAAAGTTAATACTTATGGGAGGTGTTTCCCTGAGCCACCAGGATGAGGTGTGACACTATTTATCTTCCACGTGTTTTCTTCTATTTTAACTTTCTTTTGCTCTTTTGTTTTTCCTTAAAAGCATTCTTAGACCTGCAATTGAGTGGGTAGATGGTTGAGAGAGAAGCTAGGGAATGTAAAGTTTATGGAACTCCCCACTGAAACACTTTTAAGTCCGTTCTCAGATAGGGAATTTATGGGATGCAGCTTTCCTTCAGTGGGATTTGACTGAGGTAGTCACCAATCCAGATCTTCTCCTATTCAGATTTGAAATCTCAGTGAATGCAGATGTATGAACTGGCAGATGCCATTGTCCATTTCAGAATAAACCTGCATATAGGCTTCCCTATACTCTCTCTGGTGTTTTATGACACTGTTGGTAATGATGACTTTAGAAGGATAAATGTTAGTGATAGTATGTGAGTAATTGTGCAGCAGAGCTTGCTGACTCACGGTGTCTGTCTGCAGTTGGTGGTGGGAAGTCCAGGCAGTACTCCGCCTGTCTGGGCAGTCCCCTGGGTTTCAGGGAAAGCTACTTTGCCAAGCACTAAAAACTCCCTAGAACGTGCACGCCAGGATTTTACGAATAAGCCACAAGGAGTTGAAACACTGATCATCTGCTGAAAATCAGTGTGAGCTGGATAGCTGTTGTACTGGTTTTTGAAAGGTTCTGGTCATGAGTCAGATTAAGGAAGAACCAGGACAATGCTGTCTTCACAGCATTTGGAGTTATCTAAGACTGAGAAAATAGAATGGGGACTTGAGTGGTGTCACTTGTGGCTTTTGTTTGTGCTTTGAGGCTATTTCTAGAATCTGCACACACACATTAAAACAACATAAAGGGATTCCTTTTTTTTTTTTTTTTTNCCTTGAAACAAACTCCATTCAAGGAATGTGGAAGAGCAGTATCTCAAGTTTATAGTTATTTTATTAAGACCCTTACCCTCTGTAGTAGCTTTGACTCTAAGTATAGCCACAAGAGGAAGGAAGTGATGGAAGAAGGAGGATGCATGCACACACTAGATGATATTACATTGGTGGTTGTTTATCAGCAGGTTTGAAGGAATGGATTCAAGCTTGGGACTTAGGAAGCATGACCTGGCTACCTGCTCCATGTATGGCATGGGACAAATTCCTTTACTTTTTACTTTATGTTCTTCAAGTACTGAAATAAACTTACTTTCTAAAGCAACATCTTGTCATGCAAAGAAAGCAAGGGTTAACTCTTACATACTAGTTAGATCATTGTTACTTTAATGAGGCCTTTAAAGCTCTTTGGCTGTATTGTGAAGCTATTTTGGTGTATATAAATCTTTGAAGAACAGCTTGTATTGTTAAATTTCTGGTGCTCTCTGTTCACACCATAAGTGTGTAATGGTGCATCCATCTTGGAGCAGCTTATGGAATGCAGAGACTAGCTACACCAAAGCATTTTAGTTCCTTGTTGGTACTTAATTACTATAAACAGAACCACTTATTACAGGATGTCGATCCTTACTGGTGCAGTGCTCTCATTTTATCTTATTTGGAGCTCCTGAAATCTTCTGTCATACTAATTGTACTCTTTCTCTCATATTAAACATCATTGCCAGACATGCTGGACTACGCCTATATTTGTGATTGTGTTGCTTGAGTGTGTGGGAAACAAGACCTGTAAAAGCTGGTGTATATCTATGTCTATGTGCATGCTATAAAATAGGAAGTTTTGAAGTCTTACAACATACTAAGAAAGAATTATATTAGGTACTAAGTAGGGATAAAGTCACTGTACTCTGCATGAAACTCCAAAGACTGTTTAATGGGAATCTTGACAGTTCCCTGGAAGTTGAAAAGCAAAGAACGCTTGCTTAACCTGCTGTTTGGATGCTGAATCTATTTCTTGGGGCAGCATTTCCCTAAGGAGGAAGGTTGAAAGATATCGCTGATTGACCACAGCTGGAAGAACTGGTGTGGTCTCCTGAGGCAGCTCTCCCACTCATGGGGGGGGAAGGAAGTCCACCAATTCCCTCAGATGGGGCTGGGTCTTCTATAGTACAGATATAGATAGTACCACAACATGGCTGTGCTTACATTGATGTTGTTTTCCTCTATGGTAGAGATGAATAAATGTCATTTGGGCATAGCCCAGTAACATATTCAGGAAGGAAGAAAGTATGTAAGGGTTTGTTTGTCTTTCTGTCTTTACCTCTATTGTAGAGATACCACAGGCAAATGGAGAGTGTTTAAGGCTGGTATCTCAGTAAAATCTGATGTAATTTCCCCTCTGCTGCTGATTGACGTCTTTGTATTGTTTACAGTCCTCCTAATTCTAGCTTTGCTGCTGTGTAGAGCACTCTGATTGCTGATCAAGTAGTACATGTGTAGGGTGCTAGAACACTTGGGTCATCTTCTCTGTTTCTGTCCAACAAGGGTGAGTCACAGTTCCTGGGCCTTTTCTCCATGAACTGGCAATACCAGGAAACTCAACTATAAAATTTTAAATGAGCCTGGCCTAGAGAGGTCTAGAGCTACCTGTCTTAGTAGGTCATGTGTATTTCCATTTGTGATTGTACCTGATGACTTTTATTTAGCGTCACAACTACCAGTTGGAGACGTGTGAGATGTGTGTTTGGCTTTTTTTGTTCATTATGCTCTTTACTTGACCTGCTTGTCTAACTGCTGCCCAGCTATTCTTTGTAGTCAAGAGAGGGGTGAAAGAAAAAATCTAGTTCGGAAAAATGCTGTATACTCGGCTTTAGGGAATCCCCTTTGGTGCTAAAAATATGATTTGGTGCTTTCAAGAATAAAGAATTTCTATATCTCACTTTCAGTTGGCTGGTATTGAAGAATTTATCCCTTTTACCAACAATCATTACTTATTAAAAATGATTAATAGGGCAAAAATTATGTTCAGAATTCTAAGTATCTTCCAGTGGACTTCTGTATGTCTTAAATATGTGGGCACTTTTGAAAAGTTGGCCCTGTCAATACATCCTACACTCTTCTCCAAGCTCTGTCTTGCTTCTCTAGAATGTTAAGCTCTCTAGGGGCAGAAGCTACCACTGTGTATGTTTGCTCAGTGTCCATCAATCACAGACTCTCATCTTCTTCAGAGCTCTTGAGTCCTTCTGTCATGTGCGTACAGCACTTCTTCAAAGTGAACACTGCCCAGGTCTCTGAGATAACGCTGCTTAGGCACCAAGTTGATGCAGAGCAAACATGTTCTTGGTTATCATTCCCCTCTGAAGCTGTTGTATGGGCCTTGCACTGTACCTAAATTGGCAGGGCTTCAGGACTAGCATTAAATGGAGACAAAAGCAACTCTAGCTGTCCTGTGGAACAATGGAATAACCTTAGCCAGTGCTGCAAGAAAGCAGGTAGAGAATGTCTTTGTGCTGTGCTAATGCTGGGAAGTTAGCTGGAGTCAGGCGTACAGCTCCTGATTGCTTCTGGAGAGCGAAAGGAGTGAGTTTGCTTTCTTCCTTTTTTTTCTTTTTTTTGTCAAAGTTTTAAGTTGATTCTCTCTTCTACTCTATTGCCCCCCTTCCCCCTCTGCTCCCTAAGCCTGCTTTTGATTTGGTTTTATTGGCTAGTGAAAGGAATCATTTACTAGTCAAGGGCCAAGCAGTGACAAAGGAATGCAGGTAAATTAGTTTCAGTTCCTATTTCTCCCCGTCTTCCTCCTTTGGAATTTGAGCTTTAGAAAATAAAGTCTTTTTACCCATACCGCCTTCTCCCCCCAGCCTTTTTCTAAAAGGATTTGCCCCCCCCCTCCCAAACTTCTCTTTCAAGACCTTCATTTTTGTAACTAAGAAAACCTCCATTAAAGTACCTAAAATGTCAAGGTGTACAACACATTCAATGAAATCCAACTGAAATGCATTTAAAAAAAAAAAAAGCTTTTTGCATGCACCTTAAAAATTCAGAAATAAACTACGAGTGCCATAAAGCTTGTTTTAATGAATAACTATGTACACACTGGCAAGTTTTACATGCACATATATCATGCTTCAAATGCTAAAATATAGTTAAAGTTTAAACGTTGTGCTGAAGAAAATATGCAAAAGAACTTGCAGAGAATCAACATGGAGAAAACCTGTATGTTCAGTCTTTCGTCACTCAGTGTTATTAAGCACCAAACTAATAGTAGCAGCATTCAAACTGTCCTTTTTTATTATTATTTTTTGCTTTTTTCTCCTTTGTAGCTTGCTTGCTTTGGGACAAAATGCTTCAAGCCTACCTGGATGTTTTATCAACTGTACTCTTACAAAAAAATCTTGGGAGAGTTGAGGCCTTTTTTCATTGCATTGGTGCCCCTGGAATGCTGTGTGATCTGAAATAGTGCAAGGCATTATGTAGCATTAATGACTGAAAATGGCTTATTTCTCTTTGGTAGCTATCTCCATTAGTTATTTCCACATTCTTAACATAGAAATAAACCCATGATTTGTCTTTTTTTTTGCACACCAAAAAGTTGCTTATTCACTCTTTCAGTTATCTTCATAATTAGATACATTTTGAGTTTATGTACACACAACACAAATGTGAAACACAAAAGGAATCGATTATGCCTAAACAACAATGAGGGTTTGGACACCAGCTGGAAGAAGCCAGGAAATGTAAGTTAAGGCTGATATTCCCTACTTGCCTCACACTATTGTAAGTACGTTTTGTGGGGAAAAAGCACAATGATAAGAGAGGTAAGAATACAACGTCAGTTCTAACACTGCATTTCCTGGCTTTTGTTGGTTTGTGTCACAACCTTAAAAAATTGTCTTTAATTTCCTCCAGGAGGGGGCAAATAAGTTTTCCAGAATGTTGTAATATATACAAACATAATTTATCTGTGCAGCCAGAACACCAGCTATTGGGGAAGTAGAATCTGAATTTGAGAAGAATTTCTTAGAAAAATCTCCTCCTGTGTTTTCCAGCCGTGTTTCAGTAAAGCTCCTTCAGTTTGCAATTTCCAGCCAGTATTTAAATGACTGTTGGAGACCAAAGAATTCCTCCTCCCGATGGAGCAGTATCTTTCATTCAAACACATGCTAAAGGTGTTTTTTTACAAACGATTTCTACGTTTCAGGATTTTAGGCCACTTTTACTCAATTTAGAGCCACCGAGTCAGTTTTTTGTCTCATGGCAGATTTAGGAGGTATAGAACTCAATTGAAACTTGTGCAGTCACATGGTGAGAGTGAGTGAGATCAGAATAAGATCTGTTTTCTCTTTACCAGAACATGGGCAGGTTAGATCCAGGTGCTGCTGTGGTCAGTTGGAAGGTGTGTAAGAAATGGAGGTCTCAGTAGTGTAAGAAGTGAAGGGCAGGACTCCTGTTTCTTGCTTCGTGTGAAAGAAAACTGTAGCTTGTACTTCCAAGGTGATTCCCATTCACCTATACACATACCTGCAAGACTGACAAATTGTAGGGGCTTTTACCTGACATGGTGGGTTTCTACTTAATGAGTTTGTCAACAAAATTTGAAATACTTTCACGTCTGCATGTCTTTCTACATTTTAACTTTTTGGATAGCGTGCGAGAGAGAGGCCTCTGTTGATGTTGTATTAAACC
The DNA here is from genome assembly GCA_013401335.1 of Brachypteracias leptosomus. NCBI lineage: Eukaryota > Metazoa > Chordata > Aves > Coraciiformes > Brachypteraciidae > Brachypteracias > Brachypteracias leptosomus. The sequence goes on from VYZX01033439.1 coordinate 160,582, forward strand.
TTGTTTCAAGTTTGACAGATTCTTTAAAAAGCATTACTGCAAGTGCACTGAGCTGTCCTGTATAGCACGACAAGGACACACACACATGCATACATATACACACACAGGACATACAATATTTGTACAGTTTCCTATTCTGAGACATTATTACTGTTGTGCAGATGAGTTTGTTACACAAGGTTTGAAATACCAAACTTAGAAATATTAGATTACTTGCACTTTTAAGTTTTCTTTATATGTATGCTAGAGGAAAAAATATCAGAAAGATGAAAATCACATGAAATATCCAGTTGACTAAAGAATTCTTGAGGCTAGCATTCTCTTTAGCATTAAAAATAAACGTATGTGTGCTAGTGATTTAAAACTTAAACAGTCATATTTCCTGCTGCGGTCAACTTCTATCTAGTTTCACCCGAAAAAATGGTTTGGGACTTTATGCAATATTAAGAAAAATAGTGAACGTGATAACAGTAAAATTGTATAACAGCAAAAACTATGGGATATACTGGCCTAACATTGTGATTAATTATCCATCTTAAAATTTAAAATGTTATAATTAAGTTTTCTTGCCTCTGTGGAAATTTTTGTCAGATGAAAGACTTAGGATCTACAGATCTTGTCTCAAAAATACCATGATTAGTTTCCTGGTTTGAACCCCCAAAGTTATTTTTTCATATTAATGAGAGAATACACTGTGTCCTTATAGTCTACCACATTTTAGATATATTTATTATACAAAAAAGTAGCTAAATTTCACAACTTTGAAGCCAAATTGAAATTGGCAGTCTTGTAGTACAGTTACTTATATGACAACCAGTTTTTTAATCACTATATGTTTTTTAAATGATTATATACAACTCCGACAGACTTTTCTTTACGTGGTGAACACTCTCCCTCCTTGACTATGATACCATTAAGCAAAAGAGTTTTAAAAAATTCCGGGAAGCCTGTAATGTGGATGGTTAAACTCAGGAGACCCCACTGGTTTTTCGGGAAGCCTTAACTCATTGCAAGCCTCTCTCCAGGAGATTAAAGCCCTACGGGCGTAGCCAAGGCCAGACCCCAGCTACAGTGGGTTTAAAGGGAGACAGTGGAAAGGTGTATTTTTTGAGGCGAGCGGGAATTGTCTGTCGCAGTGGGCCCGAGGGCGGCCGGGCATCTCGGGGGTGTCCCAGTGCTGGAGCGGCGGGAAGCGGCGGGGCCGCGGCGCGCCTGCAGGGGGCGCTCTGAGCCCGCGAACCCGCGCCGCTCTCCGGGATCGCGGCGGCGGCAGCGTCCGGCCTGGCAACCCTCCTTGTCTTCAGATGTTCCAAAGCGCTGTTCCAGCAAAGGAAATGAAAAAGGGAAACTAAACGAGCTTTTCTTCCACCCCCCCACCCCTCCTCCTCTCTCTCTGGTTTCTATTTGTAATACTTTATTTCTACAACAAGCGCAAACCACTAGAAAGGCAGAAAACAAAATATGAATTTTTCCTTCTTTTTTTTCACTGTGAACCTCTGTGAAAACAGTAAAAAAAATATTCTGGACTGTATTAGATGGCCTGTTTCTTATTTCTCTCTCTCTTTTTTTTTTTCCCCTTTCTGCTATATTCACTGAGCTGTTTGCATTTTAATTTTTGAGAAGAAGGAAAAAGAGGAAATAATGTTTTGTAGAAATACACAGTAATTACCAGTTGGACTAAACTAAAGGCAGCAATTGATGGCACAAACCAGTTATGTTTTATGTCAAAATACTTTCAAACAGGGCAGAAGGTTGTACTGGGTTTAGTAGTAAGAAACTGCACATATCAGAAATGCTTGATTTCTAAAGAAGGAAAGAGTGTTTAACATTCTAAAGAAAAATGAAAATCGATATATGATTAAGATTTAAGTCTCCATCAAACATTGTCTTAGATTCTGAAAACAAATAATAGATTAAATAAAAGAACTACAGTTGATGGATACATTTAATTAGGGTTTATTTACCGTGGGCTATATAAACACTTTTGTTTCTATAAGGGGAAGGATTTGTATCTGCAAGTTCTGCCTTGAACATTTCAAGTTAAAAACAAATGTTTTAAGAAAAGAAACTAACATAAAACAGCCCAGTGTTGGCTTTTGTGTCTTTGTAAATGTCTGTGGCGGTTTCTTCTTGTCTGAGGGAAAGAGCCATTCATTAAATTAAAAGTGAACCAGTTAAACTGGACCTTTCATTGAAGAAAGTCTCCCAGTGATCCGTGCTTTATTTGGTGGATTGTCTTACAACACAAATAAACCAAGGGTTTTTTTATCTTGGGATCTAAAAATACTAGAAAGAAAGGAAATCCAAGCAAGGCAGAAAATACTAGGAAATAATTTCCTATTAAACAGACCCTCCGCCTCCATATATCTCAAATCATGAAAGTACACAAGAGAGAAGGGCTCATATTCCTTTTTCTTTCAGGTTAAAAGCCAGTGACAGAGGAAATCGAATTCAAAGATATTGTCAATGTTTGCAGTGTTCAAAAATAGATAGAAATATACACTAAAAATCCATCACGACTTTGCTGGCAGCTAAATGCAGTTGATGTTGCTGTCTCTGAAAACAATTGAAGCAAGATAAGATCCTGTGTATATAAATATATTTTTAAAATGCATGGATACGTAGGGCAGATTCAAAATCTTTTTTCTTTTTTTCTTTCCCTGCACAAAATACTTCAGCATTTATCTAGATATTTGTTTTGGCTGACTTAAAACAAATTCACACTTCATGTTCTCTTTTTCTTTGCAAATATTGTGCATAGCTTTACAAATCCTGCTTAGTAACATTTGTCATAATAGGCAACAAAGAAAGCAGTACAGTTTGTAAGAACAATTCTGTAAGAGAAGCAGAACACTTTAAGAAATATTTTTTTTCTGCTGCAGTCGAAATTTGAAATATTTTTATTTTCATGAGACATTTACATGGAGTATTTCTGAGATTAAGCTTTTTTTATCATTGTGTATTTAGTGAAAAATGAGCAGATTAATGTACTCTGAGATGCAGGACTGAAAATCAGAATAAACTGGAGTCTTCTACACTGAAATTGCATGAGTGCATAGCTGATTAAATTTTGGAAGGCTGCTAGGACAGGATTTGTATTTTTGGGCAATGAAACTCAGGTGATATGAAGAACTCCAAAGATGTCCTGAAAAGTCTCCTGATGATCATGCTGATGAGCAGCCAAAAGGCACTTATTCCTTCTATGTGTTGTATACAGGCACATACATTTATGTTACACATACATTCACAATTTTTATCATCTGTGAGCACTAAAAATAGCTTCGCCTTTTATCTCTGCTTGTCAGCAGTGTCCATACATAAATGCAGCACATCTCATAAAGTCTCTTTTGCGCCCACAATGAGCCTCTAATTAATACTGCATATAATTCCATAACATTTATTATTAATAAGTATTAATACAACTTTAAAAAGAAAATATAGAACCATTCTCAGGACTGTGACTCTGACCGAGTGTGTCTGGGATGAAAAAATATACAGAGATAACTGCATTTCATGTTTTCTTGGCATAAAAATGAAACAAAACTAAATGGAATTAATTGAATTGACACTGGGATGTTTTAATAACCATGTCACTTCCCTGTGCATTTGATGCTTTTTAGTGATCCAGCATGATTGTACTGATGGTGAAAAAAATAATTTGTAAATAAAGCCTTCTATTGTGAGTAGTGCACTTAAGTTTAAAACAAAAAATATATATGTGTGTGTGTATCTTGATATGCAGGATGGGAAGGGCTGTCAGAGCAGCATGGTGGGCCCAGGAGCAGTGGAGACTGTGTGTGGGAGAAGGTAGTGAAAAAAACTAATGGGGAAGAGGGAAAATAGCAGTTCTTTTTCTCATCTTCCCAGAAATTTGCTGGAATTGTGGGATGTTTGATGCTGGGAGTGGGAATGCTGTTGACTCAGTAAGTGTTCTCAGAGTGGCCGGGGTGAGGAGCTTGTTGGGCCATCGGGGGAGTTGCTGCTTTCGGAGTTCCCCCCGAGCAGGCACCGTGGCCGCTCTGTACAGGATAGGATTATACAAGGTATCTTCTGTCATTCACTACTGAAATGCAGCTACGTCTAAGATAAAACATAATAGTTACCACTGAGCTGGAAGAATACATAATGGTTCAGAGACTTATTTCTCAATCCTTTACCTTTTATGGGATTTGCAATGCAATTCAATGCGAAAAGTTGCAGTGAAGTGAGAAAAGATAATCTCTGCTAAAAATCAAGTTATAAAATGAGTTCATACCGATGACTTACCTTGAAAATTCTGGTCCAGTTGAAGTTGTAAGCTAAACTAATACTAACCAGGCCTAATTCAGAAGGATTTGTTTTGTCTTGCACCAAAACAAAGCACATTTCTGACTGCTATCTGACGTTAGGAGGGCAGATTTTCTGAAGGTTTCAGTTCTCACCTAGGCAAAGAAATAAGGATTCGCAATACTTTTCTCCATCCGAGACACATCAAGTAGGTTTAGCTCATTCCCAAAATCTGTCTAGTCACTCTGGAGCCTAAATGACAGCTTAGCTACTGTGAAAATCTGGCTGTTTTTGCAAAATGGAGCAGAATGCCAGTAGGTTTACTTTTGACAAAACAGCACGCAAGAGCCATCTAGTCCTGGGTTGTCAAGGGCTCCTTTTTTCTAAGTAGTGACCATTTCTAATCTGTGTCATATAACTGCAAGTGTGGGCTACTGTATATCTGACTCGTCTAGAAATAATGTTTATAAATAGAAAGGGGCTTTGTGCTCTGCCTGTTTGCCCAGGATTTCCTGACATTCACCAGCCTTGCTGGAATTGCAGCTTTGCTGTGGCTGCTGAAGGTTCATGGGTAGCAGAGCTGGAGCTGCAGGCTGTGCTCACACGTGTAGGGTATTCTACATTGGATGGTTGGTGGGAGCAGGCGGAGGAAGCTGAAGGTTCTCAGGCTGGAATGGATTGTGGAGCACACTCAGGCTCGTTGCAGAGTCACTCTGCCCATAAGCACACGCTGCTGTCTAGGAGCAGCAGACCTTACTGTGCACAGTTTTCAGCGTTAGTAAGAGAATGTTTCCACATGCTTTGCACACTTGAACTTCAGACAGTTTCCTCATCCTAATTAAAGCTGGTGAGTGGGAGTGCACCAATCCTCTTCTGGCATACCAGAGTTGTTTTGTGACTGATACAGATGAGAGGGGCTTGGCAGAGATTAATAATAGTTGTGCTTTGAAGAAATGTTTGGTTTATACAGTTAAAAAGGAAAAATTGTTTTGGGTTGTAAAGGCCTAAAGGGCATAATCTGTACTATCTGATCCATTTGCCTTACCAGCTACTACACTGAAGCACAATACAGCCACTTGATTTCTTAAGCACCTGAAGAGGAGGAGAGGCAAGGGGCTTGAAAGTGGAGGAGAGAGGAGCAAACAAACCTTGGCCAAAGCTTTCACAACAAAAGTTTCATTGTTTTAATTTAGAAACATTCACACATGTAAAAGTTGCCATTTTTTCCCAACATTTCCACTAGCACGTTTAAATTGGAGTTGTTGGAAATCTTGTTACAGGTAGGAATGTACTTTTCATAAGCTTTTGGAGAACAGGGAGGAAAGCAATATAAGAAACAAAAACCTTTCTCCTGATTTCCCTCCCCCTCCACAAAGTCACCTAAAAATGAGGGGATTAACTATTATGAATCAATAGGAGGCACTTTCGAAAGAGGAAGCATTGCCATCCAAATTTGAGGGAAATGAAGCATTTATTGGAACAAAAATACCCTCTTTGTTCAAATGTTACTTCATTGAATTGTGTATTCCCTTCTGAAGAGCATGAAAAGCAATTGAAGAAAATGTTTTATGCCGCTCTTCCTTTCTTTTAGCACTCATGTCTTTTTCTTTAGGTCTTCCTGTTTTACCTTCTTTTCTGTGTGTCCATCTTTCTCGTTAAATTACTAACCAGTGCTTTTCTAATTAATGCCAACTTAATTTAATGTTTAATGAAGCTGTGTCTGTGTGGGGTGTTTGATTTCTTTTTGTGATTCTGGCCTGACCATTGAGATTAGCAGCATCTGTACAAAGCTGCAAAGTCCCTTGAGGCACGGAGCAATGGTTCAAACTCCTTAGTTTTTGCAAAATGAAAGTGACTGGCACGTAGGATTAGTAGAAAGTATCCTCTGCATAAAGGGACTGTAACTTTTTGCCTTGCAGCTCTCTGAATCCCTTGATATTTGTTAATTTTCTTTTAAATTCTTAAAGATGATGGAGTTAGGTATAACATTATTGTAATAGAGCTGCAAATTGAGATGGAAAAACTATTATTAAGAAAAATGATGACATAATGCTGGCAAATTTTGTCTATAAATATTCCGTACACATTCATATAATTATGCCTGTCATTGGAAAATACTAAAAATGTTGCATATGCATACAGTTGAGCTTGTGAGTTGTTTACAGGCAGTTTTCAGAGACTTTTTTCCGTGAGTACTTACAATTTTTTTATGCAGTTGGTCATCTAGATCACTTGAACCTGTTTCTGTTCCAGTTTGATTACATAGCTCGTGGTGTCAGAAAATCCTTATCAGTACACTGACAGAACAGACACTTGGACAGACATATAGGAGCACAGCTCCTCATTTCCCTTACCCACAAACACAGTTTTTCTAGCAGAAAGTGTATTTGTGGAGAATGTACCCAAATGGTAGTAATTACTGCTGAAGTGACTTTGTGATTGGTTCTTCTCTGGGGACCAGCTTATACTGGTGTTCCCCAAGAAGCCCCGTTGATCGAAGTGGTCTTATGACCCACATTCTGGGTTTTCAGGAGCACTAGAAAGCATAATTCTCAGTTTTAAGGTATCAATGGGAGATATCCTCCATGAAATCTTGGGGCCCTTGTGTGAATTAGCCTCAAAAGAGTAGTGTCCCACAAAGTCTCCCTGAAGAGCAGCAGGGTGGGGTGTGAAGGAATGGTGATGGCCAAGACAGTTTTTAAATGTCAGCCCTGGCAATACCAGATCTGTTCAGAGAAGCTGGGCTGTGGTGAGTCCATATCTGAAACAACCGAGTAACTCTGTCTGCAAATGGAAGGAATTACTGATATTCTGAAGGGTAAACTCAGCAATACAAAGGAAGTTAGGCATGCATCTTCAAAAAAATTACTGATACTTTTATATTGCTGCTCTGCAGGTAGCTCCCACCAGGATTAGGTAATTTGTGGGAATTTTCTAATCATGTTCTTGTTGTTTTGAATAATTGAAAAAATACTGCTGTCTCTTAAAATAGAGTTGCAGTCTTCAAAAAACATATTATCTTCATGTACTATTGAGGCTTAAGAATACCATTTTTTCAAGCAAATTACATTGATTCAGACTGTCAGCAGGCATCAAAAAAAGTCACTTCTTGATGAAGCAAAACGTACTCTTTTCACCAAGGCCTTCAGTGATAGGACGAGGGGTAATGGCTTTAAACTGGAAGAGGGTAGACTTAGATTAGAAGGAAATTCTTTACTCAGAGGTTGGTGAGACACTGGCATAGGCTGCCCAGGGAAACTGTGGATGCTCCATCCCTGGAGGTGTTCAAGGCCAGGTTGGATGCGGTCCTGGGCAACCTGGTCTAGTGGGAGGTGTCCCTGCTGTGGCGGGGGGGGGTTGGAACTAGATGATCTTGAAAGGTCTTTTCCAACCTAAAGGAAATTCTATGAAATCTAGGCAATCATGATAGCTAAAACCAGCAACGGCCCAGCGCTTGGTGTTGTTTCGAAAACATGCACTTACTGGTATGAGTTAGGTGTGGATGTTTGTTGTTTTGAGTTGTATTACTCCTTTCTCGTGTATTTGTTTTTCCAGTGGGATTGGAAAGACAGTGTCACTTTCAAATGTGTGATGAACTCTGTCCGCCATAATCTATCTCTTAATGACTTTATGGCTCCTCCTGCCTTGGTAATTAAGTTTATCCTCTACTGGCACCATAATGTGTCATTTAGATGAAGACAGAACATTATTAAGGAGCATCACCATAGTTTTTCCTGAGAGACTGTGCATTGAGGTAGAAGGTATTTAGGGGACATTTTAGTTTAATTTTGAGGTTTGTTTTTATTTCAGGAGAAAGATTTGCAACGTGATTATGTCATTTTACATGGTAATGAGCAGGAGAAGGATGCAGATTACAGTGTTTAAGGCAAACTAAGAAAATATGCATACTTTGGGGTGCATATATGCTCCTTAGGTCTCTCACCCATTGCTTCATACAACCGCTATTTACATTTGGAGCTGGTGGTTTCTTAAATGCTCCGAGGCCACAATTGAGCCCAGATTTCCAAAAGTGCTTGGCACCCAGCAGTTCTCACCGAGACATTTTTATGGCCAGATAATCAAAATTGCTCAGCATGGTGGAAGCTAGGGAGTTTTGAAAATCTAGCCACTTATTTTAATGCCCAAATGGAGGCTGGGTTCTTCAGGAAAGCTTGTTCATATATTACAGTTCCAGTGACTGTGTATCAATCCTCTAAGCACATTTTTTCTCTCACGGCCATAGTCTATCATATGCATGCCCTTCAAAAACTTTCCCACTCATTCTTTCATCTAAATTGTAATGACATTAATTTCATTGCATTTGGAAAGTTGTTAGTACGATATGAAAGAATCAAAGTTCAAATGAAAATCAGATCCAGTAATTATAGGATTTTTCTACAAGCATTTTTCTTCTCAGGCTTGACTTGTAAATGAAATAAAGACAAGAGACACCCGTTTCCAGGTTATGAAGCAAACAAAACCAAATTGTAAAGGGTGAGGGTTGCTTAGCTGAACTGCTTCTCATAAAGCTGTTTGACAGCTGAAAAGAAAAACATTGAGGTAACTTGTAAAGTGAATAAGCTTTTAGCTGTTAGATTTGCAATTTTCCGCTTAGTGTTGCCTATCCTACTGAGCAGAGAGACTTGGTTTTACATAATATGCCAGTAATAATAGTCAGCAGTTACTTTGTTCTGTGAAGACATTAGCTAACTAGCCTAACACCCCTGCAAGGTAAGGAAATAGCGTGATTGCCACCTTGCCTCTGGCAGAGCAAACACACTAGGAGAGGTTTAAGTCAGGCTTTGCCAAGGGAGTTGTTGGTTGTGTTGTTCCTCTCTCATTTCTTCTACCAGTTGCAGAGCCACCTCTTAGTGTCCTGAGAGACATGCTTCTTCTGTACTGTTCCAAGGACCTGATCCTTACCAACAAACCTGCAGTACCATTTGTGGTAATAAAGGATTATTATGAGTATTTCATGATGGTCAGAGTATTTTACATCTGCCCACAAAAGGTTTATTTTACTCAGGTAATTGTTAGTCATGAATAGCAATTCCTGCGCTCCCTAGAATTTCAGTAAGTGCCATTAATAGCAGTCTGTACACCTCATAAAGTGATTTGGAAGTAGGCGTAGGAAGGTCCAGGTGCCTCATGTGCTGGAGGAGGGATATGTGGATGCAGAGTCAGCAGAAGCAATGGCTGAGACAAAGAAAGCGGGGAGATCTTGCATTTGTGGGACCTGTATTTTGAACCTCCTTGTTCCTCATGCAGGCCCTAGCTGCCAGAAGCTCAGCAGTCCTTGTTATCAGAGGTCATTCTAGGAGAATGTCTTAAATTGGACCTTTGAGTAAGAATCAGCTTCCAGTGCTTTCACTTTTCAGTTTTACGTAACTCCTGTCAGAACAACAGGGTTCCTTGCTGGCTGCCACCTAGACACTGACCCCTTTCTTTGCTAAAGGTTGAGTGGGACTGCATTTCCAAAGCCCCTAAGTCATTTTTCCTAGCCTCTGTACTGTTACCAGGAGTGACACAGAGTGTGGGTCTCATTAAAAGTCAGCAGATGGAAGCCCAGTTCTTCAAGTATAACCAGGTACCTCCCTCTTACTGATTTCAGTAGATACAGATTTATAGATATTTTTAATATATTGGACTGAACATGTCTGAATTAATAGAGAGGTTTTAAAGTTTCCCTCAGGTCCAGTTTTTCTCACCATGTGCACTCTATACCTCATAGCTTGACCACTACCTTTTCTCTTGCAAAGCCCTAAAAAAAGCTTTGCTTTTTTTTTTTGCAAAGCCCTAAAAATGGAACTTTTGTTGCAAGGATTGGGACACATTTTCTTGGGAAAGGAATGACCATGGGATCATCCCACTCCTCTTTGTTCCCACACAAGTGAAACTTATTTGTCCACTACCCTCTCCCAACTGCTTGTAAACAGTATACTCAAGGGACAAGCCTGGGAGGGGTGGATTGTTTGCAAAGGTGTACCTAAAAGGACTTCATTTAGCTAAAAGTAAGCAATAATGTGAGTAGCTTTAGGGAAGAGATAGGTAAGAAGTGGCTTGCGTCGTGTGGGTTGATGAATTCAAAAGGAATTTGTCTTTTAATTACTTCACTACATTTAAAAATCTGTGCGTTAAGTCTTTCCCTCAAACAAAAGGATGTTCAGCTTTTTACACAAAGAGGTCTCTGGCTGACTCCAGGCGTTATGACACTAACTGGTTGCAAGTTCATTCTGTTGCTGGATCACCTTCCTTAAACAGTCTTGTTAAGAAACCTTTGCCAAAAATCATATTTGAGGCTGGCCTAACGTGGTGGTAAATGAACTCTTTCATCTGCTTTCTTCCAGCAACAAGTGCTAGCTTAAAAGTAAGGTGCTGAAAAGGATGAAGTAAATGCTATGTCAGTACACTTTTTATTAATAGCATTATTAGTAGTGGCTGGCACTACATGTTAAAATACTTTGTGCTATATGCTAGAAAATACACAAGGAATTTGGGAAATTTTTGTTTTATGTCTTTCTCCCTCATGTGGAGTGTTTGATTTCTCTTTTCCAGGAGAGGCTTTTTAAAATCTAGTCCTTCTCTTCTTGCCCTCTTTCCCACTTGGTTTGGGTATCCCATTTTGCTTGGAGCCCTCACAAAATCTGGAGTTAGATATACAGCAACTTTGGTTGCATAGTTCTTCTTCCCCCTAATACAGTTTTAACTTAAAGGATGGGAGGATATTTGTTATGCTGTTTAGCTGTTTAGTCGTGCAGGCAAGTTCTGTGAATGCTGATGGAACCAATAGCTTGCAAAGTAGCTCTGCTTCTCTAATTTCTCATACCAGCTGCTCCAGAAAAAGACTTCAGTTAGGCATTGGGGGAGAGCAAGGACAGAAAACCTGGCTTTAGGAAGGACAGGTTCCTTGTTGTTCAGAGATGTTATGAAAACCAATTTTTCTTTCAACAACTGCATTAATTTATCTTCCCTGTTAAGCGTGTTTTCCTTCCAAACAAAAGCTTTTGCTGATTGTCTTGCTCTCCCTTCTTGTTTATTTTTCCCCATTGAAAATTTTTCCTTACCTGATTTCATGGACTTTTTGTTGTTATGAGGCTTGAAATTGGGCCAGTTGATAGTAAATGAGTGTTGGAGACCCCAAATGTGATTAGCACGGGGTAAGGAGGTCCAGGAAAACAATATTCTTGTTTGCATAGTTTGTGGCAGCATCCGATGTTCTAGATAACAGGCATGTTAGTAGTCTCCAGGTCTCCATCCCCTGCCTCTGTGCAAAATAAATGAAAGTGTTGTTTATTTGACAGATAAACAAATGTGACCAAATACACTGATGACAAGCAATTGCTATCATTAAAAGAAGACCTCAAGCAGTAGCCACTTCCTTGGGGGTCATTAAAAATCCATTGGCAGCTGCATGCAGCTTAAATTTACAGCTTGAGCACTCGCTCTTGCCTTCTGCCTCCTTTTGCCCTTGCAATTTCCACTGGAGAGGTATTCACTTCCTTATCTAAGCTGTTTAATTCCCCTGGTGGGGTAGAGTACAGACAACAGCTCTTGGTGGAAACAGTAGCACAGTAATACTGTCCACCTTAATGCATTTATTTCCAGCTCCCCTTGCATTGTTGTGTTTTCTTTCTTTTCCTACCAGTAGTTTAAGTGAAAAGGAGAAGACAAAGTTAGGTAACAGGATTGCTGCTGAAGCTCCAAGCTCAGATCTTTCAGTGTATAACTTTCATGTCATTTCAGCTGTGAATCTATCTTGTGTATTGGTTTTATGTAGTGTTCAGTCTGCAAAATGAAGGATTTAATTGCCCTGCAGAATATGGAGACTGAATAAAATTAAGTCCATGTGAGCTACTGTCATCTCTTCTGGCTTTACAAGAAAAGGTGGTTAGATTTGTGTCTGCCTTACTGTTACTAAAGCTTTCAGTATCTGGGGCGTGTCATGTTCTGGAATTTCATTAAAGTCTTGTCATTAAGTAATGGGTCAAATTTCTAGTCTTCCTCATTGTAGAGAATAGCCTGAAAGTGTGTTCCCTAAGTATGATAATGGCTGAGAAAAGAGAAGGCGAATAAAAATAGTCCCCACTTTGGTCCTTTTGGAATCTGAAGTTACTGGCTGCTTTTTATTTATTTGTCTCTTTGGTTTTAAGATCCCACGACTATCTTTTGAATTCCTGGAATAGTGAATTTACAGACCAGTTTTGCAAACAGGGGAGTGGGCAGTTCTTAATTCTCTGGATGCTTAAACTTGTGTAGAGTAATGCTGGGAAACTGCTGGAAGTCAGGGATGGAAAGGGCCACGCTTCCTCTTGAAGGTTCCAGCTGGGAGCAGCATTTTTACATGGAGAATGTAGATACTATTTGGCATTTCTAGCAGTGTATGTGAACTGGGATGTTGAAGTGGGATAGCCACGGTTCTAAGATTGCTTCAGTACAGGTGTTCCCTTTCATTGGCCATCACAGTGAATGCCTTGGATTCAGTAATTCATGGAAGAAATTAATGTCTTTGCTTTGCAGACCTGCATGCAGGATTTGAGTCATGCTGCTTGCCAGCCCAGAATCGACCATTGTAAAATGAGCCCTTTCTCCTGTTGAGCAAACATAGCGAAGCCTTCTGATACCTCCCTTGCCATGTAACATCACAGGCCATGCTGCTCCAGCAGAGCCTGCTGAAGCCTTTTGTTTCAGCAAAACCCACACCTGCCAAAAATAACATGAAGGTTTACCAGCCGGGATTTCTTCAAACAGTGCTCCTGCCCTCCCACATCCCAACCAAAGAATGTTTGTGTGCTGCTGCCAATTTCTGCCAACAGAGACAAGCAGTGGGGAATGCAGGAACTGCAATTAAGTTTCCTAGAGAACGAGGCTTGATGTATTTTGGCCAAAGAGGAATCTGTGATCCTTAAGGAACAAAGATTCCATTTTCATGGCAATCAGTCTACTGGCAGGGGAAGGGCAGGGAGATGTAATTCAGGTTCAGTGGGATGTATTTAAAGTAAGCCAAAACAGTTTCTTAGAAAAAGGCAGGTCCGTGATCTTAGTTCCGTTGGGATACATCTGGAATGTTGCCAGTTACTGCAGTGGAGTTGCTATTGATTTACATGAGGCTGACATCAGGATCTGGCTCACAGGAACAGCTCCTCTGACTTTACCTCTGCTAGCTGAGGTTACAATGTACCTCACTGAGAGCATGTCTAGATTTTGAGATTAGCCGATTTCCGAGCACAGTGTCTTTTCCAGATTTTCTTTTTGGAGGGCAATTAGCATCTGCTTTAAGGGTATTGAATGACTTTTCACACAGGAACAGTCCACAGACAAGGCTACAAGCCACCAGCTGCTAGAAATGATACACCTATTGAGGACCCTACAAGATTTTCTTGTCCTGTAACTCAGAAATCTCTTCACCACTCAAGATCACCTGGTTAGAAATAACATAGAATATAATTGCTATTTTCTCATTGATCCTACAAAGTACAGATTGTGGAGTGTATCCTGAGCAAGAGTGTTTTTTCTATTTAAGAATATTCTTCCTGTTACAGCTTCTATACTCAGGAAACAAATGTAAGGGGAAGGACGTGCAGGATTTAAAACACTTGGTGAGGGAATGACACCTCTGTGGTTGTTTTATTCTGTCCTCTTCATTTTTCAAAAGCTACTACATAATCTTTAGTGGAAACCCCAAATGAATGCCTTTGATTAATTAATGGGTCAGTTCCTTAGCAGGTATGATTTGTTGTTAATGGAACTAAAATAAGACTCTGTTGATTTGTGCCCTCAATCCAGCTCTTTGAAGTAAAGAACTATAAAGTATTAAGTATTCTCTGTGGGTGTGCAGAATAAAGTACTGTGCATGGAGGGGTGTGTATACATAAGTTATAATTTATTTTGGGGAGCCTCTAACCTTTGTGGTGTGTTGTAAAGAGGTCTGGGAAATTCCCTTCTTACACTACATGTAAATATTCAGTAGCTTTTTCTGTGGTTTGTATGATATGGTGAGTATTGTGCTGGGAAAAAAAAGTCAACAAGGTTTATATTGTCTTTATTTAGGGGGGGGGGGGAAATGTCTCATGTTCAAGATTTCCTTTGAACCATCAGAGAACTGGCAAATTCAGTAATAAAGAGATTCAGACCCCTTGGTCATAGTGTTCCTGGGCTTCAGAGTAATTTAAAGTGGTCTAGATCAAAGTTCTGGCATGGCTCAATCTCTGGTTGAAATCCTGAAGTGTCTGTAGACTTACAATGAGCCAGTACCTGATAGGTTGATTTATCTGAACTGACCCTTGGATTTAAAGCTCAAGGAACAGCCAGGGATGTGAAACACTATGAGAAATACAAGGATGAATCACTGGAAATGGGACCCAACGTCTACCCAAATAGGCTTTAAGTTTATGTCATTGCTCTTTGTTTCTCTCTATTCTTTAAGTAGACTATTTCATTCTATAGGTCCAACTTCTTTGTCCAAAAATTAACCTGTTATTTGATTGTCATGTAAAGTCCCAATAAGAAGTCCAACAGAACAGGATCTATTTTTGCTTTTTGTGCTTCAATTCTGTTGTCTGCTGCCTTTCATAGCAAAATTGTTTGAAACTTCCTGGGGTTTTTTCAAAATTGTATGTGGTTGGTCTGATCCACGGTAGCTGGTCTGGGTTGGTGAGGGAAGGGAATGTGCTTAGCAAGAATTCAAGTGAAGAAATACTGTGTGTACAGAGGTCCTTATTTCTTGTTACCATCCATACTAGCTGTTTTTCTCAGTTGTGAATTTATGAGCTCTGAAATGGATAAATTTCAAATGTATAATATCATTTCTACTTTCAATCAATACTCTGGTGCCTCTGCTAAAAATAAACAAGAAAACCCTTCTCAACAGATCCAAACACTAGTCCTTCATTAAAACATCTTCTAAAAGCAAAAAAATTTCTTTGAAATTGAAACTCAAAGTGTTCCACTGTGGGTTCCAATTTTACAGGGAGAATGAAACCCTCGGGTCAAGGGAGTTTACAATCTAATTCTAAAGTTCAGAGTGCACTAAGCTGAGTAGTGTCAATTCTAATTAGGACATTCAGTAGGTTTGAAGTGTTCTGTAATTTTAATCTCTAGTAGGCATTATAACCACACAATGATGCAATAAAATATTAAATGATCCTAGAAGTGAGAGTAATGGAGACTTTCAGCATTTAGAAGGGATCCGTTGACAGTGCATTTGAAAACTTGAATCCCAGGAGCTGATACAAACCAGGTAACGAGCAGAGGGTGCAGAATTGTGCTACTTTAGCCATCACAACATGATGAACTCAGCGGAGCTTTGCATCCCTTCTATTACCTGATGGAAGGTTTGGTGAATGGCATGGCAGGGAGATGGTTGTTGTACACATTGCATTGGATATTGCATGAGAAGATCCTGTAGCAGTTAACATCTGCAGAGGTTGTCTAGCTTTAGCAGGAGTCCACAGCATACCAGGTTTGGAGAACTCCAAACCCAGTGTAATTCTTAAAATGTTTTTTGTAGCTAAATTGCAAGTAGCTTGGCTAAGCTTTGACCATTATGGATTCCACTGTGCACATGAAGGGGATGGGAAATGAAGTAGACATGCCACTGTTTGTTCTCCTTAGAAAGGACTCTGGTGTTGGTATAGGTTGTAGAACACTTGGCCTTACCTTCCCCCTGCATCATGACCACTTTTCCTTTGCAAAGCTTTTATATAGAGCACAAGGACCTATAAATAACAAGGGAGCCTATAAATAAATACAGCTGTGAGCCGACAAAGGCTTCTGACAAATGATGTTTATTGAATTTCTCACGTGTGGTCCAGTTGGAATCCAACCGTGGGACTTGGTAAGTTTTCCAAAGTATATTTAGTGCCCAAGCTTGGGATTCCCTTCTGTTAGGAAGGATGGGAAGCTCTCTGGCTGGCTGAGAGAGGGGAATGGGTAAAAAGAAGAGGGTGTTTTTTCAGTGAACTAAGCTTATGGTATTAACTTCAGACAGATTGATCCAAGATCTACTGCCTATTGTTCGCATGCAAGGTTTTATGAGAGAAAACAATCGTATCACTGCAAAGTGCTGGCTGAACCATGACACAACCCTCCTCAATAATTAATCCTGATGTCATTGTTCTATAATTGCAGTAATCCATATCAAGATTTAAGTAGATTTTATTGTAGCAATCAAAAACTGTAGTAGGTGCCATAGGTGTGTATGGACTGTTACGGTTGGTGTTGTATGGACAAGAAAATAGAAAGCCCCAGTCCCAAAGAGCTTGAAGTCTTCCACTTGAGCAAAGTTCTAGGTCTGCTGGGTGCGTGGAGTTCGTTGGATCTGACCCATGGCCACCATGGGAGCTCTAGTCAGGTAAATTGACAAAGCATTAATTACTTCAAAGGAGAGCTAATGAGGCAATAAACCACAAGGGTGAAACTCAAATGGTTTATGGTACCATTAGTAGGCTGAAATGGAATTATAATTAGAGCAGGGCAAACGATTCATAGTCCACAATTTATCCAATGGATTTAGTGCTTGTTTCTGTTCATGAATTATGCACAAGTAGACATATTTTAGCAATGTATTCATTGTTTGAAATTGCTCAGCAGCCACTTTATATGGAGACATTTCTGCCAATAGGAGTAGCCCTGTACAGTTTGCATCTGGTTTCTCTTTGCATGGGCCTTTGTGCTGGTATTTGTGTTCTGTAGAGGGTCACTGAAATACTGTGGTTGTTGCTACTTCCTGGAATTTTATAGAAAAAAAAAAACATTGATTGTTCTGGGATATGGAGCAGTTACCTAAATTTGCTGGAGAAACCTTTCTTGATCCTCAGGAATGGCTTGGGGGTTTTTTTATTATTATTATTATTGAGGAGCAGTCCTTTTGCAAATAGCTCAGCAGCAGAGAAGGAACCTCTGCAAATACTTGCTCGAACATCCATCCATCCCCAAAAAGTGAATAAAACTTGTGGTCCAAGTAGATGTGTGGTTTAAAAATGATGAAACAGGCTCTGGAGAGCTTTGTTCCACTGCTTAGATCTTGGGTTAGGTGCAGAATAATTCAGATGCATTTAAGTGACAGTCTTATCTAAGCTTTGAGGTGGTGTGGGGTTAAGCTCATAAAATTTCTCTTGGAGCTCTTCCAGTTAGCAGAAAATACTTGTATAATATAAGGGATGATCCTCTATCATGGGATATCTTTCCTGTCTCTGCTACAATTAACTTGGTATTCCTTATACAGGGAACAGTGTTGCTGAGGGGGATCTAATGTTTGGAGATGACTGTGCACAGCCACTGATGCTCCTTGTCCCTGGATGATATGTTTGTGTCTTTATCTTGCTGCACACATGCTAGTGGCTTTATTGATGACATCCAGCTCCTTTTCAGACCAAAAAATATAGGTGGTACTTCTGAGTATAGAGTCCCTAAACTATCCATTAAGATGTTCTGGCTTGTCGGCCTCTCAGTCAAAATGTCTTGGGGCCACTCTGTGTTTTCCATTACAATCTTGTTTTGTTCTATGCAGACCTATTCAGAAGAGACAGAATTAAGCCACAAACCTTTATCTTCTAAAGCTGCTGTATACACCAGCCTGCTAATCAGGCAGTTACTTCTGTTTATCTCAGGTGATTGACAAGCTTAGTTTCTTGGAGTGGAGGTGCTTTGTGCTGCCCAGTGGCTGCCTGGCTCCACGTTTGCCTTCCTGAATAAATCATGCATCCTCCTTTTTGTATGACATGTTTAGTTTCGTGATTTAAGAGCTTTAACGTATAGCTCTTGTTTGTTCTTGCTTTTGTTAATAACCAATCATGAATTATCCATGAATGGGCTAATTAGGCATTAACCATATATTATATATCCACCAAAGAATCAGGTCTTTCACAGACATCTATGTAGGTAGTAACTTCTTGAAATATCCCTGGGCTAGGAATGTCTGCAAGTATTAGGGAAGATCTTGCAAATTCTGGCCTGCAGGGTAGTCACAGCATAGCTCAAAAATCAAAACAAGTCATACATGGAACAAATGCCTTGTAGGGAAAAAAGGCAGGATCCCAGATGATGCAAATGGAGAACTATAGATCAAGAATTTGGTAACGTAATATCTTGTCAGAAAAGACAGTATTAGTGGAACTGATTTTTGTTTTTAATGTAAAACTTTGAATGAAGCTCAGATAGAATGAAATACAGAATAGAAAGACTGCTTATGTGCTGTGAGATTGTTTTGTGGATTGTAATACTATGACTGTATTAAAAAAGAGGCAGAGAGAGTCTTCACAACAGTTTGGGTTTATTCTATTCTGAGTACCTGTTAATACTGTTCTGCCATGGTTGCAGGTTGTCACGCTGGTAACAGAAGCTTTGTCAATAACATTAGTGGTAGTTATTGAACGTACCAAACTGCTTATCATAGAATCATATCATAGAATCGTTTGAGTTGGAAGGGACCTCAAGGATCATCTAGTTCCAACCCCCTGACATGGGCAGACACATCTCCTACTTGACCAGGTTGCTCAAGGCCCCATCCAGCCTGGCCTTGAACACCTCCAGGGATGGAGCATCCACAACCTCCCTGGGCAACCTGTACCAGTGTCTCACCAGTCTCACTTCTGTCTGCCCACGGTGAGCCTCCTATGGTTCTGTCTGTCTTCTGTTTTCTCTCAGGAAGCCACCAGCATCTCTTCAGCCTGCCCTCATCTTGAAGCATTTCATCAAGTGGCTGATACTTGCTGGGCCTCAGAATGACATTCCAGATTCCAGTCTTTTGGTCTGATAGTGCTTCTGAGTCTCAAAGGTTTCTAGCTGCCAAACTACACCAACAACATTGCAGTCTGTCCCCACCTCTTATTTTCATACATGACCCAGCAAAACCCAGTCCAGCTCTGACTCAGTGTACAGTAAAATAACAAAGTTGTCATTTAGATGTTTGAATTAAAAAGATTGTGCAGTCTGTTTCTACCAAATGACTTTTCCATCAAATATTAATACGCTGACTGGGTTGTTTTGTTGGTGGTTTCTTTTCAGAAGAAAAATACCAAGAGGCATAAATCCATATTAAAGACTAAGTGCCTACCAAATGGAACTTTATGCACATTTGCTGTGGTTTCTCGCTTTTTTAATTCAAGTGTTACAGAGGAAAGCCAGCAAAACCCACAAAATTGTTATTTTCTCTCTTCCATCTTTTAGCCCTTAAATTTTAACTGGAATGCTGCTGTTTTCTGTAGCACACATTTCCATATGCCTGACTAAAGCACAGATGACATGATACATGATGAAAGCCAAAGGGTTAATCTTCTAGGGACTCAAGACTAATGGGCCAGTAATGCTCACCCAAGAGGGAATTGTTGTGGCTGTTTCAGATCTCAGTCCTGGTCACTTTATAATAATTTGGAGATGTCTACTAGAACTTTGGCAGTAGGAGTAGCTTTTAATAAGGGACAGCAGTGCTCAGTGTTGGTGTACTGTATGATGGATCAAAACCATGCTCCTGCCTCACCTTTTTCTGCTACTGCAATAATCGGCTCTAGATTTTCTTGACAGACTTCCTGTGATCAGATTTTCAGCACAGTCCTGCACGTGTGTGCCTTTCAATTCCTTCTGGTCCCTGACATCAGGGTAGGAAGTTTCAGTGCAAGTTGTGGGCACTGGAACAACACTGTCCACAGCAACACTTCATGGTTTGCTTCTGCTGCAGTTGTACAGTCCCAGACACCAGAGCCCACACTTCTTAAAGATATACTTTCTTGTCTTCCACTGTTAATGTGGGAAGTGACTTAATTTCTCAGTATCATGAACATAGGACTCTCTCATCCTAGGGCCTGTGTTCCCACGTGCTACCACTGCTGAATACATTTCAGTGAAGAATCCGTAACTACTCTAGTTTCTGCAGAGATGTTTAGGACACTCACGTGCTGTTGGAAATGAAACTGATGCAACCTTAGCTCCTGAAACCTCCTGTTGCAGGTCTATGTGTGGCAGAAATTCAGAGGAGGATATCCCTTTCAGTGTAGCCTTAAATTTTCATTAAAGCTGCTTTTTGCAGCTCCCCCTTCTTTGTCCTGCTTATTATGTATATTTACATAGATGTGTATGTCTATAGATGCAAATATGTATATACATGCATTCAGAAGGTATGTTTCTGACCATGATTTGTGAGCAACACGTAGGTGTGTGTATGGGATCATCTGTACAGGTCTGTGTGTGTCATGTAGGTAAATGTGCATGTATTGGATCCACCGCTCTGGTTTTTGTGGCTGTGGGAATTCTGACTTGCATCCAAATTCTCTTGTGCAAATGGTTTGGATTTTGGGGCTCCTCTCCTTGCCCAGTTGCTCTCCCAATCTCTCTTATTGAAAGAAAGAAGAAGAAAGATGGAAGGCAGGAGAGCGAGCAGTGTAAAGGTCAGCTAGCATTGCAGCCTGACGCAGAGATTTATAACCCTCCAAATTCCCCCTCGCTCTGGCAGCATGTCTTCACAGACTCACATTATCTCTATTAATACCAGCCACAAGGTCATTACTCAGGCACTGAGCCTTCCTCCAGCATAAATATTTATACAAGGCTGACCTGCGGCTGCTGCGTTTGCCTTTTATTTGATTTCTGCCGCCTTTTGTGTCTGTCAGCTAATGTCTTTAGCTGCTCTGTCTGGGACAGTGGGAGCTGAGAGAGGAGCCAGGGAGGAGTTAAGAAGGGAATGAAAGAGAAGGTGGGGGGGAGCAGGGAGATGGAGAGGAGAGGGATGGATAAAAGGTTGCTATTTCCTATGATCCCCATTGATGGAGACATGATAAACCCTTTATTTCGCACTAGGTGAAAATTTTTAAGTGTGTACTTTTCACAAATTTTGCAATCCTATTGCAAGTTTCCTTTACTCAGGAAAATCAGAGTATGAGAATGTTTTATGTATAGAATTACTTTTATATAGAATTACTATGTATAGAATTACTTTTGCTGAAGATTAATAAGATTTTAGAAGCCAGTTTCAGAGAATAAGCTCAGGATAACTTGCATGTAGGCATGCATGGGTGAATACCTAACTGCGCTACCTCACAACCTTCATTGGGCATGACTTCATGGATGTGCCTCTCTGCTGGCCTTAACACACTAACACTACTCTGAAACCTTGTTTCCTAGTTCTGTCAGTCAGGTGCAGGTGCCTCTCATGGCTGAAGGGGAGCTGAGGTTGCTGTGTTTCTTGAGGATGAACGTTCTAAGGGGCAAAGACAGTCTTGGTATCTGTACTGTGGCCTTGTGCTTTGTCCTTCAGCAGAGCTTTTTCTGACAATGGTCAGATAAGTATTAGGAGTTTGGGAACAGGAATAGAAAACTGGGAGAAGTGTGGCATATGCTGATGGTTTCAAGTGTGATAAAATCACAGAAGCCAAAGGGAAGAATCATGAGTTTAACCATGTGCTAAAACGTATAATGCCACAACCTGCCTTAATTCTACAAGGACTTAATATTTAATGGTACAAGCTGCCCAAAGAGGTTGTGGAGTCTCCTTCTCTGGAGGGATTCCAAAGGTGCCTGGACACGTTCCTGGGCTGCCTGCTCTGGGTGACCTGCTGGAGCAGGGGGGTTGGAAGAGGTGATCTCCAGAGTCCCTTCCAACCCCCACCAGTCTGTGATTCTATGATTTTAACTGCTGCTATGTCCCTGTCCCCCCTAAGCTGAGGACATTCAGTGCAGTGGTAGAGGACATACCCATACTAAAACCAAGGAGCTTTACTGTAGCCATGGATTATGTTGCGTTAGCATTTGCTCTTGTGAATCACTTTAAGCCTGGTAATTAACTTTAATTTTCTCTATTTCCCTTAGCTACTGGATGTTGCTAAAGGTTACAGACTCCATTAGGTAGACTATAGTTTACACCTGGTATAGCAAATGGCACAGCCCACTGTGGTGGGTTTGTTGTTGGTGAAGAAATACCATTCAGTGTTTGCACGGGAGGATCCTCCATAACACCCTTTAAGATCTCAGTCAAAAAGAAAATGTAGAACTAGGTAAACTTAAACACTCCCTTCAGCTGTGTTTTCTCTACTTTCTGAAAGACTCCTTAATTTTTTTTCTTTTGAGGGTTTGAGAAATGTAACTTTTGCCTACCCATCAGGATGCAAATCCTGCCCAGTGCTGTGATGTCAGTGATGACAGGAGGGGCTCACTGCAGAGGCAGAGTGTGGATACTTTCTTAAACTAACATATTATCTTTTGTCATTACTGTAAGCAAGGATTGAGCTTGAATCCCAGACAAGCATCTCTTTGTGTGGTCTTGGTCTTCCAGCCTGAGTGAGTTGACTGAACTAATCACCTAGCTATATTTCTGAGAAGCTTCTGAGGTTTGTGTGCAACTGCCTACACCCCCTTCCTGAATACAAAAGTCTTCAAGTCTTTGAACTGTTTTGTCAAAGATGTGGAAATGGCTTGTTTCAAGAATCTCTTCCTTTCCTTATCCCAGCTGAGGATATTTTTCCTTTATACTACTGATTCTGTAATATTGCATTTGCACAGGACCAAAGCTGCCTCTCTTGTCTCTGAGTATGTTACAATTTTAAAATTAAAAAACAAAACAACAAAACACACACCCTCCAATCTGGGTTTATTTTTCTAGCTTGTTCTCTCTGTAGAAGAGAGGAGGTTCATGAACATCACTGGTGATCAACCACACCATGTTCAACTGATTCTCCACAAACCAGTGTGTGTGGCTCGTTGGAAGCAATCTGAGTCCTGTCAGATACTTACACAGAGCCACTGGTCAGGTTGAGGGTCACTGGCTGCTTCCATCTTGTATCATAGAGGCAAGTGATCAGCTAGAACTCATATTTTTGCCTTTTCAATACAGCTTCCTGTATCTCATGCACTAAGCAAGGCTCTCTGAGTAAATAGCTGGCTTTAGACACGCTCTCAGGGGCAGCCACATTATGTAAGAATAGCAGAAATTGTTTGTTTTTCAAATGAAAGTCTTAGGTATATTTATATAGAGAGATATATACACATACATGTATAGTATACACAACAGAAATAACCTGATTTGCACAGTATTACCTCAGCACTTTTCAGCAGCTTCTGCAAACTAAATTCCAGGCCTTGCTGTCCCAAGGAAGAAGAGGAAGAGAAAAAAACCTGGTTTTATTCTCACTGTTGATGGTTACAAGCTGCCTAGAGCGACAAAGTGAAGTCTAGGCTAGGTGTGGGATGGGCTGTGAGGGGGGAAAGGCAATTGGATTCTGATGATTAAGAGAATAAGAGATTTCAGTTGCTTGGAGTGACTCTGACTTATTACTGTCCCTAATATTTAGTTTTGATGGCTAAGCTGATACTGGTGAGGAAGAAGGGTGAGGGTCTGTTACTGGCATCTTCTGGCATCTTCATCCCCAGGCTCTCATCTGCGCTAGGGCACGTTGCGAGCAATCATGTTTTGTGAGGTGAGTATGACACCTCATGCTCACATCTCTCCTTCCTGACCTGGCAGATGAAGCAGTGGAGAAGGGAATTCTGTAGTGGAATGGAAGGTGGGGAGTTCTGTAGCAGTTCCACTGAAATTAGAGAATTTAGGGGGGTTGGGATGTGTAATGTACACAGTATGGTCTGTCCCTTCTTGCTGATTGTGGTATTGAGCACTATTTCTCTTAAGCTGTCTTCACACTTGCCTTTTTTGGTTACTCCTGTCAAAACAAAAGTCTACATCCTGAGTATGGAAACAGAAGTTCCTGTTGAGAAGGTTCAGCTGGAGCTGTGGGAATGCTGAAGCTGAGGCAGATGTGGATGCATGTGTTGTGTGTGTGTGTGTGCAGGCATTTGCACACATACCCCACCCCCAGTAGTTCTGGGAGCTTTTCTGAGCCAACAGTGCCATGGAAAGATCCCTCTCCTTGTCCTGGCTTGCCTGTTTGTGAGGGGATGTACTGATTCAGGTTGAGGAACTGATACGGGCTAAAGCTTAACCACTTTTTGTTGGGTTTTGGTTTGGTTTTTTTTTTGCCTGACTAGCTGTAATCCAGACTAGTTATTTGGTCCACTGCCTTAATACCCATACCAGGCTGGAAGAAGACACTGTTAGGAGAACAAGGCCAAGACAATGGGAAAACAAAGAAGATAAGGGCGGGGGCCATTCCTTTTTGGAATTTGCATAGAATTTCCATACCAGCCTGTGAAGCAGTAGTGGCCACTCCGGCTGTGGGATACAAAAATACTTGAGTAATAGTCAGCAGTGAAATTATTCAAATAAGTGACTTTTAAGTTATCTCTTGGAAGCTCAAGGATTTCTGATTTTAGAACTTTATAATCCAAAGCTATGAAAGACAATGACAGTTTTGCCAGGGTAACAATTCTTGTCAAAAAATTGGTGATCTTCTGGTTGAAAGGAAGAAGTTTTAAAAATTATTAAAAGTGATTCTTTCCCTGCGATCTTTTACTTTGCTTCAGCTGATCAGCAAACCCATATTTCAGTGCTTCCAAAATGCACCCAGTGAAGTTTTATTTTGCACTTCAGTTAATTTCTATAACGACTAAATGAAGCAAGCCTCAAAAATGCCACACTGCTGATGATTTACCTGATCTAACGAAATTTTTTGGAGGTCACTTACTGGATTACATCTTTTCTAGAATTTCAACTTTGCATCTTTTGTTAAGATGAAGGGAAAAAGCAACCTGCTGCTTTTTCCCGGTACAGGAGAGCAGTTTACTGTTCTTCCCTTCTGTTAGCTGCAGTGTGTTTGAATCCTACCTTCCTTAAACGTCTGTTCAGGTTCCTATAGGTAGAGTCTGGAGTGGCTGTGTAGGTATATCAGATGATGTGTCACGGTGTCATAGAAGTATGGGTGAAATATTAAGTGCAGTTGGTGTACACTTGTCTCTCTGCATAGTACTGCACTTGTACACATGCTCACATAAATACATTAGCTCACATTTAGTTCTTGTTTGAGCACCATGAGCTGTTCTCATGTGCCCATCCTGGATGTCTGTCCTCTGAATTTGCCATGATGACTCTTCAGTTCCCTCTTTTCTTCAGTACTATTTTTTCCCCTGACCACCTTATCTCTAGAACCTGAAACTGCTTTTCCTAGGCCAACCTGGGCTTCTTGATGAGAAATGGTTGTCATTCATTCAGGAACTCTTTGCTCTGGTTTTCTTATCAGTTTTTATTTCAGTGATTTAAGCAAGTTATGGAAGTCCTTCTCTGTGTGATAGCATGCTAACAGACACTTCTGCCAGAATCAGAGCGCCCTTGTCCCATATAAAGGTTTAAAATGGGGACAGCAGGTTTGTATGTCTTACCCATATGACATTTTAAAATTGCACTATAGATCCTGTCTGTGAGATTAGTGGAGGATTTAGAAAACCTTGAAGAGGGGCTGCATCTTTCAAGATCAGTTCTTTACAACACTTGGACCGAGCTCTTTATTGAATAAAGAGTTGGGGCTTCGTACCACCAGATTATAATTGTAACGTTTTTCTTTGGCTTTGCAGTAGCACAGCGTAAATATGTGATTTGAGACAATAGTGTCTGAGAACCCGTGTTCCAGAGCAACATGTGAGTTCTCATTTAAGAGACAGTGAAGAAAATAGTTCTATTCTGTCTGTGCTAGGTGTAATCTGTCGGAAGAGGTTAGCATGAAGTGAACGTGTAAGATTCTTTAGATAACTTCTGGTTCACTCACACAATTCTCAGCCAGTGATTCAGAGCTGCTAAACAACTCCCACCATCTCTAGCCCCTGAGACTGGGGAGGGAGGGTGTCTTAACTCTCCATAGAAGGACTCACGCTGGATGTGCTACCAATGCGTTGGAGCTCTGTGGAGCCTGCTTAGAGTGAAGGGCTTTCTGTAACTGCTTCTCTAGGAGGTGTTGGTTTGCTGCAGCTTCCAGTCATTTTTCTTTTTCCTTCCTGCTTGATGAGATACCTGGGTTTGGGGTAGTGGGTTTCATTGATACTTCTTTTTTTATATTGATAAACTACAGAGTCTAAGCCTGTTAGTAACTGCATAAATCTGCTGCTGGTTTTTATTATGAATAGTAAAGTCCATCTGAAACTGATCAGAAGAGAGAGAAGATGGAGGAGAGTAGCTGTTGAACAGCCAGGTAGTAGCGAGATAAGATAGATACAACTTAAAGTACTTTGCAAATATTCTAACTGTATTTGGGTAATTCTTTTTATAAAGGTGTGCTTGTGAATTGTAGTGGTGGGCAGACACTCGATTCAGGCGATTCAGTGCAAGGTCTCTGTGCAATGAAGCAATTTTCAGTGCCTGTGTGATGGGAACGAATAGTGACTTGTGAGCCAGGGAACAGGAGTTCGGAGCTCGCCCGTGGTCACACAGCACATTGATTCCCTTCTTGGTGTCTCAGTGTTTTCATATGGAACACAGTGCAACGGACACTTACCTTGCTCCAAGAAGTCCTTTCTGATCTGTATGTGTTTTAGCAATGTTATGCCTGCACAGCATGGTCTTTCTCTTGACTGTATTGCTGCTTTTTAATAAAATAGAAACCATGGAAAAGCCAAAGGCTTGAAATATGAACACATTGAAAATTTTGAAAGAAAACTCTCCCTGTCTGAAGCATGGGGCATTTTGACACTTGATGGCTTTAGCAAGAAAATGAAATTGCCCGGTTTTTATTATTTTGGTTTTTTAAAATGTGACAATTGCAGTCCATTTCAGATAAAATCTTAAAATAAATCTCAGAGGCACCAAATAAAGCAAATTTCTTGCTCTAAACTCCGCTCTTGATTCTCATATAATGTGAACCACATGCAGTTGCTGATGTGTATGTGAGTGTGTGTTACATGTTCCTATATGGGTTTGGAGGTGCTGCATTTTAAAAATACATATGAAGGATGCTGAGCTTTTGTGGACAGGACAGACCTTTGTGTCTTTGAACTTGAGTTCTGAAATGAAGCACGCAGATAAGACCAAAGATTTGAACAAGTGAGTTTTCTGTTCAGCTCACCCATTTGGTAGATGATATATAGAATGCTCTTAGAAGAAGAAAAAAATCAAATATATCTCAAGAAGTCTTTAATTAAGACAAAGCCATGAAATAGGATATTGAATCTATAGATGCTGCAAAGTGTTTGCTCATTTGGTGGGAAGTACTGTTTGCTCCAAGCACTTTAAGTTGCTGCTTTAGCATAGCAAAGTGTTAGCAGCTAGTGGTGTGCCTGTTTATGCACATGAACAAAGGATGATACAAAAGAAATACTCCTGCTCAGGACTTGGATGGTAAGATTTCCTTACTGGTTACACTCCCCTATACAATTTACAGTGCTAGGCCTAATATTTCTGAGGATCGGAGTTCAAGCACTGTTTTACACGAGCTACAGGGAGACTTTCAGTGAGAAAACTCCCAGCCACTGCTGGAAGTTCTCTCTAGTATGCTGAGAGAAACCAACATCCTGGTGTTTCTGTAGTTCATGGATTTTAACTGCAGATCTGGGGAACAGTGTATTTGCAGGATTAAAGTGGGATTAAGGAGTGGAATAGCAAATGCTGAGAGACTAGAGGAGAAACAGCTGATAGGGAAGAGGCTGATACTACAGTAACTATTGTAATGAAGTAATTGGCTGTGCAGGAGTGAGGTCTGAAGTGCAAACGGTCTGCTCTGAGGTTGTTCGGCCTGGAAACAAGGAGGCTCAGGGGAGACCTTCTTGCTCTCAAAAACTCCCTGAAATGGGGTTAAAGCCAGGTGGGCATCAGGCTCTTCTC
Source organism: Brachypteracias leptosomus (assembly GCA_013401335.1). Taxonomy (NCBI): domain Eukaryota; kingdom Metazoa; phylum Chordata; class Aves; order Coraciiformes; family Brachypteraciidae; genus Brachypteracias; species Brachypteracias leptosomus. The sequence goes on from VYZX01033439.1 coordinate 188,528, forward strand.
CCAATGAACAAAGTTGTGCCAGGGGAGGTTTAGGTCTTCCCCAGAAGGGTTGTGAAGGGCTGTCCCAGGCTGCCCAGGGCAGTGGTGGAGTCCCCATCCCTAGAGGGGTTTCCAAGCTGTGGAGATGTGGTGCTGAGGGCCATGGTTTAGTGGTGCCCTGGCAGTGCTGGGGGGACACTTGGACTCGATTTTAAAGGTCTTTTCCAACCAAAACAATTCTGTGATTCTATCTTCCAGGGAAGGCATGCATGGAAGCTCCTGTGTCAGGTCATGAAGCTGAGTGCATTGCCACAGCTGCCTACACTAGTTTCTTTCCCCTGTGTTGTGAGCATCTCATTTTCCCAATCACAGATTAGGTCTAAAATGGTGTAAGTACTTGGTGTTCCCTGTGCTGTGAAATACCATCTTTGTGCAATTACTGGAAAGTCACCCTCCCATGGGGAGCCACAAAGCTGTAATGGAGTTGAACACAAACATTTGTTTTGTTTAAAAACCCTGGTGTAACATTGCTGTGCAACTTTTGAAATGTCAGTTCCTGTAAATGCTCTGAGCCTGAGCCCAACAGTGCAGAAAGCGCTGGAAGAACCCGTTGTGGAAGCGAGGTTTACCAACCTCTTCAATGTTTCATGCTGGCTTCACAATGATCTCGGTGGCTCCCTGCTCCTTCCATGGCTTCTAGCTTTCTGGTTGTGACATCTCTCCTGATGTGCTCAGACAGAGGGAATATGCAAGAGGACGGCTGCAGCTCTGTGTTCAGGAGATGTCATCTCCCATTGACGTCAGGCTGGGGAGCAGCAATTAAGGCTCCAGCCGACTTTGCTCAAGCTCCAGGCACACTGGGGGAGGAGGAGAGGGAGAAAGGAGGTAAAAGGGAAAAGTAAGATAATGGGAAGGGGGGAGAGAAGGAGAGAGAGCAAAAGGTAGAGAAGGGGAAGAAAGGGAAACTACAGTGTGAAAGAATGGGAAATAAGAACAGTATTGGACAAGTTAGGAAGAAAAAGAAGAAAAAATATGAGAATGTCTTAAAAGGGGGAAAGATGAAGAGAAGGGAAACATGAAGAAAATAAAGGAATGAGCATGTGACTGCATGAGAGGTGAAAAAGAGAGGAAGTGATAGGAGGAGACAGGTGGCAATGGATGCAGGAAGGTAAGGGCAACCTGTGTGCTTTTAGCTGTTTGCTGCTGGCTGATGGGAAGAGAATAATATTGGCCCCATCCACACACTGTGGTGTCATAGAATCTCTTTATTCCTGACTTGCAGTGAGCTACCAATGAGCTGCTGTTTCACGACTGTGTCAGTGGGGAAGAACAACTTTACAGAACTGAGAGGTACGTGGGCAGGGGAGGAGAAGAATGAAAGCATGGTCCTGCAGTGCTATCCCTATGGCTGGAGAAGGCATAAATGCCTTCAGTGCCTTAAGCCAAGCCACATCCCAGTTAGGCCCAACAGTGTGCATAAAGGACATCACATGCAAGAGGTAGACAAGATAAAAGATTTGTCTATTCAGCACAAAAGATACTATTGGTTTCATAAGGCAGGAACACATAATACTTGTCACTCTCCCTTTGAGTCAAGATGCAGCAAATTTATTATATTGATTTCTTTCTGCTGAGACAGGATGGTGCTTGTGCATTACAAAACATTCCTGGTATGCTTTGTTAGGGTTCTGTGTAAAGCCTCAGCACTCAAGTGCTATACAAGCCCCAATGAGAAGTGCTCATAACATCAAGTGCTATCATAACCTTTTTGATTGCTTGACCCCATTTCTGTCACAACCCCATCTTGTAATCTTTAGCTTAGTAACTTCTTGTTTAGAGGTTCAGATCAAGACCCATGAATCAATTGATGATCATAGTACAAGCATACAGGAAGAAATAGGCTGTGAGGTTCTGTTCTGCTCTGTGGATCTCACTTTTAGCCTGCCTCAAACAGTTTCCAGACTTGGTTTGGTTCTGACTCAAACCAGGACACCTTCTTTATAATTAGCAGAGAGACCATTGAATTACTTTCAAGAGCAATTAATCAGATGTGTCCAAGATCCCTGTTTCACAATGGCTAGCTCAGAGTTAATGCTTAAAATTCAGACTTGGAAAGCTGGGTGACGTGTATCTCACCCGCTGAGCTGGGGAAAAAGTCTTAAGTTACTAGAACAGATACAAGGATTGGCCCCTTGGGAAACTAAAGTACCAAGAGATTTCAAGAGTACAGCTCAATTAGGGCTTGAATCTGCTTTATGAGCCCCAAATGTTTTCTTACTTAATAGCATTACTAGATCTCTTCTGTCTTTCCAGTTTTGTTTCTTGAATACTAAGGGGTTCCCATCTCTTACAGCTGGTACCTGTCTGTACAGCTTTGTTGGGGGTTCTCCTCTCTTTGCCTTGCTGCTTGGCATCATCATGATTTTCACTTCCATAGTAACTCTGGTAAACGATCATCTCCTGTTCTATAGCTGTTTTGAACTTCCTTAGCACTGGAGCTACATGTTAGATTCTCCATTCTTTTTCTTCACCTGCTTTTACACATTATTACACTCTTGAGGAATCCGATGTGTTTGCCTCGTAATTCTACTTCGGTAGCTATCTAGGCACATGAAAGGTCAAAGGTGACAACCATCATGAAAGGTGACAACCATCAGTGGCTCACTCTTCCTTTTCCCATTCTGCATTCCTGCCTGGCTAAAAGAAACCACCTTCTCAAAGACTTTTTCCAGAGTATTCTCAGTGCACCAGCTATTAAACCTTGAAATACAATTTGGAACATAAACTTTGATGGGATTATTAAATCTACAAGGTCTAGCTGCAGAGAGCTAGGCCGTTGCCAAAGCTCCATGTTTGTGCTTATTAATAGTTCCTAAATTGGGGTGAGAGCTGGCAGAGGGCAGGCGGAGCACGAGATGAAGAGAAGCACAACCCTTATGCATTCACTGTCTTTTTTAGAGTTTTATTTTCCCCCTCTGAGTTTCCCCCCGCTGAGCAGCAGAATGGGCGCTCAGCCCTGCCAGCAGTGCCAGACAGCTAACTAGGCACAAGGACTCAGCCCCTGGTGGTGTTTGGCATCGGTGGGCCCCTTTGTGCCAGTGGTTTAGTGCCAAGAGTAATTGTGATTTACACCCGTTGCCCCTTTGGTGGCAAAATGGTTTTGATTAAGTGCATACCACATTTATTAAGTCTTGCACAACCGAGCGCAGGGTCTTGGCTGGGATGCCGTAAAAGGCAGAGAGATTTACACATCTCGCTGCAGGATTCATTTAATCTCTTGGGGATTTACTGACCTTCAATTAGAACTGTTAAGTACTGTTTACTTGGTACCTAAATCATGCAAGGCCCAGCTAGAGTTTCTTTTTTGTTTTCATTAGTAATGTTGTGATTACATGTGGGAGGAGAAGGGAAAAGACCCAAACACAGTGTGACTCAGTGAATACACACCCTAAGGAGAAAGACTGAAGGTTTTAAATCAAAATACTGAACAGGCCAAACTAACTCATTTTTCCTTAATTATCTCTGATATAGGAGGCCATTGGTTCAAGTGAAAGACAAAAAGTTGCTTTATTGGGAGTTGTGTACATACTGGAGGACACCTCCTTCCCATTGTGTTCACCTAATCCAATGTCTGTAGATTAATGGAAGGACAATTTCTAACTTCAGAGATAGATTTTGAAAGAACTTCTCAGGTTGGACATGGAAAATTTATCTGCTTTACTGCCTGAGGTCACTGAAGTTATCAACAGTTAAGGTACTTCTCTCAAGTTAGTCAAGTAAGAGCAGCCACATTGTCAAGTAGGAGCCTTCTTATTCTATCCACATTACTAGAGTACAGTCCCAGCCACTTGTTTTGTGGTTCTAAGAAGATCTTCTGTCCTTCATTGCCAAATGCACAGAATTTGGAGGTGGCATAGAGGGTTAAAAATGCAAATTAAGCCTGTGTGAGCCCATGATACAGAGCGAAAATGTCTGTATTTCAGGTCTAGGTTACCGCTCAGTGATGCACCATTCCACATGGCTAACATTGCAGTCACAGAAAAGAACTTACAGCATTCTGTATTTGTGAATGGAGCTCAGGTTTAGTGTAAAGAGCTTCTGGTCATCTTCCAGAACATAGTATTTTTAATAATTGACCAGAAAATGTTGGCAGATTATGAGCATCTGGGTGCGAATACTCAAAGTTCAGAAATTAACTAATTTTGTATGATTTTTGTTGGGTAGGTTGGTTATGTGGCACCTTTCTGTGCCCTGGGTAGATGAACACATAGAGCAGTGCTGAGGACCTGTTTGCTAGGATGAAGCTGGAGGTTGACAATCTGAAAATTCCTTTTCCACAAGTATTCTTTAAATGTTTCTTTAGAACTTGGCTGCTTCCGAGATTTTTCCTGCCAAGAAACTGGTTGGCTGGACTGTTCATGGAAAGTGAACCCCAAAGGAACGTGAATGCAGGCAAAATGAATTCATGGGTTGGATAGCCATGGAGAATGTCTAGCATTTGATCAGCTCTCATTAGGAGCTAGCAGCTCGGACTTCTTGCTTCCTCCTGACTACACAAATTAATAACTCTACTCTCCATCCTTGTGCTTTCTCTGACATTATGTCAAGAGCAAGGGAATGAGGTGTGGAGGGGTTCAAGGAAATAGTGAAATGGGATGTGCTCTTTTAATTCAAACTGTAGAAAGTTCATTTGAGACGTAAATTGGAAATTGAACTCACATCTCCAGTCACAACCAGAGCTATACAGCATCTGAACTGGAGCACATGAAGATGAGTCACAGAGTTTGGTTGCTGAGCTGAAGTAAATGAAAGTCCACTTATTTTCAGGTGCGTGAACTAACTTATGTATGAATTTTGGATTCTGCCTTTTATGCAATCTCATCTGGGCAATGACTGTTCAGGGACATGTGTGTACACTCAGTAGTAACTACTGGAATGAAAGGAAGAGGTCCTGAAAAATGTTTTCCATATTGGTGGCATTAGGCAGTCCAAGGCCAGCATGAAACTAAAAGGCAAAGAGAGGAATAAGAAGTCTCAAAATGACCACATTTTTAAGGCTGAGTTCTCAGCACCCTACTCTCTAGTTTGTTGTTTGGGGTTTGGGTTTTTTTAAGTATGTATTTTCTGTTCTTATAACTGCATCACCACCTCGTGTCCTGGTGGCTTTCTTTGGTAGGTAAACATGGAATCATTCATCCTAGAGCTTTGGTTCTACTGAGCATTGTCAAACTTGTGGCTGGATTTGCAAGTGCCATTATGTAAACAAGTGGAAAGTGGCAGTTCAGAAAGACTGCAGTGGTGAACTAGGGGAGCTGTCAGGTGTAGAACATTGGGAATTGTGCTCTAGGAATAAAAATGAAACGTGTCCAAGAAGTTCAGCAGTTCCTAGTACTTTGGGTGCCTCAGTCTCCAGAGTGAGAAGTTTTGCATGATTTTTTTTGCATGTTTTCATTGTATACAAATGCTACACCCCACTGCCATGACTATCATGACTTTGTTTTCATCTGGAACCTTTAAAAGCCCAACTCACAGATCCACAGGGTCTTTCTGGAGTTCTAGATCCCGCACAGTCTTAATGCGTGTGTCATGGTGATTTTTGACCAAGCTTCAAACTGTCCCTAGATGCATAATGGGCCAGAACAAATGCCCAGGTCCACGTTCATTTGAGTACTTCAGGTGCTTATGGCTGTCTCTATTTTTGATGATGTTGTTCTATTGATCCTAGGCTTGAAAAAAGAACAATGGAATAGGTGGCTGAAGTCTGCTGTGCTATTGGTGAAGCCAGTAGGTATAATTAGTATAAGCTTGGTGGTAAAGTAGGGAATGACTTGGTAAAGCAGGAACAGCAGCATGGCAGCAATTTCAACAACTGTCCTCACTTGTGTGTTATTCTCTACACATGCTCAAGCTGCAAAAAGGCAAATTCTAGAGCATTACAGAGCCAGGTACTGTTCTGCTGGGAGGGTGGGTGGTGAGGACGTGCATCCAACGATGACAACAGGGCAGGATTCCTTTGCCTTGCTCCTCAAGAGACATGAGGCCGTCCTGCAGCCCCTGGAAAACTGCTGCCTCCCTCACTCCCTGCCTGCTGTGGGCCCAGCCGCTGCTGCTCCTTGATGAATAGAAGGTGCTAATCTCTTTCTTCCTAAGAGACCTCTTTGTCCAGAAGTGTCAGGATTTAATTGGCTTGTTCACACTTCTCCAGCAGACTCTGACTTGTAACACTTCCTCCACACCCCATTCCCCCCTCCTCTCTTTGGCTCATGGTGTCAACAGAGCTGAAAGTGTTTAAATTCCTTTACAGACAATCCTCCTCTACACCAGCCGCACAACTGGGTGGACTGCTGGGGGAGATAGCATGCTGGAAGCTGTTCATTCTGAAGGGCTATTTTGATTTTGTTTTGGAGGAGAGGATGCTGTCTGAAGGGATTTAGTCCATTGCACTTGAACGCTTGCAGGGAGTGAAGCATTTTCTGTGGCCAAAGCACTAATTCTTCACTAGTGGTGGAACAAAAAACTAAATCATAGTGAATCTTTTTTTCTTTTATTTGCTCAAATCTGCTATATCCTGCCTTGTCTTTACATATAACAGTTACAATAGCATCTACAGGTCCCACTGAAAGATTTAGACTCTGCTGTGCTAGGTGGTGGGCACAAACCTGATGAAAACCAGGCTGCTTTTCTATAAAGATTTTATCCCCTAAGTAAAGGTGAATTGGAGTATAATGAATGACAAGGAGCCCTACTACAGGACTGGACTGAATCACTTTTGCTCTTATTCCCTACCTTGTTTTTGTGGTCTTCAAGCTTCCTGGGGCAGAACCTGTAGCTTTCCAGGTGTTTGCACCATGCTTACTGTGTGGCACGCTCAAGCTTTCTTGGTGCCACTAAACAATAATGACCAGTAACAAAACTGCCAAGTTACTGGTGCAAGAAATCAGGAGGAAATGAGAAGTTAAACAGCATTGTAGTCTTAGGCATGTTAAGTTTCTCACGCTTTTCTTTTGGATGACATATTCTCTCTTCTATTTCCATTTGTGTAGAATCAGCCACTCAGTGATTCATGAAGTGTTGCTAAGTGGTCATCACTGAAAGGTCCACGGTGGTAGGAACAGAAATGGAAGTGGGTATTGTGGCCAGGCTAATATCAGAACCAAAAAGAGAGGAGTAAAAGTTCAGAGAACAAGTCTATGAAAATTAGGATGGGGAGGAGATTGGGCCAAAGCAAAATCAGGATTTGTTGGAGGGAGGAACCTAGATAGACCTGGCAGATACAGTCATTAAAGACCAGAGGGTTGAGTGATGAAGAACCAGATAGCAATAGTGTTGCTCAAAGCTACTGAAGAGATTTACCTCTGTAACTGATTGTGAAACAATCACTAATTGGACTAGGGATCTTGATGCCTGGGGAGAACGTTTACAGAGAGCTTCAGGACTGACAGGGCATCACTGTATGTAGTCCTGACACCCTAGGTATGTGAGGCACCACCCTTCCCGTTCTGCAGCTGAGAACTGAGGCTTAAAAAGCCTCTGCAGTGTCACCATTAAATAATTGTTCCAAAGAAAGTGGGAGGTTGCTTTTTCTTTTTGTTTTGGTTGGTTGAGTCAAAGCCAACAAATAGAAAAATCATTCCGTGGTTATCTGCAAGACGCTGTCATATACAATGGCAATTAGAAATATTTCCAAAATTAAACCTCCAAAGGAGGAAGCGAATTACAATGCAAGCAACCTTTGACCCTAGAGAATCATAATGGCTTCCTGGATTTGAAGAGATTATGAGCCGAAGCCAGAGAGGTACTGCTGCTGGGTCGTAATACGTGTTAAAATTAGAACACAATGTGGTAACCTTGGGTGTGTCTTTCTGATCTGAATTCTCCTCCCACCCACACCTCTGTTTAATAATGATGTGTTTTGAAAGGCCGCTGTCTGGCTGCCTTCATGTCTCAGCGCTCGCAGGGAGTGCATCAGCTTTGGGAGTTATCACTCTGCCAGACAGCACGGGCTGCCATCCAAAAAAGTACAGAAGTACTTGTTTACACTCAAGTGTGGGAACAATTCCACCAAAGTAAAGACAGCTACTGTGCCGGGGTCTGAGGTGATTAGGTGTGGGTGCATGTAAGCTCCCCATATCTGAGAAAGCTTCATCTCAATTTTTATTTTTTTTAGAGGTTTTTTTGCCATTTTGGCACACTTTCTGGGCATAGACCTGCATGCTCATCCCTTTGGGAATGATCCCACAGGACCTTGTTGCCATTTTGCACCCCCAGCATAGGCTTATTGTTCCTGTAACAGCAGTACCCAGAGTGGGCTGGTCTCATTGTCCCAGGCTTTGTACAAACATGTAGTAAAAGACAGCTCCGGCCTAAAATAAATAAATAAATAAATCCATCACAGTCTAAACAGACAAGGCAGACAGTGGGTCTCTCTTGGGAAGAGTGACAGAGAGATAAGCTGGCCTAGGAAATGTTAGGACATTTAAAATCTTTTCCTGTTCTCTCTCACAGAAGAAAGAACATTATATTTGGCTACATACACAAATCCAGATTTAAAAATAGCTGGGTTCCTTCCTGACCGAGGGAGAAAGACAGAAATGAGCCAAATTTATTAGCCGCCTAGCAAGCTTGCATTGAAGTTTTGCTTGTCAGGAGTCCCCCAAGTAATTGTATTTTTATGTACAAGTTGGTTGGGGGAGTGTTTAATGAGCAAATACCTTGATTTATGCACGAATATCTGTATTTGCAGGCAAAAAACAAGTCACATGTTTGTGTGAGCAAATTCCAGCGCCACATAAATGTTTGAGAAGTGAAGCCAAAGGGGCAGAATTGTCATTAGACTGATTTGGAAGCTGGATTTAGTTGAAGGGCAACATTTTAAAAGCACCTAAGTGACATCAGAGCCTTGGGGCAAGTCTTCAGGTGGGGCTTAGTAGCGGGAATGTGGGATCCTGCTAATGTAGCTGGGCTGCTTCTGCATCTGCCCAGCACCCAGCAGCACTGCCATGTGCTCTGCAGGGGATTTAGCAGCTTAGGGACCTCTGCCCTGCTGCTGTTGTGTGCTATTACTTTCACTGTGTACCATTTTCAAAGGTGACTTAGGCATGAGCACTGGATTTAGGAAAGTATTAAGGTGCCTGTCTTCCACTGAAGGCAATGGAGGTTGGAAGCTTTAAATACCTTTTTGGAGGGTCTGAGCCTCAGGGCCAGATTTACAAAGCTGTATAGATATCTGAAATGCCTGGTGATCTTTACAAAAGCACCAAATGAGTAGACCTGTCTCCTCTTGACTTCAAAGTGACTTGTAGAGATAAGAAGGTTTGTCCAAGATCTGTGTCTTAAGCTGCCTATAGAGCTTTGTGGAGCTGATGTTTAGGAGAGCACATCTTACCTTAGAACCCAGCTCATTCTCACTGAAGGTGAGAGTGTTGTGGGTATTTATGAAAATGCTGCTGCCGACTTGTGAGTAAACTTCAAGACAGCCAGAAGGGGTTTGCTGCAGTGAAGCTATTGACTTGCTTGAAATCCAGCATGCTCTGCATATGCTTTGGTTCTGTTAGGCAGTAACAAAGCCAAACATGAGAATGGGATTCCTGAATTTCCCCTTGGAGTACAGGGGGTTTCGCCGTGAGGACAGTGTTCCATACAGAAAAATGGGTCAAAGTGAAGCAAGCAATGTGTTTGGAGAGAAAGTAAAGGGAGCATCAGCTAATGGAACAGGAGGAAAGGAAAAAAAAAAGAGAAAGGGAAAAGATCTGGCCCAAATGGGCTTTTGTGCCAGTGTAGCTCAAGCAATTAATGCAAGATATCCCTTGCCTTTAACTGAAGGCTTTGAGGACAGGGGAGACTGTTCCTCTTGCTTTGAAGCTGTGTAAGAAGCCCCAGGCCTGTGCTGCTGGGTGAGGATGTTTTTTACCAACAGGCTTCATGTCTGGATTTACTATGCAGCAAGAGAAGCACCAACATCACCATGGCAAATTGTGTAAGCAGACAAAACACTGAAGAAGTTCTTCCCCATTACTGGTGCCATCACAGCCATAGCTGGCCCTGAAGGCTTTCTCATGAGATAGTGCTCTGCTGTTCTGAAAGGATGTTAGCAGAAGAATGGATTTGCTATTTTGCCTGACAGAAAGGAAGAAGAAAGTAAGATTTTTAACAGACTTTCTTCATGTCCAGTTGTAAAGATTCCTCGCTTTGTCTTGCCCCTGTGGCCTGGTGGTGTTAGATGTGATTGCTGGAGAACTGTTGCAGCAGATCCTCATCTAGTATGAAAAAGCCTTTCTCCCGAGAGGACTGCTGAGGGGTTAAAACCAAAAAGGACAATGATCTGTGAAGCATGTTGCACAGAAGACTCCATCATGCAGTGAAGTAGTGACAAGGATTTGCTTTAAACTGAAATGGATGCGGGTAAGATTTAGACTGGTCTCCTCCCCTAAGGTGGCTCTGCGATGGGGGAGAGTGCGGGCTGAGTCGCCACGAGGCTCCCTTTGTTTCCCTGGGGCCACAGCACAGTCAGAAGCATGGCAGGGAGGAGGGGAAGGCACGTCCCTGCTGACCCAGCCGAGACATGGTGATGTGACAGCCCTTTCAGAGCAGTGAGTGCCCGGCTGACAGCGGCCAGTGACAGCTCTGCCCGCTCCCTCGCCTGCCCTGGGGGCTGAGGGCAGAGCAGCCATGGCAGCTGCCTGCAGTGGCTTCCTTACACGTTCTGCTCTTTTCAGTGCCAGCCAGGGCGTCTGAGTGAAAGAGAGCACAGCAGACAGGGACTGAGTGACAGGTGTCACTCATCTTGGCTGCGGGGCCTTCAGAGGGAAGGAAAACAACTCTTTTGTTTCCCGCCCGCCCCCCCAGTGCCCCCAGCTAGAGAGCCTCCCCCAGGGCTGCCTCCTGATGCAAGCAGCCGCTTGGTACATTCTCTTCCTTTCAAGTCCCTTCTCAACACAGCCCCATGTTGCTCCTGTTTCCCACTTTAGCTGCTTGCACAATGTCTGTATTATTATTTCTCGGTTGAGCCTTGAAATATTCCCCTTGCAAGTGCTTGCAGGCTCATTTCCACACAATAAGTGCAGTTAGCAATTTCTTCCCATCCCCATCTGCTACCTGCCTGCTCTGGGGGACCCAGTGAATAGCAAGAGGCAATTCTGCTTGATGCTTCTGACAGTCTCTATTAAGGGAAGCTGAGAGCGTATCAATTAAATAAATATATTATATAGACACGGGCAGCCTTTAGGATTTGCTTCTATTTTCTGCAGTACTCCTTGATGTCATGCCTAGAAGACATCTTACCTCCGGTAGCAGCAGCTGCCAGCAGGAGAGCTGTTTTGGGTCAAGAGAGCCTCAGTTCCCGGGAGAGAATGAGTGAAGCTGAAGGAAGGAGGAAAGTGGCAGAGAAAGATCCCCCTTGGGTACTGGGTTACAGATATTGGCTCGGACTTGGGAAACAGCATATAGGAACCAGGCTAAATTTAAACAGATAAAGAGGCAGATAAAAGGAAACCAAGCAAAGCGTTAAGGTTTCTGAAGCTAAAAATCAGGCTAAGCTGCAGCAACTGAAAGCGTTTCCCCATCATTGCCAAGCAGGCTGGACAAAGCACCAGAGAAAGTGCACTCTGGGCTGCCCTATGGGCTCTTCTGGCCAGTGTGAGTGAGTGAGATGTGGGGAGGCTTTAGGCAGATTCTTCTGTAGTCTGGAGGGTACATGAGCTCGGTAGCTGGAAGCTCTCATCTGTGAGAGCAGGCAGTGGGGTTCAATTGGTAAACCTGTCAGTCTCCAACTTTTAAGAAGAGAAGGCTTGCTGAGCTCCTCCTTTGAGTTGGAAAAGATGGCTAGTGATGTGGTAGCAAGCCTGGGAAGGTGCCCAAGGAGACAGAGGTGCATGCTAAGGTGAGAGCTGCCTTGAATACTGCCTCAGGTGGGAGGAAAAGGTGCAGCATTGAAGTACTGAGGGCTGGAATTGCAGTTGCTCAGCTGAGATCAGGTGTCTGATACCCTTGAAAATCATCCCATTGAGGTGGAGCCTCTGTAAGTAGAATCACTTGATGTCTTGGGCTAATTCTGCAAATGACGAGCCTGAAATGATGAGGCAACAGCTGGAGGTCTTGGCAGTTCTGAGAGACTTGCAGGAATGGCACATCAGGAGGTTTGTTTCTTCTGCAGCTGCACACAAGTAATCAACATAGGGGTTTTTTCCATCCCTGTTAGTTCAGTCATGGAGGGCCTTGCAGGGCTCAGTCTGTAACCTTCTTAACTGGTCAGGGGGAAGCTTTATGCTTCAGAGCTTTGGGAGCCACTATCAGAAGAATCAAAATTCTAACCAATAAGCAGGTGATACTCAGACTCAGGTCTCCTTCCCCAAAAAGCCAACTACCGTTCTCCTAGTTTCTGGTAGAAGCAGAGGTATGAAAAAAGGAACAGCCAAATCTGTGATGAGCCCGGACCTAGGAATCACATCTGATGATTGTTGAGCCAGAAGTGAAGATACTTATCTGACATTTGCAACTCAAAAGCTTAGGGCTGTCCCATAGCCCTCTTTACTTTTGGTCTCTCATATGATAGCAGGGGCAAACAATACCTTTTTCCCTAACAGCTAGCCCAGGGGCTTCAACCATTTCTGCTGGTTGTGGACCTGTGGTATGCAGCCCTTGTGACCTCAAGCCTACTATGCAGAAATGTGCTTCAGCTTCTCAGAAAAGTTTTGATTGCAATTCAAATAGCATAGTGCTGGTTTGGATGAAGTAAAATTTGGGGAACTATTGTTTAAGAACAGTAAATACTGGATTTTCCTGATGCTCTGTATCAACTGCCTCATCCTTTCTGAACACCACAAGGGATATGGTCTGATTCATTGTCTCAGATCAGGTATCTGAGTGGTTTCTCCACATCTATGTTTTACCGAAGTATTTCTAAATGAGGATGTTTATTGCCTCAGTTTTTGAGGTTTATCTTCCCAGATGCAGCAGACAGGCTTATTCAGGGGCAAATTCACAGTTCCTGGGGCCAGCTTCATCTTGTGAGATAGCAGAACCTGTGCTTGCTGATAAGAGGTCTATTTTTTTGATCAAAACTCCTTCTAGTTCAAGAATGTGATCCGTTGTGGTTGGTGAAATGAAGATATTTGAACTGGTGATAGCTGAGCTTCATTAATTTTTAAATTTTTTATAAAGTTCATAATATGTTAATATAAAGTAACTGCTCCGTGCCCTTGAACTATATCTAAGTTATCCTTTATGTCATGTCTGATATAATTCTAACATCGAGTATCTTTTCTCCCTGGATGTCGGAGCTGTGTTCTGTCAGGTGGATGGATTCAGTGAGTTTTTAGTAAGTCTGTCTTTCATAAATTTCTTCAAAGAGATTAAAAAAAAAAAAAAAAGTAAAAACTTGAACAGATTAAGCAAGTAAGAGCCATAAATAGGGATACAAGGGAAAACTCATAAATCTAGACCAGTTTTACAGGTTGAATCTTTGCCTTTTGGATCTTAGCTTTTAGGTTTTACTGAGGAAGAGCAGAGCAATTTTTATTTTGCTAAAGGCCATAGAGGGATGTTTGCATGATTCTTACATGCTTTTTCTGTGTTAGCACTAAGGCCAGATTTGTCTTGGTTGCAGCTTTCTTTAAAAGAGTGGGGAAAAGGAAAGTTGTTCTCCTCTTGCCCTGCTGCTCTGTCCCTTTCCCTCATTCCCCCTCCTTTCCTCTTGGGTTCCTTGCCTTTCATGTGTTTGTTTGACATCTAGGAAAGAATCATGAGGTGCTGAATATTATTAACTTCTAAACACCTAAGAAATCAGTAGGAAATCTCAAACATTTTGGCCCCCTGACAGTCTCCGTAAATGACCTGTCCGAAATCCCTCCCCTTCTGAGATGAAAAGAGGGAGCCAGGCAGAACGGAGGAGAGAATGGGGAGAGCCAGGGAGAGAGAGGGATACACTAAATAAATGAGAAATATGATTAACTTAACTTCCTTGGCTGGGTCTACAGCTGGTTCTGGGTATTTAATAAACAGGTTGACACTCCAGGTTCCCCTCATTAGGTGATCACTAAGGTCTGGGCTGTCATAAATCAAAGAGCCAGGTTATCAAGGCCTGTGATCTTTAACTGTACAGGGGCGCCCAACTGTCTGCCCTAACGAGGGCTAAGGAGTGCAAGCTGTAAAGAATTAGCTGCTGGGGCACTTGAGCACAAAAGCAGAGGCACCAGCACCGTCCCACTGCCCAGGTAGGGCTGCAGGCAACAGCTTCTGTCTTGAACATGAACACGTGAGATGGAGTAAGGAGTTAAAGGAGTGCAAATCTGCCTGAGCTACACGGTTTCTGGCTGTTGGTGGGGAGGGTGTTATGGAGTCAGCTCAGCTTATGTGTTTGTGAAAGCTTTAATTTTGTGGCTGTTTAATTTCTGGGTGACCAAAGGAGCCAATTCTCTTCGTTTGCTTCAGGGACTAGGAGGAGACAGAGCATGGCCCAATCTGCTTCTATCTGTGTCGTTCAAGCGCTGGACCGTGCACCACACAACCTAAATATATGTTAATGCAGTTGAAGGAGATGTATTGCTCTGTAAGGTATGCTACTTTCCTGGGACAGCTTTGTCCTGCACTGTCCTTTGTGAAGGGAGACAGGGCCTGTATAGCACATTTTCACATTGCAGGTAAGGCAGAAACTTGATGAAAGTTGGGCTGCCCAAAGCCCTACAGCCTGAGACTTCATAACCAATCTGGCACATGAGTAAGTTCTGTGAACCCTTGAGTAAGGCAGAGTATTATACCACATGAACGTTGGCAGCAAATAATGAAAGCTCTGAGTAAGAGGCAAGTGGACTTACAGGGGGGGGAAAGTGTGGTCAATCTTAGGCCCAGTTTTCTGAGAATATGGAATAATTTTTAGATGCTGGGAATGTTCTCCAGTTCTTGGTTTTCCCCAGTTTTGAATAGGCATTGTCACCCACAAAACCAGGAAAGACTTGGGAGGAGTTTCTGGGCTGGTTCTGCAGAACAAGATGCTTGTTGAGAGAAACACCAGCGGTGAGAAAGAATTTAACTTTGTGCAGCTCTCGTATGTGCAGTATGTGTTGGAAATTGAAATGAGAAACTGAGGAAAAAGGAAGTGAGAGGATGTCCCAAAGGAGGCATGTATTCCTGTACCTTAACTACTGTGTGAGGGTAAGCACTGGGCTCCTCAGGCCATGTTGTCACTAATTTTTGAAAGAGCAAGAGTGGGGATTACAGACGGAGCATGAGCTGAGGATTGTCAAACCTTTTGTTTTACTCCTGGCAACTAAGGGGGCAAGTCAAATGTCTAGGTACATGTGGAGGAAGTTGGAGGCACAGCTTGATGTTAAAGGGTGGGAATCTGCACAGCTCCAGGGGAGGCATCATCTGTGGAACTCAGCAACACTGTGCAGTGGGTAGTTGTGGCTCTGTTGGTGGCATCTCCCTAAGCCATCGTTGGTGGAGCAAGAAGGATGCTGCCAGTACATCTTAGGCTGCTCGTGTGGACACTTCCATTGGGATGCATGTGAGGAACCACGTAGGTGGGTCGGGGAAGAAGCTCTGAGTTATGCTTATTTTCAAAATGATCTCCTAAGCTGGACCTCAGCTACTGCTTCCTCCTTTGAACAAGGAGGGTGATTGTCTGTGGAAGAGAGACTAGGAAATTAGATGGCACAGAGATGACTGCTGTTTCCAGGGACTGAAAAACCCCTAAAGGCTCATCCCAGCAAACATGGATCCACTGAAGCAGCTGTACACCTTGTCACATCTTGTGCGAAGGCCCACATCTACCTGTCTACTAGATATTCGGCTGAGAGGATAAGTGATGTCCCTAGAGTGCAGCCAGAGCTGAAATTCCTCGAGGGGCTCAGAGAGTGCAGTTCCAGCTCTGCTGCAGTCACTCCAGGGCATTCCATGACTATTTATAATGGTGGATGTGGGTTTACTACTTTGCAGATTGTAATGCAACTCACTGCCATGGGGTAGAAAAATGCAACACTAAAGCCTGACAGACTGCCCCTTGGACATCAAACCATGTGGTTCACGTCAAGCTGTGAGGTGGAAGCCTCTGGTTCACAACAGTGATTTCAGGGTGTTTTCCTAGTGCTTTCTCCTCCTGTTTTCCTGAGCTGTATTACACACTAGCCACATATTCAATTTTTAAACACAGAAGCATGAAAAAAATCAGCTGTGCTCATAAAGAACAAGAATCATGAAAGATTCCATTAATCCAAATGTATGGTTTTTTTAACACCCCTCTCCCCCGTTTCAGTCAGCAATGTACAGATTTTGGAGGAGGTCAGAGACAGATCTTCAAACACTTGCATGACAAATGTTTTCAGCATGTCAAAGTTTACATTTTGGCAACAGAATAAAGTGACTGAATTTTCACAAGAGCTCAAAACTTAACCTGCCCTTAGAGTAGTCTGTTCTTTGTGAAATTAGCTGTGTGCTTCTTGATAACCATGTAGGACTTACCCTATAGCTGGAGGCTCACATTAGAATTTTTAAAGGTGCTTAGTTGGTTGAGGATTATGCAGAGCGATTTTACAAATGGCAGATAGAGAACTTCATACCTTCTTGAGAAAGCTGGTAGGGGTAGGTTGCCTAAGTGCCCTTTCTGCCTCCAAAGTCACCCCATAGACCCTGTGTCATTTGAGTGATTTTGGAAATCCTATCCTAAATCCTAAAGTCTTCTGCTCAGCTCTTTTTTTACCCTTGGACATAACTCTCATTGACTGTTATGGTAGTATTTCTTGAATGGAATCAATTTTCTAAGCCTCTTCTCCAATAACAGGCTTTCCAAAAGTGTCTTGAAATCAAAACTGTCTGAAAAGCATTTACATTACACGTAACATAGGTATATCATGTCTTTGGTCCAGTATATTTCACATCCTTGTATACACAGTCTATATTATTAATCCCTGGATTGTGTCAATACTTCAGGTTCTTGAATTTCAACCTAAGGATATGAGTTACCAACCCAACCAAGCAAGTGAAAATCTTCTAAGTTTTTGCAGGAAATTGCCATCACTACCAATTTGTAAGGAGTTTCCTGTGTTCTTGTTAACCAGTTCCTTTCTGTACCATATATTAAGGCAAAACACAAAATATGTTTATGTGGTGTTTGCTGTCCTGTCAAAATTACAACTCTCAAAGTGTGGCTGGTGTGGTGCATGTCAATGTTACATAGCCTTGGAGAAAAGATTGCTTATCTTAAGATGTTAGGAAATAACTACTTTGCTCAGTATGTTTAGCTTGTCCTATTTTAATACCTAGGGAAATATAAAGATAGTTTGAATTTCAGTGTACGTGCATGCTAAACAAATCAGAAGTTTAAGTAGTTAAGAATTTATTTGGAGTCTTTGTGTTTTCTACTTAGTCAACCACTGAAACTTCCTGGGAAGACTACATCTCAAAACCCCCATTTTTTTTTAGGCTGCTACTAACTCAGTAAGGTGCTGCTGCAACTGTTTGAGTTTGTTTTGTTTAAAATTATTTTATGTGCAATAACATTCTTTTTTTCTGATAAAGGCATTTGTTGTGGAGAGCAATTCTGCACAGAGGGCTTCTCATTCTCCCACTGACCTTAGGAAGAGAGATGGTCTGAGGCAGCAGAGGTGCCTCTCTGGGCGGGCAGGAGCGTTCCATTGAAGAGGAGACTGAATGACAACGTTCAGACAAGACTGACCAAGTCTCTGGAAAGACAAGAGCTTTCTTGGGACCTGGTCAGCCAGCTTGTTCTGGCATTTGGCAGTTCAAAGCAGGGTTGCACCCATTTAGTACAGCTGAACTCAAGAGTCCATAAACTACATTGTAAAGGTTGGGGAGTTCTTACTACAATGTACGCAGCAATGGACTACAGAAAAATCTGCTGACATTTTCCATTTCTCTGTTTATGTATCACTTGCCTGTAGGCACAGATAAGTTGAATGCAGCAGCTACCTATATCACTCAAATAAAAGTCAATTTTTGGCATGGCATGGGTGGTTCTTTTAATGAAAAAAACCTCAAACACCCCAACTAACTAATGTACTCGCATTGCACTTTGAGCACTGTAATAGAAAAAAATGTGGCTTCTGATGTATCAGATGAAGTCCCAGACTTGATTGGTTGTATATTATATAGGTGTAGGTTATTGGTTTATATACTGTGCTTTCCACTTGCAAAATGTCTGCATTGAGATGAGTTTGTTCTGGTGTACAACATATCATCCACTTAAAGGAAGAGAAGGGGTGGGGTTACCCAGGACTGGCTTAGAAACAGCTGAGCTACTTCACAGGAAGGACTGGAATATTTGGGATATGTCTTTTGGCTAAGCTGGAAGGCTGGGCTACAATTGAAGTAGTTCTGTAGCTGTAAATAGAGGGAAACTAGAAAAGTAGTGGGAGAAAAGGATTTGTCAGGCTGCAGAAGACGTGGTTTCTGATGTGAAGTACAATGCAGAGCTGGAGATCCCCTGCTAGCCATGACTGCTTTTCTTTTTCAACTTTTCTTTCTAGCTTTATTGGTGTCCCACTCCCCAGTGTTTCTAAAAACCACTGGATTTAGATGAATGGCTTTGTAAAGGCATGAGCTGGATGTTTTGGGGCACAATTTAATCCTTTGTTTCTGTAAGGTGCTAATGAGCTGTTATCAAATCCTTTAGTGCTACTGGAGAGTCATTTCTGGGCAACTTTTCTGCCCAAAGACCGAGCTCAGGGTTTCAGGGTTGATATAATTAACACCAGGCTAAGTGCTGCTTGAGCACCTGGTACTGCTTATATGTTTCTGAGTTATGCCAACTTTAATGTTAGTTTTGTCATGAGTGAGCAGATGTCATCATCATATTAGACTAACATACCTTGCTGTGAGAAGACCCCTAAATCTGCCTTCTTTAGATGACTTCATTCTTGTTATCTGTAGGACCTCATCATTCTGCCTGACTTAATGAAGGTCTGAACTGATAACAGCTGTTACTATTATTACAGTTTTTAAAATTAGAGAGATTGCTGAATGCTAGCTAATTAATGAAGATTGGAGGCTGAGTATAATCACTGAGGAATGTTTAAGTTCTCTGGCATTTGTCATCTCCTGCACCAGACTGGATTAAGCTTTCTTGTAGCATTTTCCTCCTCCTTAAAGATGTTCTTAGATGTGGTGTCAGAAATAATTTTTTTAATTTCTACAATCTCTTATATGCTGACTTTATTTACTTCTTAGTGAAACTCGAGCAGTGCAACTGATTTTAAAGATGTTCTTTGTGGGACTAAATACTTGCTGGAGAAGCTGTATGACAAAGTGCTGTGGACCTCGATGCAAATTATTTTACAACCCTCTAAGGTGTGAGTCCTTCTAGTTCTGTATGTGAGGGGTCTCTGAAGGGCTACCTACCCAAACAGGGGCAGGGAGGAACAAAGTAAAGAAGGGAAATGGAGGGCTAGGATACTGTGGTTACTTAATCACTTAAAAGTATTTTATGCACTTTTTGATGGCTCACCCAGAGGCTTTTCTAAGGTCAGTATTTGTTCAAGTTCTGTTTGTAGAGAAAGTTAGAAAGAGCAAGAAAGAAATGAAGAGCAACCAGAAACCTCTGTCATGTCACCTTATTTAACTTGTTACTAGTTTCTTGGTGTCCCAACTGAAAAGGAAATAGGAGAAACCTTGGAAACCCAAGTGTTATTGGCTGCTGCTAAGTTAGGAGCACCCCAGTGAATTATTTTTCACTTCTCTGGTCAGAACTGTGGCCTGAACTGCAGATCAAAGAAGAGTGGCGCTTTGGTTAATCTGGCATAAAAATCTACTTTATGCCAAAGAGTCAGGAAGGAAAAGAAATTGAGGCTCAGGCTCCATGGCAGCTGTAAACTAGATGGTTCAAATGGTTGATAACTGTAACTCAGTTTAACTAAATTTTAAAAAGTACATGGAAAGAGCTGTTGCTATCATATTGGACAGGACATTGCATCCTGAGCCAGGGTTGTTTCCTGCAGTCACAGGGAGTGTTCATGGAGGTGCATAGAAAAGCTTCCTCAGACTGTTACACGGGATAAAAGGTGGCCAACTGATAGAACTTCCAAGTCTGCTTCAGAAAATGTGCACTGAGGATGCAAGCAATGCTTTTCTTCTTTGAGTCTGTTCTGCATCACATGCTAACTGTCTAACCATCGACCCAGGGAAATTTGACATGGTAGGTCACCATTTGTTGTGGGTTTGCCCACATACCAGACAGTGCTTGCTTATGACATGGAGATAGAACACTATGTTTAGAGAAGATGCTGCACAGTGACCTTGTATGGTGCTGTTGGGTCCTGTGCTGTCAGATGTAAAACTTACTCGATGCTTTGATGGGGGACTTGAAAGCTGATTCAGGATTCCTGAGTCTCTATTCCTGGTGAATCTCACAAATCTCTATCTTGTTAATCATCTCAAAATCTTGAATGCCCGCCTGCTGTGAGCAATCAGGGCTTAGCAGTGTTTCAGTTCAGGCCAGTCCAAGTAGGGAACTCGTGGGCTGTGGCAACCAGGAGTCTGGGTCTGTCTGGTGGTCTCTCTATGCACCTGCAACAATCTGGAGTAGTAGTCAGGATGGTCTTTATTATTCTCTCATCTTTTGCCACAAAGGCTTTTTTACCTATAGATGCAGCTACACTCCTCACCTAGACCTTGCTCACCCTTTATCACAAGTTGCTTGTTTAACTGCAAGCCTGACATACCAAGCTGGTCCTTTTCAGACCAAACAAAACATTTTCAGGTGAGTAGAAATCTCCATATAAATTTATGGCCAGTAGTTTGAGTGTTGTCTTGCTCATGTCTGTGAGTGCATACTCAGGCTATCCCTCAGACAAATCTGTCTGAATTCCTCTTTTGAAGGAAATTCTGGTTCCTACCTATGTAGCGGATCATTCTATTTCTCAAGTGTCTGTTTTATTAGGAAATTCATGCCACTCAGGTTAATATCCAACCCAGATATTCTTGCTGTCAGCAAAGCTGGTTACTTTTTGTTCTCCCCCAAAGTGTCCAAAGGAAAAAAAAACAGTGTCAGTCTTTTTCATAACCACCATTTACCTACTACAAAAGAACAATCATATCCTGTTCTCTTTTGATGGAAAATAAATACAATTCCATCAATCTTTTTCTTTCAGCGATGTTTTTGAACCTCCTTATCATTTGTGATGATCTTTTGTGTGCCTATAGCTGTCTTGCAGTGAGATGGCCAAAACTGGGTGTCTTCGCTGAATTTGAGGCATGCCTGGCACCTACATGAAAAATGACATTCTATTTCTTGCCTGTCAGTACATTCTGGGATGAGCTGTCTTCCTCCTCCTCCTTTTTTGGTGACATTAACTCGTTGATCAAAATTCAGTTTGTGTTACACTGTAGGTTGAAGGACCCTTCTTTGAATATTGCTGCCACTTGTTCATATCTGTTTGAATTTGTTTACTATAGAGACATCATTTTGTACTTGTCTAGTTTGTTCCATCTTGGTACAATCAATCTCTTTTATTCCCAATTAATAGAGATTGTTTACTTCTAGTGATACCTTCCAGAATGGTTGCTGTGTATCTCTTAAGTGCTGTTGTGCCCCTGGAGCTGACGTGGTCCCCTGTAGAACTACATGCAAAGTGTCCCGCCAGTTTGACAGCAAATTGCTATTTAAAGAGGATTTTCTAGGTAGCAGTACACCCAAATTGCAGTGATTTTAATCTATGTTTCATTTCCCTTTTATGCTTTGAAAGCATGAAGTGGACAAGCATTTAGAGCATTGCTTTTTTCACTTTGCTTTTCAAAGTAAATAATCTGTAATGCTTCCCCCCATAATCTCTGGGAGTGTTACCCCATTAGATGGAACATAATAAATGGAACATAATTTGTTCCTGACCATTCTGTATTGGCAGGTTTTCATCAGCCTGTTACCTTCCAGTTTCTTCTAAACTGATAGTTTAATTTTTTTGCATCTTTCTACATAGCGCAGTTAAGTAAATTGTAGTTTAGTGAGTTGTGCTTTTAAAGATAGGCCCTTTCTTTGCCTTCTCTTTCTGCAGAGCCTTCCTTCTCCTGAATTACCTCAAGATTAATACTAGTTGTTCACAGGTTAACTGTATCAGCTGCTTTTTAATTGCTTTAGGGCATCTTTCTTCAGCCCTGTATACTTGGTTGTATTCAGTTTAGGCAGCTAAGAGTGACCTGGATGTGGCTTCCCTGGGGTCTGGACCCTGTCTGCAATTCCCTCCCCAGTGCCCACGTTTACGGGAAGAGGCCTGCTGCCATTCCCAGTCCTGGCTGGGTGTGCTGGTGATCCGAGCCCTGGGCAAGCACAGAATCAGCTCCACAGCTTGGATAATTTATGATGCTTCCTTTTCTCCGGGGAAAGAGAACTTAGCATACAGAGCCCTGGTTGGGCTGTACTGACAAAAGTGTTATTTAACCTGCTTTGTCTTTGTTCTGGCCTCGCTCTTTTTCCTTGGCAGGAAAAATTACCTTGAGTCACCATTAATCTTTTAGTGAATTTGGAAATAAAGAAGACACTGACTTTCTCTTTTTTTTCCTTACTGTTTTTACGTTTGGTGTATGTGATTTTTGTTTTGTAGCTCTGTCCCTGATTGTTTTTTTTTTTCTCTTCTTCATATGCTCTTCCTTGATGCTTACCCTTACTTGTGCATTACTATTCCCATATTAGTGTTTAATTTTTGGAGTTAGTTGAGATCAGAGATGTTCCATTTCTCTTCTGTCAATTTGATATTGCTCCCTTAATATAGTCTGTTCCAGTTAAATTCCAGCTTGACCCTCCATCACTTACCAGTGGAAGTCTTTCTAAGAGATCCAGCATCTTCCAGTTCCCCCAGCTTTCTGGCATCTCCTGTTTTGTAGCCCCGTGTCCTTTGCATTGTCTAATCTTACCTTTTCTTTGAGAGCAAAATATTAGAGACCATTGTTATATTTATTCGACTTACCTTCTTTAGCAGTTTTCAGCTACTTTGTTCATCTTAGGTAAGAAGACTTCTAAGATAGCTGATAACATTGTTCAACTCCTCCATCTTCTGAAAAAAAGTGCTGTCCCTAATGCACTTGAAGAATAAGCAGGCTGTGACTGGCAGTGTCACTTTTCCAGTGGTTAACTGGATGATTTTCTATGGTTGCTGTGGAATACTCCTGTTATTGTTGTGTGGAAGTTTCTAATTGTACTGTCTGGCTTTTGCTTCTGTCCAACAAGCTATACTGTTATTGAATATGCTGTTCAACATATTCATCAATGACCTGGATGTAGGGATGGAGTGGACCCTCAGCCAGTTTGCTGGTGGTACAAAACTGGGAGGAGTGGCTGACACAGCAGAGCTGTGCTGCCATTCAGAGGTACCTGGACAGGCTGGAGAGTTGGGCAGACGAGAACCTAATGAAGCTCAACAAGGGCAAGTGTTGGGTCCTGCTCCTGGGAAGGAATAACCCCCTGCACCAGTACAGGTGAGGGTTGACCTGCTGGGAAGCAGTTCCGCAGAGAAGGACCTGGGAGTGCTGGTAGACAACAAGTTGCCTGTGAGCCGGAAATGGGCCCTTGTGGCCAACAAGGTCAATGGTGTCCTGGGGTGCATTCAGAAGAGTGTGGCCAGCAGGTCAAGGGAGGTTCTCCCCCTCTGCTCTGCCCCAGTGAGGCTGCCTCAGGAGTATTGTGTCCAGTGTTGGGCTCCCCAGTTCAAGAGAGACAGGGAACTACTGGAGAGAGTCCAGAAGAGGCTCCGAAGATACTGAAGGGACTGGAGCATCTCTGTGCCCAGGAAAGGCTGAGAGCCCTGGGGCTGCTGAGCTGGAGAAGAGAAGCCTCAGAGGGAATCTGATTAATGCTGATCAAGAGCTGAAGGGCAAGGGACAAGAAGCTGGGGCCAGACTCTTGTCAGTGGTGCCCAGTGATAGGACAAGGGACACCGGGCACCAACTGGAACCCAAGAGGTTCCACCTGAACAAGAGGAGAAAGTTGTTTGTTGTGAGGGTGTTGGAGCCTGGCCCAGGCTGCCCAGAGAGGTTGTGGAGTCTCCTTCTCTGGAGAGATTCTAAAGGGGCCTGGACATGATCCTGGTCCCCCTGCTGTGGGTGAGCTGCTGGAGCAGGGGGCCTGGACCAGATAATCTCCAGAGGTCCCTTCCAATCCCACCACGCTGGGATTCTGTGATATTCAAATTCCCAGGTAGATTAAAGCTCAAACTGATTTGATGATGAGAACTACATTTACAAAATTCACCCCAACATTTGAACTGCAGAGTGCTGTTTTGATTCATCCACATTGGTGACCTCTTGTCATTTGCTGTTAGTGAACAAACTTGATGCACGTGGATTTTCATTCACAGAAAGCCACAGGGAGTGTTGTGTTTGATCTGAACATCTTAGTCACAGGAAAGCAAGGAGATTTGGTACGTGAACAAAACTATTCACTGTTCTCTTGTGTAAGGGCTTTGGACATCCATTCAGGGAGCAGAAACAACAGCATATGACTTACGTGCCCAATTACACACTGTGTATAACTAAATAGCTGAAGCGAACAGTTCACCAATGCTCCATAGGCTGAAAACAGCCAGTTAGATTCTCCAGCAGAAGCCAGCATGCATTCAGAGAAATCAGGCTTCTTTAATGCTTTGTGAAAACAAAATAGGGCTAAATTTGCAGCTATCCCTGAGGAATTATCTGGGAGCACTATCTGCAAATAATAATTTAATCAGCTTATTTGGCTGCCCATGGTCACAAAGCTGTAATTGATTAAAAATGATCCTTTCTGTAACAAAATAAGGCTGCAGAATAAAAAATGAGACTCTAAGGTGATTCTAATGTGCCCTGCTCTGGCAATATGATAAGGAGCAATTCTGTAGAAAACCAAAGAATCTCACAGCAAAAGGTTTGGGGACTGTTACAGAGAAGTCTTTTTTCAGACTTCAGGGTGTTTTAGGCTGAATTTGGACTTTTTCCTTTCTTTTTCTTTCTTTTTTTCCTCTGTTAGAGTGTGTTCAGGTTTCCTAGGGAGCTGAATGGGGGAGAGGGACTCCTTTCAAAGGCCACATGGCCCGCTTCCAATTCTGATAGATGAAGTCAACCTGCTTGGCCCCACCACAAGGAAATAGGATGCTGCCCCTTTAAGCGGACTGTGAGGAGTATGGAATTACGGCTAACTTGGTTTGGAGCCTTTGTGTAAGGCTTTCAGGAAGAGATAAACCATTAATCATGCACAATTACTCTGACCTTGCATGAACTAAAGCCTCTCTGAACACATAAGATTACCGTCTCTGGGGACCTTGAGATACTGACACGATCAGCTCTGTGCTAGGGCACTGGAAAACGCTGCTCAAAATGGCTGAAAGCTTGGCCTTTATTTCCTTTTCTTAAACCAGAGTCTTTCTTTCCACCCAGGATACGTATTTTATCTTTCTCACGTGTTTGCAGTGACTGAGGGAAAGTCATTTCCCTTGAGCCGGGATTTAAGAATTCATAGAATGCAAGTGGGAAACGATGGTGGTGCTTAAGAGAATAAATTACATTTGGGTTTTGATCAGATGTTTTCTTAAGCTTGCTGAGGTGGAGTTCTTCACACGTATTTCTGTTCCCTTCCTCAGGGGGACCCTCTTTTCCTCTGGGATCAGTACAGCTTTCAAGTGTTATGGTCAGTGGCAGAGATTCTTGGGTAATTTCTGCAGTGTAATTTTGCAGTGTATTTGCTGGTGTTGTTGCTTTCCCAGTGCCATCCTCACCTGTTGTAATTAGATTTTAGATGGTAATTTTCAGGGTCAGTTTACATTCCATCTATTAGCCTTTCTCTCACCTCTTGAAATCCTTAAACAAGTCTCTGACCCATCCTGTGATATACTTTTTTCTTTCCCCAGCCTCCTGGCACTAGCAGCAATCTATAAAATAGTAATAATAAATAAGCAATTAAGTACTTACTCATTAACTAATTATTTATTTCAACTTCTCATTTTGCAAGATCAGGGTGAGATAAAAGTGCCCATGAAGAGTTGCAGCAGCTCAGTGAAGTGCCTTGTTTGTATTTGATCCGTCATCGTGTGTTTGATCCCTACAGCTTCATTCACTTACACAATTTACACCGCTATAAATATTTTACCTACACGTGTGATCTTTTTACATCGTTATTTTGAACAGAATTTTATAGAACTGTCTTTTCTTCCTTTTCACAGAGGAGCAATTCTTTGTCTATATTTGGATCTGCACTAGGAAGTTTATACTCCTTTACCTTCAGTCAGTAAGTTACACTTCAGTTAATAAGTAGCACTTACATGAGTAGTAGAAGATTGATGTGTGGAGAAGCCGTGCAGAGCACTTGTCTTGCTGACCCTAATCTCCATCTTTAGAATATTGAAAACCTTTTAAAAAGAAATGGTCTTTATCTTTCAAAAACTGCAAATGGGTCTTGATCTTACACCATCCGTGACTATTTGGCTTCAGTTGTAGAAGATCTGACTAGAAGACTTCAAGGTTTCTTGTTAGGTTTTTTTCTTCATCTGTATTTTTCAGTTCCTCAACCAGTTGCCAGTGAGCCATCTCCATTACAAGGAAGGCTGCCATGAACTCTTCTACTTTAGCCTTTATTTTTCTGCAAAAAGACTTCTGTTTGAAACCAAACCTTTCCCTGTATATCTCTGAGGAATCCTTCATAGGAATTTGCACAGATTGTTCCTCCTTTCTTTGCTCTATGTGTGACAAAGTTTTGGAAAAGCTGTAATCTTGCATAGACTTTATTTAGCAGTATTTTAAGGTTCCAGTGATAAAATGTTCTGTCCACTGAGGTAGCAAATTTCTAATTTTTCAAAGATGTGGTTTTAAGAAAATGGAATATGGCTCATGATGCATTACAGGACTGAACAATGGGATCCAAACTAAAGCACGTGTCCAGTTCTGACCAGTGCGTGCTTTGCAAGATGATCGGTAAGTCCAAAAGAAATAAATACACTCTTTCACATAGTGATGATGCAAAGAAAGTGTGTTAGGAACGTGTCTTTTCTCCCCAAAAAGTGATTTAGAAGGTAGGCATAATGAAAATGTCACCAATACAGTGGTAAGGAATTTTTTTTAAAAGGTAAGACAATCTGGCAGGAATGTCAAACCTGCTGCTTCAGGGCATCGGTCACTCCCTAACTACTGGAGGTAAGTAAGGAGCAATTCTCTTAGAAGGAAGGTTTCTCTGGATTGCTGCAGGCTTTCTGCACAGTGTTCCTAGTCGCTGGAAATAGCAGCCCTGCTGGATTTGCTAACAGCTGGTGTTATGTTTTATATCAGAAAGGTATTAAAAGGCTCTCTGTGCTGTAGGCCTTGAGGAGGAGAGTCTGGTTTGAGGGAGCTGTCCAGTACTAGATGGAGAAGACACGTGCTGTGCTTACTCTTTTCCTTGGATAGTTTTTGAAGTTCTTTTTTTCCCGTCTTTTACATTTTCCAGTAATATGTTCTAAAAGTACCACCAGTAGCTAAAGGGCTATTGATTCTAAGAAATATTCTACAGAAAGTAAACTCATTGGAAACAAAAAACAAAAAAATGCCACAGAGTGGGTGGAATATTTAGTGGAAATTTAGTGAAGACCATAGAAATGAAAGGAAAAATACCATTTAGATGGCATCAGCCAAGATAAAACAGCTGGTAAGAGCAAGTTGATATTGTCAGTATCACTAAAACAAGGTGTTCCTGAACATTGAACTTGCTTGTATTCAGGACAAAGATACTGGAAATATAAAAGCAAGCTCTTAGCTACTGGGTGAGCTGCTGTTGAAGCAGATTGCCATCAGATGTGGTTGATTCTTCATCACATGGAGTGTGCAGACTGAGGCTGTCTGTCTTAAACTATTCAGCATTTCAACTGTGAGACATTGCTTGTAGTAATGCTGAGTTTATGTGGTGGGGAAGGGTAATTCCATTGATTGCAGGAGTTTTGGATAATCCATGTTTCAGAGGATTTCAGGCCATATGACAGTATTGGTCCCTTCTGATGTTAAATATGTGAATCAATTAAATTATCTTTTGCTGCACTGTGGTGCTAAGGCACAGACTTGCTCTGTGGTGCTGTGGGGCCACAACTGCTTGTGGCACTTTTGGGCAACTTCAACACAAAGCCAGTTTTCAGAGAAGCATGAACCCTGCTCCTCTTTAAGGAAAGGGGCTGCAGAAGGGATAAGAATTGGTTGTGAGTGGGAAAAGGCAGAAGCTTGGCGGTAAGAGGGGATGATGGGAGTCTGTGCTGAAGCACATGCTTCACTGCACATGCTGTAGGGGAGAAAATCTAAAGTAGATTCTCATCTTATGGAGACCAGTCAGAAGTGAATCAGCTGAAGTCAGTGTCAGAGTTGTGTCAAAGTAGAGCTTGAAGTGAGTGGTATCAGGCCTACATTGTTTTTCTGCTTTGTTTTGAGTCCTGTTGCACCTCCTTGTAACCAAAGATGTGGAAAGATCTATGGTAAGAGCTTTTCAAATGGAATAGTTTAGCATTTGAAGGGAGAGGACAAACCACAGCTTCCTGGTTGGAACCCAGGTGTTTATTCTGTCAGTAAAGCTAGTGTAGATATTCCTGAGAAATCTGCTAAGGAGCTGGCTTTGATACTGTCTGTGCTGCCAGAATTGTGATATACTCCACGTGGGCCTACAAGCTGATCTTCTCAGAAAAGTATTATAGGCTCTGCTTCCCCCTCCCAATATACTACTAGGGATACTGCTGCCTACCATCTGAGCTCAGCCATGTGTATTCAAGCTATTCATGCCTTGAACAGAAAGTGTGGATATTTTCTTTAGTTTTAGATTTGATTTTACAAAATCTAAAACCTGCTCAGACAGATTCTACAAGTCCTGAACCTGCCCTGGTTTTGCCATTCTCTATTTGAAATCTAAAAGCCTTTGTTCATATGGGTCAGAGGGATAAAAATTAGGAGAGGCACACTCAGTCAGTATAGATCTGTGTAGATTCTCTGCTGCTGACAGTCCAGGTAACTCAGTTAAACCAGTGTAATCGTTGGCTGAGGGACTGTTCCATAGTAATAGGAAAGAGATAACTCCAGGGGTTAAAGGCAAGAGCTTCCTTTTTATAATTAGGACAGATCAGAAGTGGAGCAAAATGTTCTTGCATCTGAATCAGCTGCCCTCTAACCAGCCTGGAGTCTGGAGCTGGGGCCTGATGGACACTTGTACAAAATGCAATTTAATCTGTAATGGCTGAGGAGGACTCCTCAAAGTCTGCGGCAAATGGCAATTATTGTCCCTTTTTGTCACATCCCCCCCAACCAAAACAAAAAAAACCCCAGGAAAATTAATGAAAACAACAACAGGGAAGGATCCTAACTAGCATGCCCTGCCTCCCCCTCTCTGTTGAAAAATCCTCTGCAGTGTAGTGACTGAAATGAGCTGCCCAGTGTAATAAAATCTCTGGAGCACCAATGCGAAACACAAATTCCTCCCCCCCACACCCCCTTCTCCCTAATGAGCGGGGAGACGCCAGCTCGGGGGCTGCAGCCCGTGTTAAATGAGCGGGGAAGGCCATCCAAAGTGGGCTGACTCCAGCCTAAACTGCCTTAAGTGTCTGTTTATTAAATCACACCATCGCTTAGAGTCTGCCCTGCTGCCACATCAGAGCTGTCTGCATACAGACAAATCCTGGGCAGTCGCAGGGGACCATGGTCCAACTGTGGATACTGGTGGTGATAGAGGCAGGGGGAGGAGAGAGCACTCCAGCACCAACAGACCCCTGTTAGACTCCATCGGGTGTTGTTCCTCAAGAGCAGAAAAGGCTTTCTCTAAGGTCACTGTTTGCACTTGTAACAGCAGGGTACCTGGGTATCTTGAAGCTGTAAAATCTTCTTTCCTCTCTCCATTTTACAGAATGTAAGTCACAGCAGGATTTTTCTTGCTACGCTGTCTTGTATAAGCCTTAGAGCAATAGCTTTCCTGTATCAGTTCTTACTGGGAAGTGTGGCCTGCAGTTTCAACGCTCCTTGGGTTACACCAAGACCATGTTGTTAATACCTAATGGTTTTCTAAGAGAATTCACTGGTGTCAATCTATCTAAGGCTCTGGAAACAGAAAATACACTGTTGAAACCTTAAGCAGGGGAAAATGCAAGTACTTTTGTATATTTATACCGTGTGAGGTACAATGAGGGTTTGATCTGAGTGGGATTTCTACACCTGCCTGCAAAACAGTGGTACTACATACTCTGCAGTTAAGAGAGATCTATCCAAAGTGTAAATCTTGTCCTGTCAGTCAGGGAACATCACTGCTTTTCCTGCTAGTTCTGGGAGAAATTGTTTGCCAAGAGCTCTACTATATTCCCTTCTTTCTCAAGGACTTAGTTTTTAAATACAGTTGAAACCAGAGCTACTGGTTTATGACTCCTATTGCTTATATTACCAATTAGACTGTCTTGCTCCCTACACTTTCAAGAGAAATCATCTTTTATCCATAAATCCATTCCTGGAGAGGAATTGGGGAGAGGTGGACAACCCTCTCATCCCATAAGGAAGCCTAGGATAAAGTTTTGAATAGTCTCTGAAATAGTCAGTTTGTTCTCAGGAAGAGTAAGGTTTGCTGAACAGCTCTTAAATTTGCCATCCTTCCACTTAGCACACATCTTTGTCTGTAGTATGATTTTTAAGCTTCAAACACGTTTCATCCATGTGTTGTTAGGTAGGAGGTTGATTGTACAGCATGCAGCTCCATCAGTGTTTGTTTCAACAAATTGGTGGATATTTCCCTACATGTATCCCCTGCTCAGCCTACTGGTTTATGTCTTCCATGAGGGACTTATGCTGCATGGAGGCTTCCAGAGACTCCATTGCAGCCCAGGTGGCCATCTTCTGTGATAGCAGGTTAGGAGTCATGGTCAAGCATGCTTTCTTGAGGTGGCCCATTGACATTGTAGAAGAGCAGCAGTTGTTGAGCTAATTTGTATGAGGAAGAAGCTATGCAAAGTTTAGCATGAAGTGGTTGGTTTAGCTGGCAGAAAGGGAGAGGTGAGCTGTTTTCCATTTCCCTTTAAAATGTCAAACACTAATAGTCTCTTCCGATCATCCTGAGATTGCCAAATAATTGACTCCTGCCTACAGCAAAAACCTCCCTGATCAACCAAGCAGGAAGCCGATGACAGCAATTGCCTGAACGTGTCCGAATTAGTTAACCCCTTGCAACCCCAACAGGGTCAACAGTGGCAGCCCAGAGGTCGTGGGGCAGCAGGAGATGGAGGTTGCAGATTGCCCTGCTTCCTCTGCCCTCTCATGCCTCCAGGACATAGAAGGGAGATGAGGGATTCACAGCTGGAGCAGCCAGCACCTGAACTGCATCTCCAACAGAGCTGTGTTTATTCAGAAGATCTGCTGTACGTTAGCCAAGGCACAGGGTTAGGCTAAGAAAGGAGGAAGTGCCTGTCTTTATGAGTGGCAGCAGAGCAGTTGTGTCCTGTGCGGGGCTGACCCAGTGTCAGACAGCTCCTAGCATGTTGTTTCTTCATGTCCTCCAGGGTTTCCTTGCTGTGCTGCATGTGTACAACAAGCTGGAGTCTGTCCCGTCGCTGGATTATTTGTTCTGTGCCTTCATTTGCTCTTTCGCAGCTGTGCAAGTGACTGCAGAGAGATTTGAGTGTGTGAATGCTGCCCAGTAGAGCTGATAGACATTGAGTGTTTAGGAATAAACAGCTCAGGCCCTCAGAGGGAAGCCAGAGAAGGATGTCCACCAAGCCATTTGTTTTTTGGATCCCCCATCAGTATATCCAGTTAGATATGCTGAGCTGCTTGATTTTATAAAGCAGCGGAAGTAAAGCAGCAAAGGATCCCTGGCCCTGTTCCCTTCTCTTGTCTTTGAAAGGACTGCAGGTGTGCCTGTGATTTCTTGAAGGCAATTCAAGCATCTAAGGGTTGTGGGATTTTCAGATTATTTTAAGACTTGGAGAGAGGACAGAGAAGGGAGAAGTGTTGTCTCAGGGCTCCCAAGCAATACCACTGTTGTTACAGGTAGGATGAGAAAGTTTTAAGACCAGTTTCTTTGTCTGCTAGCCTGTGTTCCTGTCTGTGTGTCCTAAAGCAGAGGAGCTGGGGCTAGGAGCCCGCCCCTGGCAGCTCTCTGAGTGTGCTGCTGCGGGTCAGGACCTCTGCCCATGGAAGGAGCAGTGCCTGTAGGCCTCCCACGTCTCCTCACGGAAAGCTGGGCTGGACGCTCTGTCACACTGACAAAGGTCACTTTTACATCCCGTCTTCTAAAAGGTCACAGCATAACCCCAGGTGCAGGAGAAGAAGGCTTTCTCTTCTCTTTTTTTTTCGATTTGTTACTACCACTTGAAAAAACACACCTTGCCTTTGCTCTTGTACTGCCCTCTCTCTCTCAGCCCACACTGGCACCTTCTCTTCCTGAATGCTAGAGTGCAAGTTTCCCCTTGTTGGTTTAACTGGCTGCTTACTGGAGTGTCTCCTCTTTCTCCACATTGTTCTATCTGCATAGCTGTAGCTGGCCTATTGACACTGCTTCAAATTAATAAGCAAACACTTCCAACCCAGATGTGCCTTCCAGAAGTAAAGCTGTGTGAGCACAGTCCTGCACCACAGTTCTTGTGGGATGCACGAGCACATAGGTAAAGGCAGGTCTCCCCCGGGGGCTGGGAGGGGGGACAGTAGCAATCCTTCCCTGACTTGTTCTGGTATATTGTGGTAAGTGGATACAGCTCCTGAAGGGAAAAGTACTTTCTCTTGCTCCTTTCTGTCAGCATTTACACATGTCAGGGAGAGACAGGGATGAGAGGTAAAAGCCGAACCCTCGGGTGCCGCACGCTGTGCTCTGTGGTTGTTTCCCAAACTAGGATTTACTGAACCAGCTAGAGGACGAAAAAAAATTGACTTAAAGAAGGCCTAGTGGTTATTGAGACATTTATGTTCAAACCTGTAGGGCTTCGGTTCAAGACTAGTGTCTTTAAATGCTGGATCATCCTTCCAGTGTTATTTGAAGTTCCTCCTTGTCATAGAATTTGCAGCAACAGTGGAATTCTTTTCTGCATTTCAGATACTGATAGAAGGAAAAAAATAGGTTTCCCTGGGTCTGCTCATTGTAGTAATTATTTTCTTAGGGGTTGAACTGTGTTACCAAAGACAAAGGCCCTGGACATGATGATGCCCTTTGTGGGGTACTCCAGTGACTTGCTACAGATACTAGTTGTAGTCCTTCAGCAGAAGTGAGAGATTCAGTTTTAGAGACATAGTTGACTTTGTGAGGACAACAACTTGATACAGGCTATTTAACTTGCAGTGTTCATCCTTCATAAGGCATTTCCTTAAGATGTTTAGATATAAAGAAGTAGAGGGAGAAACGTGGAGGAGTCACTTTTCAGAGAGCTCAATAACTTTTGTATAGGAGTAG
The DNA here is from genome assembly GCA_013401335.1 of Brachypteracias leptosomus. Classification (NCBI taxonomy): domain Eukaryota; kingdom Metazoa; phylum Chordata; class Aves; order Coraciiformes; family Brachypteraciidae; genus Brachypteracias; species Brachypteracias leptosomus. Next base: position 221,826 of record VYZX01033439.1, read on the forward strand.
CCTCAGCTAGTCTTTGAAAAACAGATAGTCAGGATTTCACTTTTATAATAAAATTTTATAATGTACATCTTAGATATCTGTAAAGGCTCTTACCATTCAGATATGAGTCACATCTCACAATATGTTTTTTTAAGATAGTGTTCCTTTAATAGAGGTACAGGCTGTTAGCCTGAATTAAGTAAGTAACTAAGACCAACTTACTTTTAATTTTGTGAGCATCCTAAAAGATCTACCCCTGATTCTTAAGATCTTAAAGGAAATTCATGCAGCTTGCAAACTACCCACTGGGACAGTCTACCTGTTCCTGGCCATTAACCAACCAGACTGATAAAATTCTTGTATATTGATCAGGCTACAGAAAAGGCAAAATCTGTGGAGTAGTAGTGACTTGTATAAGGTCAGAAACTAGGTCATGGTTGAGCTAGGAACAGCAGTGAACTGGGCTACCCGTTGAGTGAAAAAAGGAAGTACCAGCCCTGATGTAGAATCCCCAAAGGTGGTGTTCTGGGTTCCCAGTCAGAAGGGAGACTGTGCTACTAATTGGGTCTTAAAAGGTCTTTTCTATTCTGTTTAAATTCTTATAATATGCCCCTCACCAAGATAGGAGGGTGTCTGTCTAAGGATGTCTCTCTTTTCATTCTTTTCAGCTGTGTTTATTTTCCTCTCTCCCCTTACCCATTCTTTGCAAGTTCATGAAGAGCATTCAGACCCCGTGAGGGGGTCTCTACAGATCCCCTAAGAAGATTAAGCTCTCTGAATATTTCATGCCACTGATTGACAGTTCTTGAGGACCTCTTGTAAGCCTGGCGCCCGTATTCTTGTTTTAAAAGGAAAAAAAAAAAAGAGAGAGAGAGAGACAAGAAAATCACATCCACAGAAAAAAAATTGATCCTATGGGCCCGACCCCTGCTGACGGAAGGGACTAGACGGAGGCAGTTCCTCCTGGACATCTCCCCCTCCCTTCCCCTCCGCACCAGTCTCTACTGTGAAATAAAAGGAAGGTAATGGAATTTTAAGAGGCATGGAGCAGTCAGAGGAGGGGCTGCTGCTCCTTCCCCCTCCGCTGAGCTCCAGCTCTTAGGCTCATGGCCCCTCAAGAGCTATTGTAAGTCCCTGACTCTCCTTGTGTGCCCGCGTTCTTCCCTGTCTAACAAGCTGACCTGGTGGAGCCGATGGCCCCTCATTAGAGGCTGAACTGAAGAGCCAGCCCTGTGCTCTCCTCCAGCCGTTTCACCCCATTAAGGGCTGCCCCTGCTTGACAGCGGGGAAAGGGAGCCGACGACCTGTAAATTCTCATCAGGCTGCTTTAGAATCTCCCTTCCCCCTTAATCATCCCGTAATAGGCAGCTGAGAAGTTTCTCCTTTATTTAGGAAGGCAGGGCCAAGGAGAACTGCTCACATGCTGGGTTTAGGAGAGATTCCTGATGGAAATGGGAGGATGAGGACAAGGAGGGAGAAAGGCAGAAGGAGGCAGCTCCCAGCCCTTCTTCCAGCTGGAGTACAGTGAGATTTGCTGCTGCACTTGCTAGAGATACCTGTGTTAAAGACAGCAAGGTCCCATTTGCTTATCACCTGATGCTAAGTGCATTGCACAGAGTAGGTTCTTGTAGCCAAATGGCACTTAGCTTGGGAACTGTTACACTTACCTGAGAATTGTAAATCTTACTAGGAATAGTACTTGTAACACCAGAAACACTATCAGTGAAAGGCCCCAATCCATTTCCCTACTGTTTATTGACTTCAGAGGGTCACTTGGGATTCTCAGGATCGTTCCTCTCTTGGCTAACCCATTTCTGGGGCTTGCTTGTGATACAGGTGTAAATTTCTTATGTAGCTTGGGTTTGTAGACCTTTGCTTTGGCTCGTTTTCAGACCAAAGAGGAGCAGTGCCCAGGAGTATGCTGCTAGGACACCTTTCAGTTCTGCTAACACATCTGGGATGAGAGGAAGAGGAGCTAGAGCTCAATCCTTCTCAGAGTGGAACTGCTGGAAACAGTCATGGGTTGGGCTGCCTGTGTTCCCTAAACATAAATGAAGGTGAAACTTTAAAGCTTTGGTTTGAGCTCTTGCTGAGGTGGAACAGGCTGGGTAGGGAAGTAGTGAGGGTGAGAGAGCCTTGTCAGTACCAAATGTAGTCCCCCACCAGTGCTAGATGGGAGTGAGCATCTTTTCATGGCTTCAGCACATCTCACATCTCCACCTCACAGATTAAGTAGTTCTTTGCTGCCTTGAACTCTACAGTGGTTGTGGTTATTGGTCTCTTACTTCAGATTTAAAGTTTATTTTTTAAGATGTTGTTCATAAGATGGTTTGGAGCCCAGATCACATAGAGAGAAGGACATGTACATTGCTCTGAAGCAGGTGTCTATTGGCTGTTACTGTGAAGGAAACTGTTAATCTATGAGTGCAGTGGTCTTCACTGATAAAGTAAAGGTAGTTGCTACAGGAAGGAGTCAGTGAACCAGGAGGCAGAAGGTCCTAACAGTGTTCATTCTGGACTCATACTATTTAGGGTAAAGATGGTTGGGGAGGAAGAATAGAAGAAGGGAAGCAGATAGGTTAGAGGCTTCCACTGCGTGCATATAAATTGACACAGATTCCTGTTTACAGGGATCATCCCTGGTGCTGGGGATACTCCACAAACTTGGTGCAACTGGACTGTGACCATGCAGCTAGAGAGAATGGTCATTGCTGAGTAATTAAGAGTCTTCTACCAACTTTTGCAGTACTCTAATCTTTTCCTTGCTCCAGAATCCAGAGTTACTGGATTCAATTTAAATCTCCTCTTTGATGTTAGGCTTGCCTTCCCAGCGTGATTGATCTGCAGTGTAACACAAATCTCTATTAAACTTGAAAATCCTTTCTGTGCAGGTTCAGTATTTCTGTGTGGGGTGTGGCTGAAGACTCCATTAGGACTTGGGGCCGTGGGAGGTAGTGGACTCTTCAAGCTACATAGAGGCTGTTACATGTAAAAGGTGTAGACAATTTTATAAAACATCTGTCGAGCCAGTAAGTTATCCAATAACATCGCCTTTTTAAAGTCAATTATTATTTTTAACAGCTGATTGATGTCCCATTCACTAGCAATAGCAATCTTGGTGGAATGCCAATGCCATTCCTCAGTAGTGCTTCTCCTGCCAACGTTCTCTGGCTGGGGTGTGCAGCTTACATCACAACTCACTGATGGCTACATTCGTTCCTTGGGTGTAGGGGAAGAGAAGAGCATGTGGGTGTTTATAACCATCATGGAAAAGAGTCATATACAAATAGAATCAAAGGAAGCATTAGTTTTGGATTAGTCTCACACCACTGGTGGTAAGCTTTATAAAGGCTCGATTGTTATGGCACAATGTTATGACCCTCCATCTAATCCTTATCTCATTTATTACTACTGGTGCTACCAGATGGAGTTGAGAGCTCCAGACTGTGTCCTGCCTGTCAGTCTTCTGTGCCTGGGACTGCTGTGTGGACAGCAGACTGTTGAGGAACAGGGCTGGTGGGTTTGGAGGAGTTTACTGAATTGAATTTCTCCTACTGAAATGAAACAATGGGTCATGGACTAGATTTTAACTATAGCCACTGATAGAAAGTGGAAAGAGCTTGCCAGACTTCTTCATAACCCTACCAGATTCAGGAAGAATGAATCTTAAGTCTAGGAACTCTTTTCCAAGTTTTGAAGCAGGATGAATCACATCCACAGGTTTCTTGTAGTGGGTAGAGTCTCTATAGACAAATCCTTGATCTAAGGTCAGTGAAACCCTTTTATAATCCAGTTCTGTTCTTTGACTTGAAGCAATTGTATAAGGAATTTCTGTCTGATTCCTTCAGATCCTTTCCTCTATTCAGCTTCTTTGTCAGGCAGAGCAGAACAGCTGAGAATGACAGAGCCTGGAGACAAAGCCACCCTTTAGTCATTCCCAGCTTCTTAGATGGTTTGCCTGGTCTCTCTCATAGACACAGAGAAGGGTCTCTTCAAAAGTAACCAAATGCCTCCCATCCTCTCTCATCGCTCCTTTTTCAATTGTAGATGAGCAACAAATAGAGCAGAGAAGCCTGAATGTAATTTTTCTTGATGGCAATTGGAGGTGAACCTGCTGGCCTACTTGCAGATTTTGGCTTCTCATCAGCCACACTATTTCATTAATTGAATGAAATTTAATTAATTAAATTAACAGGAGATTAATTAAACAGGAGAATGTTTTTGTTGGAATGAATCTGCTGACGTTTGGGACTGATTTGGTATTTCCACTAACTGGCTTTTAGGTATCTACCTTCATGGGTAAGATTAGGGGAGTAATCATGTGCTCTGCTCTGCATGCTCTGTCAAAGCCTGCCCACCACCTCCTTCTGTCTGCACAGAGAGTTTAGGGAGAAGTCCTTTCCCTAACTTAGATAACTGGAGTATAAAAGGACAGGCAGTGAAAATAACTCTCAGTGCTCCTTTGCTTAGGGACAACTGTAAAGATTCTTGTGTGTTGTAATCATAGAACCATTTAGGTTGGAAAGGACCTTTGAAATCGAGTCCAACCATTAAGCATGATGGCATATACAGCTTATGGATAATACCACAATGAGTTGTAAATAGGAAAGTATTTACAAAGACATGGCTCATCTTCTAGTTTTAGACACCTGATATAGGACAAACATACTGTTCTTCAAACCAATCCTCATCTCCTTACAGAATTGTAGAATAATTCAAGCTGGAAGGAACTTATGGAGTTCGTATGATCCCAGCCCTGCTAAAAGCAGAGGGGGATGGCAGTTCAGGATCCCACTCTCCAATCTTAATCCCATACAACAAAGACATTCCCATTAAGATTTTCAGGAGTCAGAATTGCTGCAGTTCTGCCAACCTTCCCTGCAGGAGTGGCCTTTCTGTGGTAGCTGTTGCAAAAGGAGACTGACTGACCTCTGTGTTAGCACCGAGGTGGACTGAGTTTGCTGTGGGGGTCTCAAAACTGCAAATTCATTTCACCCATCCAAGTGGAAAGCTGCAGGGAGCTGTGGTGCTGTGGATGTTAAAAAGTGGTTATCACAGTAATAGCAGGATGAGAAAACGAAGGGTTTTCATTAGGATTTAAAGAATGGTAATGGAAAATCTTGGTTCCCTGTTGAAATGGTTATCCATGTTCAAAACCAGAGTGGAATTTAAACTTGGTTTTTAGGGTTCTGAAATTTCTGGGTAAACTTTTTCCATTTTAATTTGTGGTTAGGAATAGAACCAGAAACACAAAGATACCTCACGATTTCTTCTAGCATTTGGAGTTGTGAGCAGAAGTAAAAATGTACTAGAAATCACACACAAGATAATAATTTCCTAAAAGGTTTGGAGTCCAGTTTTGCAGAGTTAGGAGGTTTGCTGCAGCTTCCAGTTAGACAACAGTTGTGAGTGCTCCTTGGGTCAGACACAGGGCCTGGGTTTGCAGAGAGATCTGTGTGAGTGGGCCCTGCAAAAGCAGGGTTGAGGTCTTGAGGATTTTCCCCTCCTCAGGTTGCATTTGTTGTTTCATAGAGTCTAAGGCAGGGGAGGAGAATAATTGTCTTTGCCTTCACTCATAAGAAAAGAGCTTTTCACTGAATGTTATCATAGGTCTTGAGAATGTCCCTTCAACTTTGAGGAGGTGAAGATACTGCCAAAGAGAAGCACTGGCCTTTTCATCCAAAAGTGAGCTCTTCTGCAAGAAAAAGGACCACATTTATGTAGCAGAAGCTGCATTTTTCCTTGAATAAACCGGCTAATACTTGGACTTGAAATCTATGAGATATTTTCATTTGGGTGGAGTGCAATTCTTTTTAAACCAATTTTGCCAATAGTGAGAGCAGTAGATGTAACACAACATAATGTGCTGTCAACTGTGGCCATTTGAAAGTATATGGGGAGGAAGGAGTTAAGGATCTGCTCTATGAGCCATCCACAGCAGGGAATGACCCAGTTTAAAAGGGTTAACAGTATTTGGTTTTTCAGAACTATTTGTTATATCAAGTTAGTGCAGCAGAGGTCACACGGGTCACTGTGCCTCCCCCTTCCCTTTCCATTCCCAGCCGCTGCTCCGTTCCTTGTTTCTTCTCTAATCTGATGACCTCAGACACAGCTCTTTCCTTATGATGTTCTTGACAGCATCTTCAGACAATATGCAGCTAGACGCCAGTTGTCTTTCCCTTTCTCTCCTGTCCCTCAGGAGAAAACCATGGATGCTAAAAAGCACTTTGTGCAGCAGGGGAAAGCCTCAGCAATTTGTTCTGTGGTTTTTGGACAAGAGTAGCTCAGTTTTCCCTGCATCTGCACTCCTAGCATGATTCTTTTTCCTTCCTGGTGTGTGTTTGTTTTGGGGGTTTAGTTTTGTTTGTTTGTTTTGTTTTGTGCCTGTGATTGAAAGCTTTCTGTAAGTCCTAATTTATCCACTGTACCTTCTTGTGTCTTTCGTTACGGTGTTGCTGAGTGCATCTTGTTCTGAACAAATACTTGCAGAAGTTCTGAGCAAATGCTCTTTTGGGGGTACAATTTAACATGTTGCTATTTGATAATGGGAAGTTTGAGCTGAAATTTGCACATGGTTTTAGTAACCAAATGGGGTCAGATTGTCAGTTGTAACTGTGAGTTAAGTGCAGAAAATGTTGTTGTGAAGATTCTCATCCTCATCCTTCCCCTCTGACCTCCTTCTTCCAATTGAAGATTCTCTTAGATTTTTGCCAGAGTATTTTCATGACCTACTTTCACAGATACTGAAGGTCCACAGAAGTGGACTCCTGAAAGAGAAGGAAAACTTCAGGTGCTAGGTGTCTTCTGAAAATCCAGCTAGAATCAGGTGGTAACTGTCATGCTCATGTATTAGTCTTACCAGTGTCACCTGTGCTTATTTTGACATCCAGGCCACTGATTTTTTTTAAGCACATTCCTTGTTCCTCATTTAATCAGTTGCTCATTATGCAGCCAGAGCTAGGGGACTTACACATGCTCTTAGGGGGTAAATTAGTAAGGCCAGCATGGACCATTTTTCTTGCCTTGCTGGAGATTTGACCTGGATTCTGGGGAGTGTGCTTTGCTTTTTTAGAGGGATGGAGTAGTCCAATCCTAGATGTCTTTAATCTCCTGAGAGAAATGAATGACCACCAAAAAGCTACTGCTGGTAATATTAAAGCTGTTTCTTGCAGCCTTCCCAAGGCTGGGTAGCTGCCAGACCTCAGTGTTTTTAACAGAGCTGAGGAATCAGTGGGAAAAAATGCCTGTGCATATTTGCTTGAATTCAACAGCAAATTCCAACACAAGCATGTTTGCGTGGCTTGCGTTTGCTTCCTGGTCATGTTCAAGTACAGAAGTGCTGCTAGAGAAAGCAAAGTTTAAGGCCATGTCTTCTGGTAGAACTTTTTTATACTATACTCCAAGAAAATCCACTATTTTTAGTTCAGTCACCACAAATGGGATATATCTGGAGAGCAGATCTTTATATTCAAGTTTCATGTAACTGGCAAAAGCAAATTTGAAGTAATACATTTAATTGTCAGCCTTTTCAATTCACAATTTAATTGCTTCTCTGTGTTTCCCAGTAGCACAACCAGCTGACAATCAAAATGGTTGTTTGGAGTTACAGGCTTTGCTGGATAAATCAGAACAAATGGCCATGTTTTGCACAGAGTGGATGCGGTGAGCTGGTTATTCAACTCTAATACTGAGCATGAGACTTGGATGCAAGATGGTTACAAGTGCCTGACAGGAGATGTGATAACTATGGAATACTTGGTGGTTTTTCCAAATGATAGGGAGGGTGTGTGGTGTGAGAGGACTCAGTTTTGATACCGTGTTCAGGCAGTTCTGAGTTCTGCTTTCAGCTTTGGTGTGAATTCTGTCTTTAAACAAGTTAGGCAGCATTCCAGCCTTTGTTTCCCTAGGAATGGATTGAGGATTGTCCTGTGTTCTTCTCTACCTCACAGAGATACTGGTTCTTCTTTTTATAGTATAGCAATTCATGAATGTTTGGTGACCAACCATGACAAAAAGGGTTTGAAGTCATACAATTTTTGGCCATTGGAGCTCTTCAGCTGAGCAACTGTTGAAGATGTTGGAAGAAAATGTGTTTAAGTTTTACCATCTTTAACCTTAGGTGGAACATTCCTAATGTTTCACTATATGTAGGATGTGTAGGTATTGAATCCAGCATCTGTTTCACATCTTTGTTCTGGATTCTCTGGGAGGATTTCAGATCTTTGCTCCAGGACCTGCCCAGGTGTTTTAGAGAGTCATGGAGTTACAGTGCCATTTATTATGGAGTTCTCTTCTCACCATTGACCTCAGGACTGCAGGTTTTTTGGAAGCACAAATGTGGCAAAGAAAGGGAGTATCCAGAGGAATTAAACGCTTTGAAGCTTGAGGGTTGGTTTTTGTTCTTATAAAAAGGCAAGGCATGTACTGTTCTGTCTTTGTAGCATTCTTCTTACCCACCAAGTCATCTACCTCGAAGGACAGTATCACTGTAATGGGGAAATTTCTACAGCTTCTGTAGCAGGGAGGAAAGCGTCAAAACAGGAATGGAAATTGGCAGGAGGAGCTCGGAAAGGCCAAAAGTTTCCAGCTCAGAAAGACAGTGAGAGAGGAAGTCGTTGAGTGCAAAAGGATTCCCTCTCTCCCCACCTCTTGGCCCCCACCCTCTGTCCTTCCTCCACACCCCAACTGGGGAGATGGGAGAAGAAACTTGGCAAGCCATCTTGTCGCCAATCAATCTGTGGTGTAACAATTAGCACTTAAGCAGCACTCACGCTAAACACAGGCTCAGAAAACACTTAAAAAGGAAAAGGAAAAAAAAAAAAAACCCAACCCCAAACCCCAACACAACAACAGGGGAAAGCTGGAACAGATCAATGCCACGCCGAACAGGAGGCACCTAATACCCCATTATTGACAAGGGTGATAGCACTTTAAGTGTGTGCTCTCCATGCTGAGCAATTAGCCAACAGGACCACTGCAGAGAAGGCAACTCCACCACAAGAAACGCAGCCTCCCCTGGCTGCCCACCACTTCCCCCAAGAGGTGTTTGATGACAGCTTCATTTGTTAGCGTGATCCCAATAGCTGGCGGCGCCGGCATCCCTTCCATTACGGCAGAGTGCGAGGGGAGGCTGGGCAGCAGGTCCTCTCCCCCCGCTCCCCCTGGCCTGTGGTAACAGAATACAGTAGACACGGAGTCTGTCTGTGCACTGCTAAATTGATTGTAATGGCTTTCTTAACGTGCTGAAAGAGCCGACTGTTTTCTCGCCTCGAAGAAAGGCTGGAGGAAGAAGGAAGTGACTCCAGCGGCTGCGGCTCAGGGGATGAAAGTAAACTTTTGTTTAGTAAAGCCCAGCCGACTGCAGACTGTCTCTGGCCTTTCAGCTAGCTCTCAGCAACACTGGTTTTTAGAAGAAAGGAGAAAGAGGGTAGAAAACAAGCTGTCAGCTTCCTGCCTTGGCTCTTGCTCTCAGAATAACCTTGCTGTCTGGCTGCGCTTCCCAGAAGTGCACTGGAAAACCCTTAATGGCATGGAGTCTGCTTTCAGAAGGTGCCTATGGGCTAAGGCCTTCAAAGGGAATCCATGAACATGTTAGAGTAGGGCATATGTGCTTTTAAATGCTTGGCTAGGCTGGGGCTTACCTAGGGAAGGTGGGCCTAGTTCCTGTAACAGGAGAAGCTAGGGCCAAACCTAGAGCGGATATGGCCTTCTGAAGAGTATCCAAACAGCATCTGTTACTGATAAACTGGTGTTTATATGGAGGACCTAAAGACCTCCCAAGTGGAGAGACTTGTCCCAGGTTAGACTCTGTCTGTGCAGTCAGATAAACCAGTCAGTCAGTTGTACTGGTCTGTCATCACAAACACAGCAGGTGCCATCAGGGACTTCAGATGCACGCTCTGCTTTTCTCAGCTGTGCCGCAGCCTGTCCCAGGGTCCTGCTGAGCTTTACTGCTCTGGTCTAAGCTGGCCTGGGACCTGCCCAAGGACAACAGTGATGGGAGCTGCCCAGAGCAACCTGGTCACTTTCTGTCCTAGGACAATCATTGTGTCGGATCTGAGCAGCCTTTGTCAGCAAAGTAAAACAGACAACACACAGATGTTCAAGCTCTTCTGGGAGGTAGCGTATGTTGTGATAGCAGTGTGTGTTGCGTAGCTCTCTGTACAGAAGCCTCTTCAGCTGACTTGGGCCATTCCCACATCAGTATGTAGAGTTGGGGTAGCAGAGACTGGTCTCTTCAGTTGCTCATTGCTACAGGTATGCTCAGGTTCCCTCTATTCCTCTAATGGAATGAGTTTTTTAGAGATATCCATCAATCTGAGGTACCACAGAAGGTGAGGAGGCTCAGACACTGGTGTAGAGGTGCTGTCAGATTCTTACGGGTGAGGAAAAGAATTTAAGTTTGATATTGCAGTGGTGTCACTGAGGTTGCAGGTGGTTACACACCTTCAAACCCTTGCCTGGCTCAGAACATATATTTATTCTCAAAGTTATGTCTTGGGAGTAAAGAAAGGGGGCTGAAAAGTGCAACTTCCTTTGCCACTGTAGCCAGAAGCTGCTGTCTGACCAGGAGGCTTCAGGATGATGCCAGATGGGGCCATTAAAGCCGTGCAAGCAATAAGGAGCACATAGGGGAGGCTCTTAATGGCTTTCTTTTGGAAGCATCAGCTGGAGCTGCTGAATGGGGCACATGACCTATTAAAAAAAGCCACTTGAGAAATCTCTATGCCTGCTGAAATGATGGGATGTTTTTACCCTCCCTGTTTATGCCAGCCCACTAAGGATCTGACATGCTGGATGCTCACACACTTGGGCTTGCAGCTTTGCTCACTTGCCAATATGCTTGATGGCTTGTGATGTAAGGCACTGAGATCAATGGGCTGGATGAAGCATCCCAGCCACATTGTTCTGAACAGAGAGGAAGCCATGCTGAAGGAGATGGCTTCCATAGAAATGCTGCTGGTTTACTGCTGCTGGGAAGGGAGAGCCTGCTTTTGGTGCAGGCTCTTTCTGTGGTTACAAACGGGTATTTTGCATGGAAGACAAGCAGCACAGTTAGAGGTGGCTAGCTGAGGGCTTGTGAGTGCTTAAGTTCTTGGTCCTTGAGTTCTGGTGGGAGGCCTGTGTGATGCAGAACTTGTGGTATAGCTTGGCAAAGCTCACAGGAGGATCAGCTACTGATTCATTTTGTGCCATGTAATGGAAATGCTCTACCTGTGGTGGCCAAAATAAAAATGATGTGATTGAGAAATGATGATAAAACAGAAAATACAGAAATGCTCCTTAGCAGTGGATCGAGATCTTAAATTGCTCTATACTGTGAAGGTATTTTCAGTCTGTCTTTTTTGGCAGAATACTTCCATCATCCTGGCTTGAATTTGAACACAAGGCAGTTGTTTTCATTATCACAAAGGGAGTTAGTCTAAGAGTGTTCATGACAGAACCGTATTCAGCACTTTCAGTCAAGAATTGTTCCTTTAATCACAGCAAAAATGATATCTCAAGTAGCTCTGCTTTTATAGCTGCCCATGTAGATGTGGTCACTCTTGCTCAGTTCATTTGTACAGCTGCAAGCTCCTCTGTAAGCTCTTGCAGGAAGGATTGCAGAGCTAGCCCTCTGTGCCCCAGCCCCTGGAGACTCTGTATTGAACAGGGCTTCTCAAAGTTAAGTGTGCACAGTGAGGGTCTGAAGGCCCTACCACCACAGCTCACTGGATAAGCTCACAGAGATGGGGAGAATCGATTCCGTGGTGCACTGAGTGTCACTTCATTGGGATGGCATTGAAAGCAGGAGAATGTTCTGAGAAAATGTAAACATTCATTTCTTGATTGAAATTTGGCTCACTCTGCTTGATTCTTTGCTATTTGAAGCAAGGTCTTATAATTTTATTCTGGGTGGATCAGTCGTCTAATAATGCAGTACATCACCATTCCAACACGGTGGAAACGGCAGCAGAATGGTTGAGTCTCTGTTCCCTATAGGGGTGCAAGGCTTGTCCTCTTCAGGTGACAACTCAGTGGTGCTGTTGGATTTATTTCATAAACAGTACAATATAAAGGTATTGATGAGATAAAGGAAATGAGAATAGAATAGGCCTTGGAGAGCGTCTTTTTGAAAAACATGTGACAAAACACGACATTTATGTTTATCTGTGCTAATAGTGAACAGTAGTAGAATAATGATGGGAAAGGCTGGGTGGTGGTTATCAGGGACCGTCCTGAGCAGGGCTGTTCCACGGGGGAACTTGAGCTGGGAGCGACCACACAACAGGCAGGGACAGTAACCTTTCCAACCAAGGTGCACTCCCAGGGTACCAGAGGACTGACAACAAGGTTGGTGACATTAACACCTTCCATTCACAGTCAGACAAATGTGAGGTCAAACCAGGAATTCCAACCAGTGAATCAGAATCAGCAAAGGACAGGCAGGACACAGATACTTCTGTGTCACAGCTCAGGCAAGAACTGAGCTTAAATGAAGCTCCAGGATGAAGGAGCGGAGGTGCCTGGGTAGAGTTCCCATGTGAGGCTGTCCAGGGCAGTTGAGGCCTGTTGGTGTACTCAAGGCTTGAAAGTGGTGTCTGCATCTTTGCCCACTTCTGCACAAAAAGAGCTACAGACCAGCTTTTCTGTTTGGCACAACATTCCTTTGAAAGTGCATGAGATAATCGACCAGTTTGCTGGAGACACAAATGGGAGTGTATGGTTTGAATGGTGAGTGTGTTTTGTCAGATTCTCAAGAAGTCAGTGACAGGTGATTAAGTTAAACTTGGAGGCGAACTTAATGTATTTCGCATGACCAAACCTCTGGCCCATTCAAACTGGTGGTGTTTTACACTGGCAAGGCAAGCACAAAATCTCACAGTGCCAGAACCTTCAGGAATTTAGATTTCTCTCACTTCAAAGGAGGTGTTTTCTTGAGTTTTTGTAAGCACCAGTGTAGAACTGATAAGGGAGCTTTCCACAAATCATGGTTTCTCCTTGTTTTTGCTATGTGCCTGTAACTGAGAGGAGGAGGAAAATCTGGCAATATGGTCCCTGCCAGTGTAGTTCCTCCATCTCCAGAAGTGTTAATATGCAGTTCTGCAAATCCTTCCCATCCCTTGCCTGTGCCCGGGACCTTTTCCCATCTGACAGGAAACATCTCCTGAAGGAAAATCAACTTGAAATGTTTTCTCTCCCACTTGCCACCTTCCAACTTTGGCTGCTGAGAGAAGAGGAGAAAGGCTTTTAACACCATCCAGTGACCCAGCCCTAAGTACAGTCTCCTGGATTTGATCTAGCTGGGGAGACAGGAGGTCAGCTCAAGGGGCCAGGAAAAGTGAGAGAAACCATGTCAACAGGCTGCTCCCGCCGTGTCTGAGTGGTGAATGATGAGCGTGTGACACGGGAGAAGGAGCGAGGGTGCTCACCTGGAAAATGTTGCAGGAAGCCTGTCGTGGATGCTTAAGTGCTGACAAGATGTGTCTGAGATACCCATGCGGTGCATTTAGGATAAGAGTAATCTTTCTCCTGGCTCCTAATTCGGAAGGGAAGTTGCTGTCCTGGTTCATAGTGGGGGAATGAGCAGCAGGTTACAGCTTGATGAGCGGGAGTGAAGTCACCTTTCAGTATGGGATAATGCTCCTTTACTTACATAAGGACCAAACAGGCAGTTGAAGGTGGGGATTTAATTCTGCCATCTTCCCTTGATCCATGGGTCTGATCCCAAGTCAACTGAAATCAGCAAAAACGCATTTTGCCTGAACAGGTTTTGAGGCAGGCTCTGTTTCAGGAACATCTCCAGATCATAGAATCATAGAATGTTTTAGGCTGGAAGGCACCTCTAGAGGTCATCTTGTCCAACCTCCCTACACAAGTAGGGACATCTCTACCTAGGTCAATGAGATCCTTGTGACTTCTTCATGAGCAAACATCCCTGGGATGAAACAGCTGCCTTTCAGTGGCCACGTGTATCCATGTCACCTCCAGGAATGTTGCAGGTCAGGTTGGAGATGGCATTGGGCAAATCTGACAACCAAAAGGCTTGTAAGTAGTGCTGCTATTGTAATGTTGCTGTGCTAATAATATGTAACAGGAAAATGGAACCAGCTCCAGGTTTTACAATCCAAGAGTACTTCTGGTGAGTGTTGCAATGTCAGTGAGACAGTGATGGCTTATTGGAACTAGACTGTGCTGTGTCTGCTTGAGAAAGGGATGAGATGCAGCAGTGGTGTCAGGAACACAGTGCACAGCAATTCGTGCTGCTGCTGAGCCATGCCTCACACTTTCACTGGTATCCCCGATAGATTGTTCAGAGTTAGCTCAGTTATCTCTGCACTGCACTCTGCCTTGCTTTGGAAAGGATCAGAAATGTGTAGGGATTATTGCCCAGAGCAATAAAGTAGTGTTAGAAGTTTCTAGTAGCGTGAATTCTTTAGAATTTACTTTTGGAACTAGATTTTCTAGACTAAATTGTCTTAAGAAATAATGACTTGGTGAGTCTTAGCATGTACCTCCCAGTGCCTTGTCAGGAAACACACGTGGAACCAAAAATGTCTTTTGAAAAGAGGTGACTTGTCTAATTCTGACGTCAGTTTAAATTGATGAAATGCTCTTGACATCCCTGCAGTTTTCTCGCTTGCAATGTGATAAGCAAGAACAGAACCAGATCCTGATCTGCAACAGATCCTTTTCATTGATCTATCATCAACACTTCAGTGAAATCACGGTCAAAATTTTTCTACTACTTATATGAGGGCAGAAATTTGAATCTGGTTTTGTTTCTCTTCCTTTGTTTGTTGCTCACACTCTTAATTGCTTGACTTCTGTCATTCTGCAATAGTCAGCTGGGAGAGCTTTGTAATGTTTAGCCCTTGAGCCTGACCCTCCAATCCCTGCAAAGTCCAAAGGAGGGGAAAGAGTTTTAACTGAATTTAATTGGGGTCGTCTTTGCCCATCAGCCTCTTCCCACTCACCACCTGGGGGGTTTGAGCTGGGGCTCTGCTAACTGGTGGAGACGGAAGGGTGGAGAGGAGAAGATATCTCCACGTCAGAGCCGTGCAGCTGTCATGCTGGGTTACTGAGCAGACAGGAGATGGTGCCTGCAGGAAACAGAGATGGTTCCCACCTGTCCAGAGCTAATGAGGATGTTTCTGATGTCAATAAATGTTTCTTGATCACAACAAAAAGCCAGTAATCTTCACAACCCACTCATGAACAATAGGCAAGTAGAAGAGGTGGAAAACAGAAGTGAAAGAACCAGGGAATAGGATGCAGATGAGAGATGGGAGAATTGGAAGAAAAGGGAGAGAGATTATTTGGAGGAGGAGGAAAAAAGATAGGGAAAGAGAAAAGAAAAGGAAAGAGAAAGTAGAACACATGGCAAAAAGAGAGAAAATGGATGGAGTAGGGAGGAAACAGAAATAGATGGAAGGGGCCTGAGATGAGGAATATTGAAAGCACGTTGGAAATGAACCAGAAGAAAAGAGCTAGAGGAATAATAGAAGAAAGCACTGAGAGTTGGAGAGAGGTGATTAACCTAACAAATGTTTCTCACAGGAAAGTTTTAGAAGTCCAGAGCAATGAAGGATGGGACATAACTTGTAAGAGGAATCTTGGTCATAGAGAAGTTAAGGGAAAAGAGAGGGAGAAAGTACTTCTGGCATCAGTGTAACATTTTTTTATCTTACTCTATTGACTGAAGAGAAAAAATAGGACATCTGCTGCGAGTTAGGAGATGGTAGAAGAAGTGCAAATAGACAAGAAGCCTGAAGCAGGCACTGTGTGAATGTTGCTGGTAGGCATCCTGTGCTCCAGGACTGCAGCCTGGCTGTGCTCTAAACATCCTGGGAGCAGCTCTTGGGCTCTTGGAAATGGTGTTGAGGGGCTTTCAGCATAGATGATTGACAGACTCAGCTTTGGATGTCCATTATTATGTGTATCCTCTGTCTAAAATCTGACAGAGCAGTTTTGGAAATGAGGCTGTGAGCTGAAACTGCTCCTCAGTTTGTGGAAATGGAGCTAGAATTTGTGTTCTTCTGTACAGGTTGGGTTCTCTGCAGGTGCTTCTGCTCTTAGGACACCACTAGTACAGAGGGAATTTTACAGATATATATGCATGTATATATATATAAAATATATATAATATGATATAATGTGTATGTATCAGTCTATAGTACATAATTTGATCCAAATAACTCTGAAAAATAGCATTTGACTTTGTGTGACTGAGCAGAGCACACACTGTATATTCACTCATGTAGTTCAAGTTCAGTTTCAGTCACAGACCAAAACCATGAGCATCACGAGATCAGAAAATAACAAATCAAACTGAAACTTCAAGAATTTTCTTCTAATACAGCAGGGTATGTAGTTTCAAGTGGTATTTTTAAATAAATCTTATGCTCTAGTTGGTGCAATACTGACAAACTGTCTTGCAAGATCCTGCTGATGTAATCTAGCTCAAAAAACCTCATCTTTTGGAACTGGAACTAGTATGTGTACCTGCTTAAACCCAAACCCTTCCTTCCTAAGAGACTTGAGTCTTGGTGTTTGGACTCCTGAGCTATGCTTGTCCACCATCTAATCTTTAATCTTTACATTGTTTATTCTCTGGTTTTCTTCTTGAATATTTTTCTCTCTGTGCTTTACTCTGTCCTGTAAGTTTGTAATAAGTAATTTCAGGAAATTCCCAGCCTTCTCTAGGCTCTAGAGAAGGTGGCAGATCTATGACAGAGTCTCCATGGAAATTTCTTCTTTCTTATTCATAGCTGTGTTCCTTACTCTGAGNATTTCTTTAAATCCTATGAAAAATCTTACTTTGGAAAATTGATTCTTCCCCTTCCTAGTATCACATATCATATCTAGAAGCTCATAGATGTTTTTCATGTTGTTTTGAAATTGTTTATCGATAACAATACTTGGAATAATTGCAATACATAGTGTCATATCAAGGGTATGATTTATCTCATTTTGGTCTTTCTGATGATCTTCCACCACAGCTCTTCTGTAGTGAGCGTGAGGAGATGAGCAGCTCAAGAGCACAATTGAGCTCATCTTAAAATAGGTGTCAAGGTAGAAATGAATCCTATTCAGAGTCCTGTTAAAAACAGGANTCACAGATCAAAACCATGAGCATCACGAGATCAGAAAATAACAAATCAAACTGAAACTTCAAGAATTTTCTTCTAATACAGCAGGGTATGTAGTTTCTAGTGGTATTTTTAAATAAATCTTATGCTCTAGTTGGTGCAATACTGACAAACTGTCTTGCAAGATCCTGCTGATGTAATCTAGCTCAAAAAACCTCATCTTTTGGAACTGGAACTAGTATGTGTACCTGCTTAAACCCAAACCCTTCCTTCCTAAGAGACTTGAGTCTTGGTGTTTGGACTCCTGAGCTATGCTTGTCCACCATCTAATCTTTAATCTTTACATTGTTTATTCTCTGGTTTTCTTCTTGAATATTTTTCTCTCTGTGCTTTACTCTGTCCTGTAAGTTTGTAATAAGTAATTTCAGGAAATTCCCAGCCTTCTCTAGGCTCTAGAGAAGGTGGCAGATCTATGACAGAGTCTCCATGGAAATTTCTTCTTTCTTATTCATAGCTGTGTTCCTTACTCTGAGCTGAAATACTTCAGAAATTTTAAGACCAGTGTAATGTAAGCTGACCAACAAATGTAACACAGGGAAAGACCTTCCCTCAAGAATTCCACATCAATCCTGTAACTTCCTTTTCCAATTTCAAGGAAAATGCTCAATCTTGACATAGAACAAAAGAAAATCCATTTCAAGTGCTGCACAAACTATGAACATCACCTCATATGTCCCATGCTGGGACAGCACTATCACCTGTGACTTGCAGGTAAGCAGCAGACAGCTGATGTGAGGGATCTCTCCAGGGGTGTGTAAGACCTCTTCATCTGTTGCAGGAATAAAATTATGGTTTTATACCCCTTGAAAATGTGCTTCATTCTCACAGCCCCCCTACTCCTTCTTCCTTTCCCTGTAACATATTTACTATAGAAGCACCACCTGGTCCTGCTCACACATTTTTGCCTAAATAGGGTTTGTCTTTTTTTTTCTTCCCGAGAATAATCTATTTTATTATCAACACTTTTATGTATGTTAATATTATATTTATATNATGATCTTCCACCACAGCTCTTCTGTAGTGAGCGTGAGGAGATGAGCAGCTCAAGAGCACAATTGAGCTCATCTTAAAATAGGTGTCAAGGTAGAAATGAATCCTATTCAGAGTCCTGTTAAAAACAGGAAGACACTTGAATCTACACAAGAAGGACAAATATTTATGTTGGTGCTAAGTAGCCGTTGTCCTTCATGAGTTTAAAAATAAAATGAAAGCAAAGAATATTCCAAGTACATCCTATTATAGCTCTGGTAGCAGTGCACTGTCTCAGTGTGGTGTTATAAAGCAGTGTACCAAAGCTACGGGATTTAAGAAGGGAATTCTGAATTAACTGAAATACAGATAAAAATAGATTATTTTTTTTAATTTTTTTTTTCTGTATTGAAAATTCTGGAATTCCAGTCTCATCAGCTACCTGAAGCAGAACAAAGCCAAAGCATTAAAGTAGTGCTGTGCAGTGCTCCAGTGGTAGAGGAGCTGAACTTCTTCCTCATTTCCCAGCATTTGCCACTGGCCAACAGCAATAATGGGAAACCACCAGCTCATTTCCTAGTCAAGTTTATTTCCAAGTTAAAAACACATTATTAGTGTTTCATTCCCCACAAAGTGGACTGGGTCACCAGTGAGGCTTTTTACTGGAGCTGTCCTGATCTGTCCCCATTTGGAGCTCGGCCGTGTGACAGTCACAGCTGAACCCTCGGGAGGTCAAAGTGACATGGCCTTAGAGTTTCAGACTCAAATAAAACTTTTAAACGAAGACATTGGGGTCTTTCTCTCTCCTCCCCCCNAGAAGTGTGTGTTGATGTAAGTGGACAACACAGGGAGTCAATAAAGGGGGTATCGGAGAGCCTGGGAGGAGGTTGCCTGCAGCAACAGAGAAGACACAATTACTGCAACAACTGTCCAACCAACCACAGCCAGGAGACTCCACTTAATCTAATTGAGTGTGAAGGCAGGCTGGAGACACAGGACCCGCTCCTCGTCCCCCCCTCCCATAATATAGACACTATTGGCTGCTAATTGGCGCCAGTGGGCTGGTGCTAATTGTGCTGATGTCTTGGTCTGAGGATAGGCATGTGAAGGATGAAGGGGTCTGCTGGGAATAGGAGGAGGGGAGAGGGAGGGAGACAGTGGTCATAAAAGTTGGAACAGGGCTTTAATTTCATATCAAATATTTAAGTAAGTGAGTGGAAGATCTGTGAACTCTCTTTGTGGTAACCCGCAAAAGGCCTTGGAGAATACCACCCCCCCTTCAGACCCAGCTATCTGGAGTGCTGTGTTCCTCTTCCTCCTTAGCTTTGTTTAATTAATTGTGAGAATTGCTAACGATCCTTTATTCCTCTTCCTACCTTCTTCACTTTCTGCCATTGCTACTTCTTCATTCTTCAGTTCAAATATTCAGCTTTTCCAGCTCTAGGGGTGCTGAATGTTTACCGGCATCACATGGAAATTTGGGTTGAACAGAACCAAGGTTGGGATCATTCATTACCCTGGAACTGGATGAGCTCTGGTTTGTACACACAAGACCAGGCTGAGCAGTGAGGACTGTGTGTGGTGCTGTTCCTTAGAGCGGTCCAGCCACACTTCCAGTGGTGGAGGTTTGCATGTGTCAGATCTTAGGAAGACTTGTTTGTAGGAAGTGTTGTATTAAATGTGCAAAGTTAAACCAGTTATTTGTCCTCCCAGTATGTGTCTAATCATAGCTGTGTGGTTACATGGGAGCTGTATATTTCACACAGGTCATTCCTTTTTCCTTCTCAAACAGAATGCATATTAAAATAATACTTTGCTAACTTTTTTGTAGGCAAACGTGCTCTGTGAACAGCAGTGCCTATGAAACAAGTTATTTTGTGCTGTCCTCTTGCAGCTCATGATCCCCACAACCTACACTGGAGATGAATATTGTCTTAGGTCCACCAGCAGAGATGCTTGTGTGAGTGCTCTCCACCCTGTGTTGGCCAAATCAGTGTGGACATTTGGGTAGTGAGCTCCTGAATTGGGGGGGAGGCAAAAGCTGGGACTGGCAGCACTGATCATTCCCAGTTTACAGCTGGATTTGGCAATATATGTCTCTTCTCTGATGCTTCCATGTTAGGACTTAATTGGTATAACCAGGTAGATAAAAAAAATAAATCTTATTTCCTGCTTTATAAATAACAAGTTTTAGCTTTATCCTAAGTGAGAGATGTTCCATTTACTGCACTGCACTAGGAACAGGCCTGCTGTGGACAGAGGCATCTTTCAAATGTCTATTACAGAACCCAGAGCTGTGTTTGCAGGAGTTTAACTTCAGTGTTTTCTCTATTTGATCTGGGTTGATCATATTCTATTTATATATTTTTTCATGCTGACTATGTCAAAGTTCTCAGCCTTTATCTGTCCAGGTTCTGAAGAGCAGGTCTTTGTTCTAGCACAACTTGCTATTACCGAACTCTTCGTGTTTGCTTGGATATTTTCCCCTGAAATCCTTTGTTCTCTTTGTGATCCCAAAGAATTTTGCTACCATATAATTTTGTGTTCTAGAATGCAGATTGGCAAGGGCAGGAAGTGATATCCTACAACACATCTGCTGTGTATTATAAATAGTCATTTAAAAATGTGTACATATATCAATTTTTAAAGCTGAGTAAGCTAAATCTGCACTAGTTACACATTTTAAATCTCAGCCTTCCTCCCCAGGAAAAACCCCAACCCCCTCCCTGGACTAAGTTGCTGATAAGTACAGGAATAATCATTTGAGCGAGGAGCCCTGATTCAGCTCAGGATTGGAGCTGTGAACTGTATCTGCACGCTGTCCTGCTTCTGAGATTTTAATCTCTAAATAGGCAGGGAAATTCTGAGGAAGCTTGTACTGTGGTGGAAGCAGAGGTCCTGTGGGGAGATGTGACCTGCCCACCACCTGTGTTGGTGTGCTGGACGTGGGTGTCAGTTTGGTACATGGTAGAATACTCTCCTCTCTAATTTCACCAAGGTGATTAACTTCCTCAGTAATGATACAGCACATCCAAGGAAGAAGCTGGTGATCTGACTGGGAACCCTTCTGTGTATTCTGGTTGCCACATTTGTTTATAAAGTCCAAGTAATAGAAACTTGGAAGTGACATCCTATGGCCTTGACCAGCACATTGTGCTGCAGCCAGTTCACCTGAGTTCAGATCCTGTCTCTCAAATCCAGATGCTGCAGTGATTTGTCCTGAGCTAAAGGGGCTGGCTTTGGTCCCCTCAGTTTTAAGATCAAAGTGACTTAGGTACCTAAGGTCCTGAAGGACCCAGGAACCTCGTGCTGCACCCTGGCTGTCTGTTCCTGTCATTGTTTGAATAAGCTCAAGTAATTATGTGGTTGTGAGTTGGATATGAAAACGAATTTCCTGATTCCATTGAAAGCGATTGTTTTCTTTCTTAGTTTGCCATCAGTTTTCAACAGGATCAAGTAGTTTGGATCGTTCCCTCCCAAAGGAGAGGGGAGGGGAGGTGTGATCAGAAGAGAGAAAGCAACAATCAATGTCTTATTAGATATCACAAGATGTTCATGCCCCTAATTCCTCCTAAAAATGGACCATAACTTTAGTAGTCACTTGGGCCTTGCAATGCTGCACAAAGCATAAATGACTTTAAAATTGTCATCTTTGAGCTGGTATAATGATTTTACATTTGTGTGGTAACACAATGATAACCTGACTTGTTTGGCCTCAAGGCACTACTGCTGTAAAATGTTCAATATTAAATAATAATTGCAGAAAGTACTTTAATAGGTTCTCTTGGTAGGATGTTCTGAATACATAGATATGTCACAGGCCACTGAATTCAGATAACAGCATCAATCTAAAATTAAATTTTAATATACTGATATCTAGGCAATTTTAAGCTTTTTATAAATTATCACAATGTGCAGATTCTTGGGTGAAAGGCTTGCGCATCCGAAGTTCTCTGCCTCTCTCTTCCTCTCAAAATGTAATCACAGAACTGATGTATGAGGCCTTTAAACTCATTTGACAGCACGTCACTTTTACTAAGGAAGGCACAAAGTGAGTGAAAGCTCCGGAGTGATTTGTTTCAAAACCCAAGTTCCAAATCCCAAGCTCATGAACAATCCCTTCTGTCTTACAATCAAAATATGCCTTCATCTCCTGTGTGGACACAAACTTCTATAAGATGGCATCTTTAGGATAACCTACCAGCTTGGTAGAAAAGGAAACCATTGTAGGTCAGGAATATATTGGGCTGGACTTGTACCAGGTACAAAAACCTGCTGTACGTGGCTTTTCTTTCTTAGATCGGTCTTCCTCCTTAGAGGAGTTTGTGACATGTGCTGGTTCATCAGATCCTTTTCTCAGATGATGCGGCATTTACTGTAGAGCTATTGGTGATCCTTCAGGGTGTACAGGATACTTTTAGCATCAGAGCTTGAGTTCTGCTTGTTCAGGAACTTGTTTTCCTTGTCACTCTGGATAGACCTCTGTGGCACAGAGCTGTGCTGAGATACCCAGGCTAAAAACACAGTTACATGGTTGGTGTAAGCTCTTCTAAGACTGTGCTCATGTTCTCTTCTTTTCTTCCTTTTCCTTCCTTCTGCTGTGAATTTTCATGCTTTCCCTTGAGTCAACACTAGTGATCTTACAGACATGGTAAATCAGCTCTCTGATCTGTCTGAAAGCTTAGAGACCTTCTTTTTTTTTGCTTTTTTTTCCCCTCTCCTAGTTTTGCTGGGCTAATTTGTAGCTCAAAAAGCTGAGCTGGCAAGTTGGGTAATGGCAGGATCACTAGTGCTGACGGAAAGAAAGCAACATGTAGTTAGGAGCACTGGGGCTGTCCCTTTGTGGTCTTAGTTTGGTTTAATCCAGCTATAAACTTAATCCAGCACATATAGTTTGGTTTAATCCAAATACCCCCTGCTTGACCGCATTATGGAGATCATATCACAGAGGGCTCTGTTCACTGTGTGCATTTCTTGAGTTAAATAGACCTCTTTTGTGATCTGCTGTAAAACTGAGATTATGTCAGTATGAAAAGCAGAATTTTATGATGTACTGTGAGGGAGCTCCTTGCATCTGGCTCTGAGTCAGCAAAAGCACTTGCAGTCAATGGACTGATGACTCTGGTGCTTACAGCTTTGGAGCTCTGCTGAGGAGGGTGGACACACTGTTATGTTTAAAATTGAACACCAGTAGAGCTGGGGTCTTGGGCAGGATCTCAGCAGCACTTCTGTCCTCTGTCAGTTTCCAAATATACAGTGCAAGAGACTCAGCCTAGATCTTGGGAATCATAATTCACATCTAGCATGAAACTCCCCTTTGGCATCATGCAGAATCTCTCTTGAACCTTTGAACCTATCTTTAAGAAAAGAGAATATCCTAAGAGCTTTCCTCTCGTTCAACCTAGAAGTGTGTGAGGGGGTTCTTTCTGTGAAAATATAGATCATATAGTACATTTCAGTGTTCTCTGAATTGGGAAAATGAGAAAAGCTGCTGTTCTAGTGGAATCCAAGCAGACTGCTTGCTCACTTGTAATGGGTTAATACCCCAGAACAAAACTAATCGAGAGCCTCTGCTACCTTCAGCAGGCTTGGAATAGGGGCTTTAAGCAGAGGACAGAGTGTTTTCTTCTCTGTGTATTAGCTTCAACAGGTCAGTGCCAAATGTGGGAAATTGAAAACTGAGACATTCTGTCAGCTTGGGTCTTATTTTCTTCCTTCAGAGGATTTCTACATTTTATGTTGCAGTACTGCTTTGAAAGGCAACTGTGACCAAAGAGTAAAGGGAAGGACCCAATTCCACTGGCTTAAAATGCAGAATAATTTTTCTTTAAAGCTACTCCCTCCATCCCATGCATTTCCTCTGCACTTACATTTTAAGTGAATTCATTGGTGCCGAAGGCGATTGGTTTGACAGACCTGATAATTCACACCTTCTGCTCAACTCCTTACCTCAAACTGGTACAGGCTGAAAAAGGGAGCGATCAACAACTGTAATGTAAGGCTGTGATTACTGTGATTTTGACCAGGATGGAAGGAGGAAGTATCTGAAGCCAAGATCTCACTCTTCCATTAGCCAGTGGAAGAATTTCCTCCCTCACTGTTTTGTTGGTTGTGATAAAGGTAAGACACTCAATGTAAACTTTATAAAATGTGTTCTGAAGTCATCTCTGGCTTCCCCTTTAGACAAGCAAGTTCTTACTGAGCTGCTTGAACTGCAGTCTGGTGATATCATCACTGCTGGAAAGGTTCACTTGCCAGTGTATTGCACCAAGATGTGTTTTACGTGGTAAATAGCTATTCATTACTGCTGCTTTAATGTTAGTACTCAAAAGCACTCCGCTTGAAAGCTGGGGAGCTGGCTAAAGAGTGCTAAACGTGCCTGCATATTAAAGATCAAGGAGCTCATTATCTACACTTACAGGGGAGAGAACATTGAGGTTTCCTGAGTGTCTCTGCAAACCAATAAAATGAAAATGCATCTTTGTACTCAGAGCAAGAAACAGCATGACAAACACAAACGTAGGTGTGAATGCCTTCAACCCAGCCAACTGAGGTGCAGCCCCTCACGACCATGCCAGAACATTTGTCCTTCTCATGATATAGGCCCAGGTACACAAAGTGTATCACTTGTATTTGTCAGTTTAATCACTGGATGTAGAAACGTGACTTCAGAGAAATTAGAGTGTGTGTATGCACCAAATAACATTCATGTGCCCATCCCTGTGCTTGCAGATAAACACTTAAGAGGCCCACGAGCGTACACTGCCACAGCATACCCCGTTTTCTTTTCTTCATCAAAATAAAAAATCCCATTGATTTTTACTTTTCATGCTTCCGTTACTAGCTCCAGCTAACAACTGCCACTGCTGTTCCTTATCAATATTTGATGAGTAGGGTGAGGTGGAATGGAGAAGCCCTGTGAGTTTCTCCTTCTTAAATGGTCTCTGGGAGGGTTGAGGTTTTTGTGGCTTGTGTTTATTTTCTGTCTGTTTTACTTGGTTGGTTTGGGTCCTGAAGGTGACTTCTGCTGAAAGATAGGATAGAAATAGGACATTGCTCTTGCCTGCCCTTCCCTTTCATGCCTTTATCTCTCCCTTTGCACTCTTGAGAAGGATCATTGATGATTTTGTGGGCTTTTGAGTTTTTAGATCCTCTGTGAAATTCATGAACAGTGAAAGGGCAAGCAACACTGCATGTAGTTGACATAACTGTCTGTATGTATCTGACATAACTTCTCCTTAACTATTTTTTTCCCAAGCCTCATCCAGCTAAGTGTTCCCAGGAAATAAACTCTCATTTTTCAAATTATCTTTCAACTCACAAAATTAATGACTGCCCTAGTACCTTACTAAATTTTGCCTGTAACTGTAAAAAGAAAAGGAGTAACTCCAGAACAGCATGCCTTCAGGACCTATCTTTGAGTTATAATTCTTCATTTATTCTTCACTTGCTGTAAAAAAGAAGTTTCCATAGTACTTAAGAGAGGATCTTCTTTCTTTTCTTGTGCTTAAGCAGCTAATACAACTTACACAATCATGGAATGGTTTGGGTTGAAAGATGCCTTAAAGATCATCTAGTTCCAACCCCTTGTCAAAATAAGGTTGGTCAAAGGCTCATTTATTACTAAAATGAAAACTCAGGGTTTTCCTCAAAGCAGAGAACATTTCTGCATACACTTCTTATAAAAAAGAGCTAGTAAGTTCACAAGCATGGAGTCCTTGAGGGCAATTACCTATAGGGTAATAGGTGAAATGTGACTTGTCATCATTTCAGTGAGCTCTATGGTGAGAATATTTGAGAAGCAAGCAGGACCATGCTTGGAAAGGGCAGCAGAGAGAATGTGTGGAGTCAAGGCACACTGGGGAGCGCTGGGCTACCAGCAGTGGAGGACAAGGCTGCCAGCTATCCAGCTTCTGCGTTTGCCACCTTATTTCTGGGCTAGTGACCAGGCGACTTGTCAGCTGCTATAATAGAATTCCAGCAACTGTGATAAGTGGAAATGTGCTGATGGCAGACCATAAAATGAGACCAATCAGTGAGCACAGGCTCCTGCCAGAAGCACTGGAATGAGGTATTACTGGATGTCACTTGTGAATGGGCACATGTGGAGGAAATACCCACCGTGGTCTCACTGTGCCACACACAGCTGTAAATCCTCCTGTGATGTAACAGGCTGTCCTTCTGATGTAACAAACAGGCTGTCCTTGTGATGGAGGGGGAGAAGGAACAACCCCCATCATCCTTCCCTGAGATTTAGACTGCAAGGGCTCATTGCAAGGAGATGGAGGTTTATCAGTTGGGTTAAATGTGGGTGTAGGCATCAGAACCTCATCTGTACCTTCTGAGATGAAAACACGGGAACTGTTGAATAAGGAAACTGCAAGTCTAGAAAAAACCCATACTTGCTTTTACTTTATCCATCAGTAACCTTACAGGATCTGTGCAAGCCTCATATTCACAAGGCAATAAATAATAGGGAGAGCAGAATTCTTTCTTTTCTTTTTCCTTTTCAGAATGACTGTAGTGAATAAGGCTGCTTTGTTCCTGAAGGAATCCATTTAATTCTGACTTTGAATTGCAAATTCTATTTAAATAAAATGCAACCTAGAAATCAGGGGAGACGGGGTAAGAAAAGGACAGAGGTACTTCCCTTATCAATCCCTCTGTGTTGCTGGGATGTATTTGTTCTTACAGATGAGCAAATTCTACAAAGAAACTGTAAGAGATGAAACTATAAGATGATTAAACAAAAGAAAAAAGCAGCTTCTCCATCATTCCATTCTTCTTTTTCTTGATCACGTACCACAATCGGATGATGTTGTTAGGAGTCATTATTCCTGGATTTCTAATGACTCTTCACCTCCCTGGGGTCCAGGAGCACTTGCCTCCAGGGTGCAGAGGTATCTTGTGGGTCACTGCATTGCTCTGGGGCTCACAGTCAGCCCGGCTCTACTCCCGTCAGCCTCAGAGGAAGGCTGGAGATGGGAGCAGAGCTGGGAAGGCAGCAGGCAGCCTGGGTTATTTTCGGACATCCAAAAAGGCCTTGGGGCTCAGTTCATTAAAATCTATAAGCCCAAGAGCTGTGCAACTGGTGTGCAAAGGCCTTTGGGTTTTGAGTCCAAGCCAGGATTTCTTCCAGTGATGGCCACCCTTTCAGTCCGTGCTGGATGTAAGGGTCTGTTGGTTTTTCCAGAGATGAAAGTGTCTTTCTGTACCTTGCATACACGTACTCTAAAACTTCTAGAGAGCTTGACAATGCTGCTTTTTTTTCTGATGGAGAGGAGAATTTTAATAGCACTCTTCTAAGGCCTAGTAGATTGTGGTTCAAGAATTTCTTTAATATTTTTCCTCTCTCTTTCCCCTTTCCTCCACACTTGGCATCATTATAGTGGTGTAGAATGCAGGAAATCCCATCAGTTCCCATGGAGGCAACACACACCTCATCTATTCCCTCAAAAGCAAGGGTCTGGATAATTAGGGAAGTAGGCTGAATAGCATCCACCAGATTTTCAGAGGAGCTCAGCACGCTTAAAGTGCACCAGAACAGGGGTGGTAAGTTGAGTTGTGAATGTTTTTGGCTTTCGCCTCCCAAATGAGCTTTGTGTGTCAGGTGCTGCACTTTGGAAACTTTCACCTTGGCTGCTGAGCTCTGGGACACCCAGCTGAGCTCTTCTGAATGAACAACGTGCCCCCCTTTGATCCAAGCAGCCAGTGCCAGAGCGCTGTGAAATGTCTCACAGGCAGTGTGAGGGTCTGACCCAGGGTGTTGGCAGTTGCCCTTGCAGAGCAAGCAAGTTCTTTCCAGCCGTTTTGTGATGTTTTCGCAAACTCACTCCAAATTTGTGATTCAGAGCCCTTTTGAAAGAGACCCATTTGGAAGAATGGACACTTTGCTGTGGATCTATCAGACTCTCAATGTAAAAGCTTAAGAGAATTCCCTGTCAGAGGCCTGGGAATTCTGAGTGGGACTTTTGCATTTGGATTCTTGTGCTCAGCCTTGCAGTGAGCACATGCTCTGATTTGTTAGGGAAAACTAATGGGTCATTCTTCAGTTTGTGGTAAAAGAAAATAAATCAAGGAAAAATATTTTGTATTAAGCAAAACTTTTTGTATTATTTTAATGCTTTTTTTTTCCATCTGGGTATGGTATAAAATCTGAAAGTTATACAAGTCTGAGCTTTTTTACGAGATGTGATGGCTTCATTTCAAATACAAATATGTAGGGATGCCTTAAAGTTGTGTGATGCTGCTTCTTTGGTGGCAAAGTTCAAGCCTCTCCTTGTTTTGTGCTGTTCTCTGGCCATAAGATAACAACTGCGTTTGAAACAAGCATTGAAATGTCACCTTGAGGGCAGTTTCAGGATTCAGTTAAGGGACTGAAACTTCTGCAAGTGTTTAGCAGGCAAGAGAAAACATGAGAAGCTTTCACTAACTATGCAGAGCGTGGCCAGCAACACCAAGTGCCCTCTGAAGATGTAAGCAATCTACTTCAGAACAAGCAGCAAGAGAGAAGGAGAAGTACCTGGGCAAAGCTGTTGGGATGGCAGCTTTTCCATTGCAAGGCTTGTCTTGGGCTTGTCTGATGCGTGCTGTAAAATGCTACTATTGAAGAGAAAGGAGAGAGTAGAAGCCCCCCAGAATGCAATTATTACCATGTTCCTGGGATGCTCTTGGGATAAAAGGATTAACAAGCATGGAGAGGTCTTGGTTTTGGTGGTGGTGGTGTTTGATTTGTTTAGGAGGTTTTTTTCAGGAGACCACTGCTTTTAATTCTCGTCTGTTGCCCTCCTTTTGTTGGTGATTTCAGGCTTGCTGGTGTCCAGCACTCTGGTGTAGGCCATCTGGAAACCCATTAATCAATGCAGGACAGGTTAGCCATACTCATTTCAGATCTACAGGTGTGGACAAATCTGATTATCCATCTCCTGTACAAGTCTTATAGAAAAGCTGAGTCCTTGGAATTTAATGAGAGGATTTAAAATGTAGTTTCACAGATATTTCAAGCTGGCAATGCTTGTGAGAAGTGTCCTGGCTGAGGAGTCTTGTCCTCTGCTGGTCTTTACCCTGTGCTAGTAGTGCAGATCTTGAGAAAACCAAGCATGGTGGAATATGGCTGCTTCTGATTTACTGATCTGATGCATCTGGTGAAAGCTGCTGACTTGTCTGCCCATGCCTTGGAAATCTAAAGAATATAAAGACAGTTCGGGGTAGCTCTTAATTTCTCCCAACTCAGTTTAACATTGCTGACCAAACAGCTTTGGGAGGTCTGGAGGCTTCTCTGCTTGCAACTTCTGTCAACCTTTCTTCTTGGAGGTCTGCTCTACTATTAGGCAAGGCATTGGTTTGCTCACTATTTAGTCAATGTGAACTCTGTGGGCAATGTGAAGTTGCTGGGCAGTGCTGGCATCAGATGTCCCACTGTGATGCCATCTTAATAACTTTAAAGAGGATTGGGTTATGTCATCTCTAATGTACATTTTTCCCTGTTTGTTGAATCCAGAATCCATTTTGGATAAATACATCAGGTTATTCTTCTCCTGAGCCTTGCATCTAAAAGCCCTTCCAGACACTACAGCTATTAAGAGGTTATTCTGGGCACTCCAGAAACCTCTGACCTGGTTCTTCTCCCAGGCTCTGTACCCCGAGTCCGTTCCAGGTGTCACAGCAATCCAGGTCAGGTTCTCTTCTCTCTTCCAGATGATTTAGCAAACCACATCCTTTCTGTAAGAGAAAAATGATCTCTTTTCATTTGTAATATCTTTCCTAAAGTGTGCTGTACAATCGTGTCTCTAAAATATATGAGGCGATAGAGCAAATATATTGAAAAATAGCACATACTTGGCTGGGTTTACTAATAAGTAAAATATACAGGTCTGTATATGACAACTGTATGTGTTGAAATATATTGAAAACATATTTGGACCATTCCGTATATACCAAAATATTGAAAACTGGCCAAATCTGTAAAAAATTTATGCCTGTGTTTTATATATTATATATTTAAAAAATCATTTTTGCAAACAGATAGCAAGGGAAGTTGCTATGAAGATGTGGGAAATACTACCTGGGCTTTATTTTTTCCTGATGGAAGGCAGTGATCAGGGATGCTGTGTCATTACAGAGGCTGCAGGAATAGTTAACGTGTCTGTTAGCTAATAATTTGTGTGCTGGGCCCAGCACAAGGGTTCGTTGATCTTAATAGAGGCCACTCAGTAACGGTGGATTCGAGCAGTAACGGCTCCCTTGGCATTGCTGGTGCTGATTTAAGTCCTACCATTGCTGCCTCTGCAGTCTCTTTGGATTAGCCTGAGAACGGATGGGGGAGTGGGAGCCAGAGTGGTTGTGACAGCTCTTGGGTGGAGGAGCCTGCAAGTGCTTGCCATTTCTAGAGAAATGAGGGATTTCTGGAGAAGGAGTATTCAAACCGTGATACGTCGAGAAGGGATGTGACCCCTTAAAGGATGCAGTTGTCCTGGCAGTTGCAGGAAAACAAATGTCTCCATTTATTGCTAGCGCCTGTTGGCATTCGTAAGCATTCTCTAGATAAGACCTGAGATGTCTGGATGCCCTGGATCCTCTGGGAAGTGCCCTTTTGCAGTGTGACACATAATCTGACAGTGTTAGCTGTGAGTAGGGCAGAGCTGGAGGCACAGTGCAACTGAGACTCCCTGTCCTTTGCGTTCGCTGAGTTCACTGTGCTGCCCTGCTTTGAGTACCCCACTGAGTGTAGAATGGCTGTAAATGGTGATATAACCATCCAAATCTGCACAAGCACACTCCATCCCTAAAAGCACAACCATCCCTTTTGGGAAAGCTGTCAGGGTCTAAATATCCTTATGAATTTTTACGGGTGAACTGTTGTATCTCTGAAAGGCAGGAGACCCTCACTTTTTGCCAGGGAGGATCCAGGGCTTTCCTTGCATGTTCTAGCAGCGATTGGATCCCCAGTGAAGGTGAGCTCCACATCCACTTTGTGTTTACCACACACACACTGTCTGTAGTAGATGTGTTCCTGGTGAAGGCTGGGATGGTCTACTTTGCTGCCAGACCTATGGTTTGTTGCCAGGGAAACTGTATTTATGGTGATGGCGACTGAAAGCAAATTAGTGTCCTCAAGTTGTGATGAGTGTTCTAGAAACAGTAAAAAGCCTTATGGACCATTTGAAGACTCGCAAGGAGAGCTGGCTTTGAGAGTTAGGTGGTAGAATCCAGCAAGGGTCTGATTTTCTCATCCGTTTAGAATGAGTTGGCAGCTGAGGGAGGAGAAGGAGAAGGTGGTCTCATATAGAGAGCAGCTTTTAAAGGAAGATCACTATTCTCCTGAGATGACCTTGATGCTTGATTTGAAGGTGAATGGAATTTTATTTGGTTCTTTAAATTTTCCTATTCCCATTAAAGACAATTTGGGGTCCTGAATCTGGCTCACTGTGTAAATCATTGAGCTTCAAATAGGACTCATGAATCCTATGCTACTGTTAACCAGGTGAAAAGTTTCTGTCTACTACACAATACAAATTTTGTGCAAACATTTATTTGTGTGCAGGAGGTTGGAGCCCCATACAGAACTAAAAGCCAGGTATATCAGGGATCCTGTCGTGATGAGGGTTAGGAGTGTCCAAATGAGAGTCATCCCTGGTTTACTCTCCTGAGATGAGCTGCTCTGAATGATGCCCATGCCTAGAGCAAGGGTGGTTATTCTTCTGCAGAGCATCGGTGTGCTTAGAGCTGGAACACCTCAACATCTCACAGCCTTAATGAAAACAAGGAGCAAACCAGAATTCTTCTGAAAAATAAACAAGCCCACTTTCATGACCCCTTCTTGACCTCCCAATGAGGTGCTAATTACTAGAGGATTAGCACCTCTTCTGTATCACAATGGACCCAGCCAAGGAGCAGGAGGTGACAAGACTCTGCACCAAATGCAAATCCGGAAGAATTAGTCCAAGGGCAGTAGACAAGTGCTAAAGGTAAGAACGGAGAAACCTTCTCACTTGTGAGTTGAACCTGTTGTCTGAAAAAAGTGCAAAATTAGTGGCTTTTTGGAGAAGTTAGGCAGGAATGGAATCTTTTTTTTTTTCCCCCTTCATGTGGGGTAAATATGCAGCTTTTCTTGCTCTACAGCTCAACAGAAAGCATTTCTTCAGAGTGGCTACAGTGATAGCAATATAAAAAAAGGCTTATTAAAAATTAATTGTACCAGCAGAAGTATCTTTATGTATCTGTATCTGTGCTGAAATATCACACCCATTACACTACATCCACTGGTAACTGATAAACTGGAATGAGAACTAGGTGAGTTAGTACTTGCAAAGGAAGCCCTGGCAGAGATTAGTGTGATTCCTGAGTGATGTTCTGTCAGGATGAGATGCTGAGAGCTCAGGGGCTGTGTGAGATGGTCTCCCGAGGTTCAGGGGCTGTATTTATGTCAGGGCAGTGAATGTTTTTTTGAATATGCTCTTCTTAAGCATTAAGAGCACAAAAAATCACCTGGCTGCATTGGAAATCATGTCTCCTGTGTGTCATTGCACAGTTGGCTGCACTCTCTCATACTTCTCAAATTCTACAAAAGAGAAAGTTGAGTTTTGCACCACATTAGCCACTGCACTGGAACATGTTCCTCAGGGTACAGCAAATTTTTTTTATTTGTGGTACTGCTGAGGACTGAGATACTCGATTGACAAAATCTACATGCCCAAGGGAACTGATCTTTGTAAGTTTTATAAACCCCAAAGATCTCAGCTTTTTCCATGGCAGCTGACTGGTTTCCTGGCAGTTCTTGGTTGCTTCTGAAAATCAGCCCATGTGTTGGATCTCCAACACAAGGATCATATAATTATCTAGAAACCTGTCTTGTTCTGGGGGTTATGTGATGGTTCAAGTCTTTCTGTTGTGGCTACTGTTGTCACTCCATGGGGATTTTCATCTGTTTAGTCCTGTATGGGATAGGAAATTAAATGTATAAGGCATCTTTACATTTGCATGAGGCTTTGTATTGGTGCTGTTGTTTTTGTAGAAAGCATAGTTCTCATTAAAATTTCTATATCAGAAATCATTTAATGATACATCAGATTTTTAGGAGCAGACTTTAAGCATGGTCTTGGCCTGAAGCTAAGTCTACTGACAGCCTTTTTCCAGCAAAAATACAGAGAAATGAGATCACTGATATGGCAGCAAATGCCATTAATGCTGCTGGTGGTGCATCAGCAAATGGGTGTTGTAATTTCTGTCACGTGTTTCATTTGTAAATGATGATCATCAGCCTGGGAACTCCCTTATCCAGGTGTGGAGCATAGCTTTCCCATTTCCAGCTCCATGTAAGCTGGGTCTCCACTGGCATGGAGAGGCTGGGTTTGCCAGGGTGGCAGTGGGTTTGCCCCATCTCCTGCTCAGAGCAGGGCTGCCCAAGAGCCCCCGGTGCCCTCTTGTGATTCCAGGCAGCAGGTGCAGACACATCCCCGCAGGTCTCTGCGCTGGGGCTGGGCTCACATAGGTCCCATGTTCATGTCATTTCTGTCTTGAGGTGATGCCTTCCTGTGCCTCAGTTGTCTTCTCCTTAGGGTGTTCTAGTTTGCTTGTAAAGTTGTTTGGGAGCTGTATGTGAAAAATGCTGTGCTAAGGATTATGGCTTATAATGATAATTTTTTTTTTTTCCTAAACATTAGTGAGAGCTGGTGGAAGTTCTCACCTTATGCTCCTCTATAACTGCATTTTACCAAGTGCGCAGTGATAGTATTCTCTAATGTGAACCAACATCACACCTTGTGCTTACAGTGCAGGTGAGAAGGAAAGACTCTCTTCCTTCATCTGTCACCTTTCTTCATCTAGTCCACCAACAATTGCTCCTCTGCAGAAGAGGCATTTCCATTTTCCTTGGTATAATTGTGCTGGTATCTCTTTCTCTGTATGGATGGTCTTACTGTAAAAGGAGAGTCACTTAAGGTGCTCTGGATACCAACAGGAACTTTGCCCTAGGGTTAGGAAAGAATTTCTGCAGTGTGAGATACAGGTAGACTGGAGTGGCCCAAAGTCTGGTGGCCAAGATGGCCACCTGGAAGGTGAGGATCAAAGCTCCAAGTGCCTTTGCTGACAAATATTGGGTGAGATTTGCAAATGAGCAAAAGCCTCCTTGGGAGCAAACTGGCCTGTCCCCTGAAATAGATAATGGACCAGTGTTCTGCTGGGATGGGGAAGATAAGCTGTAAACTTGAGTCTTCTGGAGCTCCAGGACCTCTCTCAGGAAGCAGTTACTAGCTCTTCTGGGATTTGAGTTTGTTTCTGAGTGGAAGTTCACTCGTGAACCCAAGAATGCCATTCCCACAGCAGTTTTTTCAACGCTGCTACATTCTCAGGGAGGAAGTTTCTGGTTTGCATAATTAACTTTTTCAATAGAAGGTCTCATCATTGATAAGTCCCCCACCAGCGCTGCACTGACCAGCTGCTTTGCCTTCCTGACTTCCTCTGTGTTCTTAGATGTGAACATGAGCTGCTTACACAACAGTTCAGGAGAACTCCCTTTGAGTGAAATCTGTCCTCTGCACCAGTTAAGCCATCTCAAGACAGTTTCCAGAGCTGTTCCTTGCCTTGTTGGTGGCAGTTTATCATTCATGCTTCTCTTCCACGGGTGCACATCCCAGTAACTGGGTTGACTTGGGCAGTGCTGCCCTAAGCTCCCACCACCAGAGGAGCTGTGCTCTGAGCTGCTTGGCTGGTAAAGCAGCCCCGTTAGTGTAATGCAATTTCCTGTTTTGAGAATTACCTCCCAGATTTTCACGTGGTCCAAGAGACTCCTGACTACATTGTTCTTCTGCAGAGGATATGTGCAGTATGGGGCCAAGGTGACACAATCAGGATCTCCTCAGTGTAGTGTCTGAGTGGGGCCTCTGAATAATAACCAGATTACTATCTCCAACTTATCCTAAACATGCCTGCCTCCTTTTACAGTTTTTGTAACAAAAGTATTGTTGCCAGGATGGATTTATGCTGGGCCATTTCCCACTCCAGCTGCGTCATTACAATCATTGTCATGAGAACACAAAAGCAGAGACTGAATGCTTTGTGCCTTCCGAAAAATGTATTTGTCCCATTGCACCGTTGTGACCTTTGGAGTACCACAGGGCTCAATCTGCTGGTGGCCACTAAAAAGAAGACTTCCTGATGCCTGATTACCAGGGATCCTCAAAGGCCAGAGTGACTCCTTGTTGTCTCAAATAATCGGGCTAGAATACATAAAGCAAAATTGCCAAATGAAGAACAATTCCTAGAGGACAGTGTTGGACACTCATGCCCACAGCAGTTTAGACCTAAGTAGATATATTTTTGTTCTTTTATCAAGTCTCATCCCACCCCCTTTTTTTTTCCATGTGTAAATGTTATCTATCCACTAGAAGGCACTGTTGTACAGTGGACAGGCTGGGTGGGTACAGTCAGCAGACTCTTGAGTGACATCAGGGAAGTCCCTTCCCCTTCGAGTGCCTCAGTTTCCCCATCTGCCAAATGGTTAATATTTTGGGAGGTGTTGACCAATGTGGCATAGAGCAACTGGATGTTATTAAACCAGCAAAGAGTCACTCAAACCATATACTTTTTGGGAAACCAAGATCAAACCAGGTGCCTTTGGGCTCCTCTGCATGACAGCTGCAGAAGACGAAGAGAGTGTTTCTTCATTATTCCATTGATTTCCCTTGTTTTATGCCCTGCTCTCATCTTCAGCCTCCTATAACATTTTGCCATGGGGCCTGAAAGAAAACAACTGCTCATTCAAAGGGGGATGTGCTAATTTTATAAGCTGACATGACTGTACCATCCAGCATGTAAGGTCAGCACAGAGCCCTTCCCCATTGAGCTTCCTTACACAAAACCTAGAAGAGCAGCCTGCCTTGCTGGCAACCCCATCGGTTGTTTTGATATCAGTCAGGGACCTCTTTCTGCAGCAGTGATTAGATATGCTGCGGGTTGTTTATGGTGGACCTAATAGCAGACAGGTTCCCTCCATTGGTGTGCTGATACTTGTCCTTCTCTGGGTCTCGTGTGCATCTCCTTGGGTAGGTCATTGTCTTTCATTTGTATTATATGCAAAGGTCAGTGTGGTAGAAAGTAGTTTTCTCTGCTGTTCTGAAGAAGCTGTTTGAGAAGAGTCACAGTTCCTATGGCAGTTCTCTGCTTTGCAGGAAGAACATGTGATTTCCCACCAAGCTACCCACCTAGATGCAGCCTGAGTGCTGTCTGTGTTAATGAAGATGCAAGGTTATGGGCCTCTTACCTACCTGTCCCCTTGGGAGTGTTCTGAAAGCAGGGAAGGCCTCCCTGGTTATCATTTCCATTGTGTCCAGGGTGAGCTGGAATGAGGGTGTCTTCATCTGTGTTTATAACCTCAAGGAGGAGAAAAAGCTGTTAAAGCCTCCAAATCATTTACATTCTGTTGTTCATCATAACATCAGCCTAAACTGCCAGTCTCCAGCTGGCTGAATGTTGCAGCCTACCACTGATTTCATAAGATCACAGAATGGTTTAGGTTGAAAGGGACCTTTAAAGCTCATCTCATCCAACCCCCGTACACTGAGCAGGAACATCTGCAACTAGAGCAGGCTGCTCAGAGCCCTGGCCAACCTCACCTGCAATGGTTCCAGGGATGGGGCAGCGACCACCTCTCTGGGCAACCTGGGCCAGGCTCTCACCACCCTCAGCATCAAAAATTTCTTCCTTGTATCTAGTCTAAATCTCCCTGGTTTAGTTTAAACCCACCACCCATTGTCCTGTCCCAACAGCCCCTGCTCAAAAGTCTGTCCCCATCTTTCTGACAGGCTCCTTTAAATCCTGAAAGGCCACAAGAAGATCTCCCTTGAGCTCTCCATGATTTCTTCATGGCTGAATAGGAGGCTGCGGGACCTTCTCCTCTCTCCCCAGGGCTGCACACAGAGCCGGGCAGCACAGACTGAATCTTCTGCATACCCACACTGGCAACTGCATGCATCCCTGCTTTAAAGGGTCCCTTGTCCTCCTTCTGGCCAAGGCTTTGGGCATCTTCCTGGTGCTGCACTCAGCGTGTTCCTCCTTTTCTCTCTCACTGTCTTATGTTTCTAGCTTACTCATTTCTAAGTTTTTTTTCTAACATGAATCTCCCAAAACAATCATTGAAGAGACCTGGCCCAGGCCTTACTTCTGTTTGAAACCAACCTAGTGAGGAAGAAGTTCTTGCATGGGAAGTAATTTCATGTCTAGAGATTCAGATAAAGAAACAAGCTTTCTGATTCGTGTCTTCTGGGCAGTCATGCAATGAACAGGGACAATCTGGAACTTCATGCTTATCACCTCTTGCGATTCATGACTGTCAGCTGCTGCTTGTTGTTAGTATCATATGGAGCAGAACCAATGGTTTCAGCAAGTGATGTGAATACAAAATAGTCCCTTCACATCGGTAGCTCCACCAACCTCATCTCTTCCTTCCAGCCTTTGGGTACATTAAATGTTTTGGCCTAATGAAGCTCTCTGATCTTAAAATCACTCCATTCTCAATGACCTCCTGTGGCAGCAGGTAATATTTAAAAGCCTTATGTGCCTGCAGAGGCTCCTTGTCTCTCTTTTGGGTTAATAGTTAAAAATTCATGGTTGTGTTTCAAAACCTAAATTGCTTTACTCTCTGCAAATGATTCTCCTTTCAATTCAAAATCAAACCTTTGTCTAGACTCAGCAGACTCTTGGCTGATAGCTTTGGCAGGCAAAGATACCAGCAGTTTATCAAGATGCTCACTTTCTACCCCAAACTCACTTGTCTCAATTTCACGAGGTGGTTTTTGTTTTCTTTTCTCAGTGGCAGAAGGGCATTTAGCTAATTGGGTTAAGGAGCCTTAGATGTTACTTGGCTCTCTGCAGAGTGTTTCTTTTTTAGTGGTGCCAATTTCCCTAACAAATGTGTTTCATTGTGTGGCGCATTTGATCCTCATATCCGGAACTGGATGTGAATCCTGAACCACCCCAGAGTCTTCTTTAGAGCTGCCATGTTAGTGGCTGCAACACTGCAGAAGGCTCCTCTGACTTAGAAAATGCACCTTGAAATTCAGAGACTGATTTCCAAGTGAAATGAGAATGTCCAGAAAGATAAAACAATGCATCTTTGTCAAGTCCACCTATTTATTTCCCTTCTATAGGTGCTAACATGTCCAGTGACCGTCAGCCACAGTGGACCTGTGGAGAGGTTTTCATCAAGTCTTCTCTCAGGTCTTTGGCAGTTGTCTATAGAGAATGATCTTTCCCTTTACTCAGGATTCAGAGGAGCTCAGCAGTGATTTCTCAGCTTCTGCACTCAAAATATCAGCTGCATTTGCAGAAGAGCTTGGAAATGTGTATAGGTGCCAAGTTGGAGCTGTGAAAGCCTGGCTGTGTATCAGCATTGCTAGGTCTGGGCAGAAAATAGAAACTCAACTGAAGTTATTTTATTAAAAGAACAGCTTTTGTCTGAGATTTTGTAGCTGTCTTTAGGGACTCTGATGGGTAGAGGCAACTATTTGTTACCTAAAGGCAACCTTAAAGGGCAAGCCCAATTCCCAGAGAGCAGTCAGTTTGGAAGTCTTCTATTTTTGCATCTCCGCAACAGACTTACATGAACTAGCCAAAAAGTGCAGAGTCCAATTTGCCTCACTACTTAACTCCTGTTACAAGTAGTACCAGAGAGACTTAAAGTATTAACATACACCTGAAATCTCATTTTTACTTCTGGAGTGGTATAAAGGAGCTGTAGTGTAAATATGAACCAAACCTTCAGCCTTTGTTATAAAGGTGGTGATTGCACAGTGGCTGTTCTCACATTATGAAATCTCCACTCTCGCTGAAAAATACTCTACAGACTTCATCCTGACACAGCTGCTGGTTCTACTCTAACAGTAAAGGAAATAATACTTAGCATGCATAAATATTTTATTTGCATACTGAAGTGTCCTAAACCCCTATTTCTCAGCCCACCCAAGATGAAAGTTAATACTGTTTAATAAATAGGGAGACCGATGGAGTGGGGGAAAAAAGAATCACTCTGGATCACAGAACATTTTTGAGCTGAGACAGAGCTGAGACTAGATTTTTAAACTGCTGGATGTCCTCATGACAATCCTTTGTGACAGGAAATTGCAGATACAAGCGTTGTTGCTTTCAGATGGAGGATCCATGCTGCTGGGAAGAGGAGGACCAGCTTTGGGTACAACTGCTACCTTCTATGATTTTATTTCAGGATTAAAGTGGGCCACTTTCTCATGATTAGCGATAATCAATTATGGCTAGAAATAACCACATGTTAAAATATGCAGTCGTAAGTCCAATGGAAGCAGACAATGGCACGTGGGGTTTTCTGGTGGTTTGGGGTTGGAACAAAATCAAATGTTAAATAAGCTTCACAAGTATTTGGTTGTGGTGAACGTTTGTTTTATTTTGTTTGAAGGGCAGGAGGGTGAGAAAACAGCACGTAGGCTGTAGTGCAGTGACCACTCGCAGCGTGGGGACACAGTGTAGGCACCAAACTTCACTGGCTACCAGGAGAACAGACATTCAGAAGCTCCCCAGCTGCAGCCTCAGCCAGCAGCCTGCATAGACCTCCAACCTCAGAGGGCCAGCTTGGCCTTGCAGCTTGGCAGTATTGAAAACCACAAGCCTTTGAAAACATGAATCAGGCCTTCTGAAATGGAGACTGGCTTAAAAATGATGATATTTAAGAAAAAATAATCAAAAAACACATTTGTTGTTTTTACATTTGCCTTCTGATTTTTCCTTCTCCTGGGTCTGATGTCTTCAGTCTGTCCCCTGAAACCATGACAATTAGAAACTCTTTTATTTTTTTTCTTGATGAAATTTGACAGTCTTGTGTAATCACAGGACTCCAGGCACCAATATTGTGGGGAAGAGAAATTTGAAACAAAATTCTGAGAGTTGTTTCCACAACTGAGGGGCAACTGTTGAAGCAGGGTGTAGAGGTTTGAAGTTTTGATTTTTTTGCTGGTCTATAATGTAAGCGAGCTAAACATGTAAGTGGTCATCAAAATGAACCTACAATGAGTAGGTTTTGTCATTGGGAATTAAATTAGTCTTCAAAATGCTTCCTGAACATATATATGAGTGGGTTGTGAGTTAAATAAGGAAGGTACATTCCTGTGCTGCCTCTTTAGTTGGTGGGACAAGTTTGCACTTTGTCTCGGAGTAGTGGTCAACAAGGTCCTACAATTGCAGGGTGTGGAAATCACAGGAGAGAAGAACTAATGCTGAATTGAGATAGAAAGTTGTGTGCTGGGAAGGAATCAGTGGAGCAGCTCAGCAGTGCAAAGAGTTATGGTATTTGTCATGCAAGCAAATTTCAGATTCAGTAGCTGGAATGTTATTAGGTGATGTAACTGCTCATCCTTATGGCTCAGGAGTAGTAATTTGAGGGTAGGTGAATTAACTGTGTGATGCAGTTGAGGTATTCCTTTAAAAGTCTTCCTTGAACTTGAGTGATGCCTCTGTGAGTGAAAACCTCACAGCCCTTTTAAAAAGGTGTATTCCTGTTCTGTGGAGGATCAGTAGACTCTCTGCCATTGACATTGGATGAGGAAGAGTCTCAAGACACAAAAGACTGGTTAGATGTGGTGTTGGTCTAAAGGTATCAGTCCTCATCTAATTCTGGGCTGAACTCCTCAAGTAATTCCATGTGAAAAATTTCACTGTGAAAAGTGTGGAGTGGAGGAGGTGGGAGTCCCAGGGTGGAGATGCTGCTAACACCCAGCAATAACCAGTTACCCTGCTTGGCAACCCCCTTGCTGGTCTAGGTAAATGGAAATGACTTCATTATTTGTTTGTCCCTTGTCCTAGTGCCTTTTATTTTTAAGCCTGCATAACGCAAACCACAGCCCCTGGGGAACTTAACGAGGGTCTAAGTGGCACCAACGCTCCCTGTTAACAATGGGCTTTTGTTGTTCACACTTTCCCTATCAGAGTGTCCCGGAGGAACGTCCTTGCTTAGGAGACTATATTGTGATGTTATGACCTCAGAGAGGGGTGGGAGAGGAAGGGAGGGTTCAGGTGTATCTTTAACTTACTTGAATAACTTTCTTCTCGTCGTGTTTTCTTCCCACCAGGCTCTTTAATAACTCCTCCGAGGGGGCTGCCTCTGTGCTATAAATACAGGCACATTATCACTTGGCTGTATTGTCTGCGAGCCCTAATTTTCTGTGCCAGGTTTGAACTTGTTGACTTTTGCGGTCGGTGTCAGGAAATGTTGGGTGGGAAAGGATTAAAGAGGCTATTGATGTGACTCGGAATCTCGGGCCAGGAAGACTGGTTGTATCATTTTAGATCTAGAGACTGTGGTGTTGATATCCAGCTTTGGCTTTTTTTTATAGAGTTGCTTTAGTGGGCTCGGTGGTGCTCCCTCCCACCTCCCCCATAGAAGGCACACTGACTCCAGCACTCGAGGCCGGAGTCTCCAAGGAGGAAGTAGGCCCTGTAGGCGAATTTCCTGGTATTATGCCATTTTAACAACCTCTCTCTTGATTTAGGTGTTGCAGGGTGGCTAAGAATATTCCTTGACACTTGAAAGGGACCTTTATTGTTTTCTTAATTTGTGAAGAATTGCTTTTTTTTTTTTTTCTCTCCAAACTTTTCTTTGTAGGGTCAGACTGGAGCCATGTTATTGTTGTTAAATTTAGATCTGAGACTATATTAAGACCTCTGGCAGTCTGCCCTAGCGCTTTCACTTCTTAAAACAGGAAGGCAGGCCTTGGTCTACTTGTGCTCATGCACTTAAAACGGGTGAGAAGATGACTTTTTACACTGCTGGGAAATAAATATAAAACTGCTCTGTGTATATTCAGCAACTGCTCTGCTAGAGCCAAGAGACAATTTCAAAGATATAAGCTCCTCAAAGTTCTTCAGCAGGTATTAAGCACATAAGTGCCTTTTTGGAAACTCCATCCCCAAAATAATTCTCTCAGATGACAAATCTTGTGTTGTGTGGGGTGCAGAGGGAGAGCCAGTTCAGCAGTGGGGAATGGTCATGGAAGGTTGGAAGGGCAGTAGGTGTGTCACAGAGCAAGCATCCTAAAGGTTGGGGTGATTGATGGGGTATAGCATGTTCTCTGGGGTATCAGCTCCTTCCCAAGGTGCTGTGAGTATTCGGTGTATGAGTTCTCTTTCAAAGTGTTGTGGTGGGTCTCATTAGAAAGGTGGCCACCATGACAAAGAGGTGAAACAATTCCAAACTGATTTAAAAAAAAAATGTCTAAAGGGCAGAAAAGTCAGCATTTGAGGAAGGAAGGAATTGCCTTGTTTAATCAGAAACCCTGAAGCTGTATCTCTGACTGTACTAGTGAATGAATGTGTGACTTGGAAAAACTACTGAGGATTTGTTGCTGCTCACTTGGTTGTGATGTTTGGCACCCAGATCTGAACACCAGGTTAGTTTACCCTTACATCCCGACATTCAGATTAGAAATACTGTGCTCATGGTGCTGTTGCTGTGTTTTTCCTTGGGTGTCAGGAAGAATATCCCATAATTCTCTTTGACAAATTGCATTAGCATTCTTTTCCTGGTCAATGTGGAGCAGCTGTGGGAAGGCATCAGAGGACTGTCAGCACCTGAATGATCTTTCCTTCAGTCTCACACTGAAGTAGATAAGTAGATACATTCTATGCTGAGTGGAAATCTTGTTGAGCTTCTAAATAATTCTCTCTTGGCCAGGTAGACTAGTCCAGACTGGAAGCACTTCTCAAACAGAGGTTGTGTTACAGAGTCACATGCCTGTTATACACACCTGGTATCTCTTTGCTCTGGGGATGGTGTGAACTTCAGGGGTCTGTGCTCCTACTTGCATTATGTTCTTGTCTGTGGGGATGCAGAGAAACCTGGTTCAGCTTCTCTTCTCCAGAACTACATTTTCAGGTAACATTATAATTTGCTGTGCACCCCTTTACATGAACTCAACTGCTTCTCTAGCTTAATTTAGGAGGCTTTGTCTTGGAGCTACCTTTCTTCATGTGGTTGAGTGAGTGGGGGATAAAAGGCAGGGAAGCATTTGC
Source organism: Brachypteracias leptosomus (assembly GCA_013401335.1). Classification (NCBI taxonomy): domain Eukaryota; kingdom Metazoa; phylum Chordata; class Aves; order Coraciiformes; family Brachypteraciidae; genus Brachypteracias; species Brachypteracias leptosomus. Next base: position 264,935 of record VYZX01033439.1, read on the forward strand.
CTGAAGTAGGGAGGAGATGTTGAACTGACTTTTGGCTGCAGCAAAAACTGAAGAGAAATAGTTTTCCTCTGATTCTGCCTTCACTATATTTTAGGCCAGTTTAACTACAGATATTTGTGCAGGAGATGCAAATAATCACCAAATTAAGCAAGAGGTCAGGATGAAGTTCTACTAGAGATATTCGCGTTGTGCTTGACTCCAGGGTGCTCCTCAGATCTGGCATTTGATTTTTCCTTGTAGGCAGCTTCAACTCAGAATTCAGGATATTTACAGGGTTCAGGATCCACCCAGTTTGCTGACAGACAGCATTGGAAGGTCCTTCTAGGAAGGACTCCAGGTCATCTTCTTGCTGTTCACCTGTGGGCAGGAGGAGTAGATGGAGGCTGGCAGGTTGAGCAGCGTGTTTGGTGTTGAAGAAGATATTTTTCCTTCTGGTTACTGGATGTCCCTTCATGCACGTGACAATAATACCTCTTGTTTTTTCTGAATTCAGTTTATTTCTAGCTTTTGCTTAATGGAATCACCAGATTCCTTAGTGGAGAAGTTGCTCAACTCAAGATGGCCTGTATTTTGAAGAGAGAGAAACAAGTGTTGTGGATTAGGAGGTTAGTGGAGGATTTGCAGCTCATCTCCCTTTCTTAGGAAGAAAGTTTACAACATGGCTGCTTCTGATGAGAGGTGGAAGAAAAGACTGAAGAGCAAGGGAGAAGCATTAGATAATGTGAGATTGACTGTGTAGTAGAAGCATTGATAAATCTTGAGATTCCATTTCAAGTCTTGTGATATTCGGTGTTGTTTTGCTTGTTGCTTGTTTTTAAGCAGCCTCCCAACTCCTCCGTGGATTGGGTTATGCAACCGTGTTGGTGTCTAAAACATAACCACCTAAATTATTTCAGTGCGTATCCAAGAACGTAACCTGGCTTCTAAGATTCCCAAGATTCCTGTGGAAGGTGGTGAGGGGGGAATGCTCAACACTTCAGGAATAATGACTAACTCAGATTACAGAGTCAGGCTTTGTAATGTTTGGCATCCAGGTTTGAAAACTCTGCCTCTCAGCATTTAGTGTGAAAACAGATTAAAATATCTGTCCGTGTTTGGAAAGAGCAACTTGAAAGCATAGTCCCTAAAACAAAACATGTTGGGAAAGAGGGAAAGCATGAATACATTCATAACTTTAAATTTCCCTGTTCTATTTTAACCTCTCAGAGTTTTTGAGCACACTTGCCTTTTATGTGGGACGGCACAGCCAAAGTGAAAGGCAATATTGCAGCACCTGCAGTTTCTTCTTTGATGGAACAGGGGCTGAATGTGAACAAATTGCTTGGGTGGGCTGGAGGTCTGTGCTCCCCTCTAGTTTTGACTCTTTCCCTTTGCCATTTCTGTAGCTAATCCTTCCTATCAGCAGACAGCTAGGAGCCAGCAGCCCATTGAAAAGGGAGCTAGACTGAGGACAGGCTGCTGAGAGGAGGATAAAAACTGTTCCTTTGAGGACTCTATAGATTTTTTATTTTTTTTTTTCCCTGTGTAAAAGCATTCTTACTCTGATATATATGATGGGAGTGGGGGGCCACAAACTGCAATAAAAATACCTCTGTGCTTCACCAAGGCTCTTTCTACCTTTTCATAATTCAGGAGTCTGTCAATCACAGCCAAACTAGAGGGCCTGACAAAGGAGGGGGTGTGAGGTTGTGTATTGGGAGGGCAGGCAGAGACAGCAAAATACCACTGTCCTCCAGCTTGCTGACAGCCCTGCTTCTCAGGATGCCACTGCAAATGGATAGGCAGTAGCAATGACCCCTCTTTGTGGAAATACAAATACATGATTGAATTCATGTCAGGAGCAGGCTGGTCCTGGAAAGGTTCAGGTTCTGACTAGAGAAGGACACCTCTGTGGGTACCACTTCAAATTCCTGGGCTGTGCATTCATTGACACACTTGTGTGGTGTGGAGCTGAATAGTTTGGTTTGTCATCAGAGAAGCAGACACCATGAGCTTCTACAGTAAATGGGAAAAACTTGCTCAGATAAGGATTGTCTTTTTACTCCCTTTCTTTGAAGCTGGCTGTACAAAACTGAATTGGAAAGCTCTCAAAACCCACCTCTTCCAGCTCTTCCAATTTTATGTCAGACAAAACATAGAAAAGGAGAAATTCAGAAGGTTGGGCAATCATTTCAGAACACTCTGAATAGTCAGTTGAAGACAAGGGGTGGTAAGAGCAAGGCAGGGCTTAGTAAGAAGGCAGCAGAGTCTGGAAGATTGCTGGAATCTTTTGGTAATATTGAAACCTCGAAGAATAAAGTAGTTGAGGGCTAGGGCTGAAATGCCATTCCTCCTCTTCTGGGAAGGCTTATAGCGGAGCAGAAAGTGGAAAGATGGTATTAAAATAATATGCTCTTCTGCAAAGGAAAACCTTGTAATGTTGCTGAATCTGGGGTGGTTTTTTTCCCTTTTCTTTTCCTTTCAAACCAACACAGCATTCCTTAGTTTCAAGCAATTCTTCACCCCAAAGGAAAACTTCAGTGCCAGAGCAGAGCACCTTTTCTTTGGGCCCAGTCCTCCCTGCTCTTATCTCCTGGCTCCTACAGCAGAGCCAAGGATAAGCCAGGGACTCAGAATTCTTTCGTTTGCACAATCTCCCTGACAAACACTTAGATGAGCAACAAGAAAACCTGAAAGAGTGTAAAAAGCTCAGGCTTTCTGGTCCTCTGAATCTCCAGATAGATTTAGGATTGCTTTATCTGAACTAACTCTGGAATTAGTTTTACTCAGGGCAGTTGAGGGGCAGGTGACAAGGTGGAAAGGTTATTTCTTTTTGTACACAGGATCTAAAGTTTCCCCAGATCCATTTCCTAAGAATTTTACTCCTTTATCTTGAGTTTCTCCTGGCCCTAAATTCCCCTGCTGCCTGACTGGCTGCTGCCTTCTGTCTCAGCACGGTGGGATGCTCTGGAATGACATGCAGCCTGCATTGCTGTCATTATCTTGGCCTGATCCTGTAGGTTTGCAAGGCAGAGCAGTCAGTTATTTAGTGCCTTCCTTCCAGAGACAGAAGATGTGGAATTTATTATCAGGTTTTTTCTACTGCCTCTTGCATACTTTCAACTTAGTGCCTTCATGTTTAACCTCTGGCTCCATTTCTACATTGTCTGACCAGATAGCAAACCCATCACAGCAGTGCTTGTCTCTCCTGGTGTTCCTGCTCTGGGGACACCGGCACATCCTTAGGAGGAGATTTTTGTCTCTTGTCCCTTTGCTGTGTCCAGCCGATGTGTCTCACCCCTGAGCAGGCAGTGGCATGTCGTTGCAGCGTGCTGAGCGAGGTGTTGCAATTTCATGGCAATCTTCATGTTTTATTTGTAGGTGATTGTGCTGCTTTCCAAATAGACTATAAATCGATCGCTTTTAGAGCCTGGCCTGTGGATGTTGCCTGAACAAACAGCCTCTGACTCCGTCTGTTGGAGCACACCTGTCTCCTCAAACACAGAGGTTTGCTTTCCGTGGAGCCCCAGTCTCTTATCCGAGTCCCTTCCCCGGAAGAGACAGGTGTCTCCTGCCTGCCCAGCCTTTCCACACCCCGCGTCCGTCGGTCTGTCACTCTGCAGGCCCCGTTCCCAGTTATCAGCCCGCTGGGTGGACTGGCTCATTAAGCAGGGGGTGTGCTTGGGAGCAGAGGAAGGAAGGTAGAGTCAGAGATACTGCAGTTGAAAAGCCCAGATCAGTGGACAAGATGTCTGAGGCGAATGATGCTTATCTGCTGGAGTGGGTGGAGGAGGAAAGGGCATCCCTTATCTCCTCTCGAGTTCCCAGCCCGCTCTGGCTGCTTAAGGAGGCTCGCTGGAGTCTTCCCACATTCCTGTACCTTCGGGTTCCTGTTAGACAGGAAGCGGCTGCTGCTCCAACACCCGTTACATCTCAGCTGGTAGTGTCATTTACAGTCCGAGTCCCAGAGTCCCCCAGGATTTGGGGTGGAGTGGGCAGGACTGGGGGGAGCAGAGGGGTGCAGGGGACGGCCACGCTTGTTCATTGACCCCCGTGTGAAAATACCTCCCTGGGAAAAGAACACAAACACTCAAACTTGTCTAATTTCTTGAGCAGTTGGTGACCCTGGCATGTGGTGTTTAGGCACTTTAGGAAATAAAACTGACCCTTTGGAAAGACTGGGAAAGTTGTGATATGTCTAAGGCAGTATCTGATAGACCCCTTAAAGAAAACCAAAACAAAAAGAAACTTGGCCTGCAACTGTATCAGCAATAGATTGTTAGCAGGTAGTAAAAAATCAGGGTTGTCCCTGATTAGCAGAACTCTGCTGGGACCCTTGATCAAGAAGAAACCACAGGAATTGGTTTATTATGGGGAGGTTCAGGGGGATGTCCTCTTCCACTCCAGCTTAATGCTTGTTGGAGACTGGTGCTACCAGCTCAGGTCAGAGAGGATCAGGCACCCCGCTGCATAACCCCCATCCAGTTCTCTGCAGGAGATCCAGCTTGGTGTCCCAGCACAGTGACCAGTGCATCAGACAGACCCAGACCTTCCAGAAAGCCTGGTTTCTGTGGTCCTGGCTAGCAGTGGCTACTAAAGCAAAAGTGGCCTGTGTCACAAAGATCAAGATGCTTTTGGACCAGACTGAGCAAATTCTTACTGGACAGTTGACCCTGGAACAGTTTGCCCAGGGAAATTGTGGAGTTCAAGACCAGGTTGGATGGGTCTTGGAGCAACCTCGTCTAGTGGCAGGTGTCCCTGCCATGGTAGGCGTGTGGAACTAGATGGTCTTTTAAGGTCCTTTCCAAGCCAAACCATTCTATGATTCTTTCCTAAATTCTGGTTCCCGTTTCTGTTTGAGCTGTATGCAGAGGCTTTCTCACTCCCTGCAGGAAACTAACTTATATTTGTGATGACAAATTGTTATTAAACAGCAGTCGCTGCTGTTTCTGCCCCAGATTCTCAGCTGTGCTTTAGCTGAGTGTAAAACCTCCCTCTTTTGCTTCCATTATAGCACATAAAGGTAATTAGAATGCGACATCATAGAACAAAGCTGACCATTCCAATATTATTTTATATCTCAAAGCAATCTGATAGTCCAACATTTATAAGTAAGACTTCTACTCGGGCAGATGCACTTGTGCTTTCATTTGGCTACAAGGTACTGAAGGCTACAGAATTAATGAAAACAGAGCAATACAGGTGCCACTTAAAGTGGGAGATCCCATAAGCTGCAAACATGACTTGTAGTCTTTTTAGTCTGACCTCCAGGCATGTTGAAAACAGACTCCTGATAGTGAAGGTGGTGGTAATGTTATAAGAATGTTTTCTAAATGAAGATGTACATTTCATGGTTTGTTTAGGTCAGTAGAATGTTTGCTGCTCGAGGTTACATTAACAACATACAAAGATGGCCAGTGTTTTGATTGAGGAACCTCTTGGAAAATGTTGGTAATTATTGCAGTAGCCTGGTTAAAAGTTTAAAAATAGATTTCTTCTTTCTTTAGCCCCCCAGAGTTCTCGAACTTCTTCCTCCTGACCATGCTCCGCTTCAAATGCTGTTCTTTATAGTGTTGTACACGTTATTTCTGAACAACTGTTACAAGTGCTCAGAGTAAGCTTCACCTTTCACGTGTGAGACATTCCGCATTCGCACTGTGAGAGAGGGTCTAGAAGACCCTTGCAAATGGTCTAGAAGACTCCCAGGAACTGAGATTCTTCAAACTTCGTGTCATAGTCTCATCTCTTTGCATCAGTGTAATTTTATTTAAGTCATTAGGGTTACTAATTATTTTGCTGATAAGAAGAAGGGTATCAACTGTATGCTAATGTGAATCTATTGCTTGTACAGAACTGAGTTGGAAACCTCGTTATCTTGCTCAATTATTCATCATGTTGTTCACTGCTGCTCAGCTGTTTTCCATGTCTTTTAGTTTGTGTGTGTTCAGTCTGAGTTGGCAGAGCCAGGAACTGATAACTTGTGTTTTGAGATCATCATTACATATTTTAAATCTAGTTTCAGAGCATCGGAACAAGCTGCCCAGGGAGGTTCTGGAGTCTCCTTCTCTGGAGACATTACAAACCCACCTGGACATGTTCCTGTGTGACCTGCTCTAGGTGGTCCTGCTTTAGCAGGGGGATTGGACTAGATGATCTTTCAAGGTCCCTTCCAACCCCTAACGTTCTGTGATTCTCTTGAATTGATTCTGGATAGATGAAGATCATGATAGATGAAGACCCTTCCGCAACATGTACAATGCTAGCTTCTGCCTGTTGTGACCCAAACCTGTCATAAGTTGGCCTAACATGAACACAATATTATTGCACAGGTTCCCCACCTTCACAGCTACAATCCCACTGAGGTGTTTAGGCTTCAGTGCACATGGGGAACGGGCTGTAGTTCTTGGATAGGAGCTCTTAGCTTCTATTTCTCTTCTTCCATTTGTGTCCTTTGCACCTCACTTTGGCTTGTGTGACACCCAGTACATTGACATCAGATGGTGGTTTTTTTGTCCCGGTCTTTGAAATTATTTTCACATTCTGATATAAATTTCAGATGAGTTTTGCTAGACTTTCTCACTACAGGATTTAATGTACTTGCAGATGTGTTGTAGTCTTCCATGGTCAGCACTTACTTCTCAGCCTTCCTGAAACCTGGGTGAATGGCACCAAAGGTTATTTGCTTATTTGCCCAGCCCTCATGACTAGAAACTGAGAGTATCCTGAGTCTTATGATCAATGAATCATTTGTAATGGCTGTCTCTGTGTGCAGGAAACACTTGGGGCCTGCACTTTTTTCTTTTTCTTTCGTTTTCCTTTTAAAGCACTAAAATTCATCCTGAAATGTGGTTAAACTTCTAAATTGACCTTTCTTATGCACAAATAGAGGCTTCTGTTGAAGGTGTTTGGACAGTTGGGGTGCTGGAAGGTCTTATAGGCAAAACATTAGTCATGTGGAGAAGGCCAAATAGATCCAGAAGCTGAGCCTCTTTTGGAACTCTACTCCTGTTATGAAACAGTTTCATTTCACTTGCTATTATAAGTACTAAAAATTATAAACAAAAGATGTGGAGGGAGATATGCAATGCAAATCTTGTGGACTGAAATTTTGTAATTGGATTCCTGGTTCTGTCTGTACCAGGGAAAATCTTGTCTGTGAGAGGGAGATTGGCAGCGACATATTGTTGATCCTGCACGTGGATATAATTAACTTTATATTGCACTTTTGCCCTCCCTCTGACCTGGGTGAGTTTCCAGTTATGGAATCGCCTGTCTATTGTCTGACATTGTCTTACATCTTCAAATACGTTCTTCCTTCCCGTGATAAGGAGCAAACTGCTGAGGCCAAGCGTGTGGCTCCTCCTCTGCTAAGTGGCATCTTGGTCTTCGTGGAAATTTCAAAATGACAAAAGAATTCATTTTCCAGGCCATCTTTTTTTCCTACCTTTGTTCTTTGGTATATTTAAATTGTTGGCCTCTCTCACACCTACCTTTTATCTCTGTACTTCTTGATTGGTGCCTTTGTCAGAACACAGTTTGACCAGTCATGCTTCTTCTGTCTGTGTTGGGTAATTCTGGATTCAGGTCCTTTTGAAAGTGAAAGGAACTCCATAAAGAGGTCACACATAGAGGCCAGTCTCAGCTGGCCAGTCTGTGCATGTCTCAATAGCAAGAGCTCTTTTGAAGAGCATCTTTTCTATCTTTCTTCAGAGAGAAGTGGAGGGAGTTGCCAAGGGGGTGATGGCAAAGAGGCGGGAGTAGAAATAAAAACCCAAAGCCTAGATTTATGTATATCTGTGTTCTAGAGTTAATATTACAAACTAAAATACCCTGCAATTGCAGTGCCTGCCATTAGGCTGCTTGTTTGTGTGAAATTTAGAGGAACAGAGTGTTTGGGAATCCTGTACTTCTCTGTTGAAACAGGCATTGAATTGGCACCATGTTGGAGAGGGGAATAGAGTCACATGCCTGGGGTGAAAATAATTAATACTGTATTTTAGGTGGAGCTGAATGAATGGACTGCTCAGATGCCCTTGCTGAACCAGTCACTTGTCACTCCTAAGGCTTCTTAATTTTAGATACCCAACATTTCACTCTAATTGACAAAGTTTCAATGACAGACTCCAAACCAGAAGCAAAGCATTCAAAATAGTGAGAACACAGGACTCTCTGGAGGTCAGTCATATATCAGAGGGTCTGGGTATCGCTCATCTGGAAAGAATACAAAATTTGCCACATGTTTCTTTTGTAAAATGTTTGTAATGATGTATCACAGATATTTAAATATTGAAAAATTGGTCAATTTCCCTGGTATTTAAAATATATTATGTTGTACCGTGTAAATAAATTGGAAGGAAACCAGCCAATTTTCTAAATTATTTTTTTAAATCTTCAGTGTATGATGATATACACATACCATAGTATGTCTAATAAATACATATTTATGCAATGTATACCCCTAAATATGAGTGTGTATTATATATGTATATATAAATGGAATATATATTGGTTTTCCTTTCCAGTTCCTTTATTTATTTACTTAATACACATATAATACTCCAGTTGCAGGACAGAAATGCAAGGTTGTTTAGCCCTTAATGATATAGTTAATCATATAAGTAAAAATACCCTGAACTTTAAAATCAAAAGTCATTGCTGATGTGGTCTTGAAGCAACATGTTGGCTTCTGTTGACTGCATTGGTTTTAATTTAAGCTGTTATGAGGGGAATCAGAGTTAGCCTTTAACTTGGTGGATACAGATTTTTCATCCTGGCAGCTTATGTAGCCCCCTTTGTACTTATAGTGTGAACTCCTTGGAGTTTTTGAGTTTTATTGAACCATTTTGGGTAAAAAAATGGATTGAGTGTAAACCTGAAAGAAGCAGTGGGACAGATTTCCAAGATGTAATATCCCCTCTTGCTCCATCTTGGCTTTCTATGTAAGCAGGTGTATATTGAAAGGATAGGAGTGAGGATGGGAGACTTGGGAGGTATTTTACACTCGTGAGTAAGAGGTGGTAAGCATGTCAGTGTGGACATGTGGGCCTGTGTGAGAGTGAATGGCCATTGTGGACGTATTCTAACTCTGATGTGGAAAGGGTCTTCTGTTAAACCTCAAGGGGAGTTCCAGGCATTGACCAAGGACAGTATGTGTCCTTAAATTCCCCTTCTGACCCTTTCTTCTTGACCATTAATCCACCGTAATTAAGATTTATGTCTTGTACTATCAGGAATTACCTTCTTGGGGCATCTTTTGTAGTCTGCCTTGTGAAATGTCCCTGCTTGGTTTCATTTGATAGAACCCTCCTTTTCCTGTTTCCCCCCTCTGCTCTGGTACAACTCACCTGCCCCAGCAGCACAGTCTGCAGCACCTTTTTACATGTCTGCTGTTGTCTTCCTCCCTGGCAGAAGGCAGCAGGCTCCAGCTCTGTGGCATTGCTCCGGTAGCCTCTTGGCAGGCACATGGAGCAGATTCTTCAGTCACCCTTAACGCCAACAATGAGATTTATTATCTCCATTGCTCTTAGGGAAATTAGCCCAGGGAATTAATTTATGGTGTTTTGAAATGCTGTTGTCTTATCGAGTGATTGCTTGCTTACACCCAAACTCCCTCTTACCTTTGGTCACAGGGATTGCGTGTTTAATGTGTGCTTTAACGGGGGCAATTAAAAGGGCACAAGTGAAACACAGTCACACTCTGGGCCGTTTATGGCATTTGATCCTTGTACAGCAGGAATGACCCCTCCAGCTCACCTTCTCTCTCAACATTGTATCTGGGAAGAGAGATAAATTCACAGTTAATAGAGATAAGGCTGGAGAACTCCCTTTGTGAACCTGTGAATAGCTCACAAGTTGCAGTTCAGTTTCTAACAGCAGGATGCAGCAGAATTCCATGGACCAAAAGGAACCACCTTTGAGGGAGCAGGAGTTGGGGAGGCTGAATACCTGGGTTTGACCATACTGGACAGAGGATTTAGAGGTTTCAAGTCATCTGCATTAGCATAGTATTGATAAAGTCCTTTATTCCCATGGTACATACTGCAACCTTTTTGTGATTCTTCAGCATTTCTGTGTGTAATGGTGCTCTTGGCAGGGAAGCCCGTTGTGGGCACATTGCTTATCCAAGCATCCAAGGTGATGTTGAAGATGGACTGGTGACTCTTGCCCTTCTGTCTCCTACATTATTTATATTTGTATTATCATTAATTAATGATTTATGGAACCCATTTTGCAACCCCCAAACCCATTTACAGCAGGATAAAGCAGCGTGTATGTAAAACATGCACACAGAGAAGGGCTCACCCTGTGCAGAAAAGCAGGCATGTTAGAGATGGGAATGGGCATTAGTTACCCAAATATACACCAGCTATTTAGAAAGAAAGTCCTGTATCCCAAGGAGCCAGAGAAGGATCACAAATAAATAGAATGTAATTATTCTGAATTTTGTTAAAGCATCACCTTTCTTTTGCAGAAGCAACAGTGCCTGTTACATAGTTTGACTCAGCCTCTTCACTGAGCAAAACGGCATCACATCAAGTGGATATTCCCTCTGCAGGGAGTTTCATCTCCAGTACCTGATTAGGATGTTGAGAGGGTTATTTGATCATGATAAAGGAGATATATGTGTGAGATACAGTGCTTTTCTAATATGAAATTAGACACCCACAGTTAAGCAGCTATCTTGGGGGTTTGCATCAAACCACACATCTAGAGGCCCCCAAAGGGCTTGGTTTCTCATTTCTGCTCCATGTGTGATACGTCTCCCAGTGCTTCTCTCCTTTCATCTCATCCCACGCTTACAGTTCTTTCTCTTGGAAAGGTGCTTCAGGAGGTCTTCTTGAACTTCCTTTTTCTTGTAATCATAACCCAGAGCTGGCTGGATATGTTTCATATACCAGTCTGTCTTTTGAAGGTATTACCTATCACTGTCAGATGATCACATTAAAGTTAAATTAAAAATCTAACTGATGCTAGAAAACATGTGGTGTGAGAGACTCCAGAAGGATAATTACGGACATTTGTTCTTCATACAAACAGGTTGTATCCCTGTCATTGTAGAGCTGGACAAAATGTCCTGGTCAGTCTTTTCACCATAAAGATAAAGAGTAGCTCTGAGGTCTTTGTGTATTAGGGTATAAGGATAAACATCCTCGCCTGTATTTAGAGCTACATCTTCCTCTCTGAATCAGCCTGGTGACAATTGCGTGTGGGGTTTTGTTTGTTTATTTTTATTTTGTGGCACAGAGCACTCAGACCAGGTTGGTGGATGATGGAATATCTCAATTACTGGCAGATCCCTTGCAGGTTACATCAGTGCAGCTGAAAGCTCTCTCTGTAATTATGCCACACAGGTTTACCTCCATGCCCATAAAACCACATCCACCGGGGACCTCATCAATGCAAATACACTCAAGAGCAGCTAATGAGGATTTTAATTTAGCTTTAAATGCCTTTGGTGCTGGGTAGGCCTTTACAGCACCAGGCAGGGAAAGCTCCGAAGCTCTGGCGGCTTTCACCATAAATGTCACTGCACCGTATTTATTATTTGCTTTAGCTGCATTTCTAATGACCAAAAAAGCTCATTTCTCAGATTACACCAATGCTGTGTGTTACTTACCAGCACCTTGGTTTGTTTAAAATGCAGTGCAAAACAGAGAGGTTGGCCAGGAATAATTTTCCCTTAAGGGACTAAATGTGAGAGCGGGGGAGAGCTGATGAGCATCTTTGGAAAGATTGTGAGGAAGACCCAAGGAAGGTCCTGACATCATGACATGGCAGGATTTTATGGAGGTGTGGGCTGAGGTGTAACAGATATCTATGATCATCTATCAGCATGGATCCTTCGGAGGACTTTCCCCAGGGTTACTTGATAAAGAACATTTTGCTGTATGTACCTGAGCCAGACTTGTAAGATTAAGGTTTGTCTTGCCAATGTTTTATAACTGCACAGACATTTGCAGGCAGTGATTACTTATTAATGTCGCTGTTATATTGAGTGTCACCTTTCGTTCTAATTCCCTCAGTCCTAAGTGAGTCGTTATATACTTCAGAGCTGACTTCAACCTTTCTTGAAGCTTGTGTTTGCCAGACCCTATCAATGGGAGATTTATTGCCCTGAGGTGGTATTTTCCAGCCTTGGTCCAGAACTGGTCTCTTTTACGACAGGGTAAGGGCAGACTTTTCATAGGCTCACAGTATTGGTGCTTGTTTGAGGTTTGAGGCACCTGTCTTAGGGTGTTATGTGTTCCCATTACAAGGTAGTTCTGGTGCTGCTCCTCTTCTTTTTTTTTTTTTTTAATTTTTCCTTTCTTGTTTTTCTGTTCTCCCCTCCTGCCCTCCTTCTCTCATACCCTTTCCTGAGTCCCCAAGTCCCCTTTGTACCATCTTTTCCAGCTGATCTGCTTGGAGTGCCCAGAAATTCCTTCACCTTTTCTTCATCTGCAGTCCTTTCCTTCCACAACCTATCACTTCACCATATTCCTCAGTCCCAAGTTTCTGTAACCTAGTTACCCTGTATGGAAAAATTATACCAGGTTGTATTCCAGGAGCTCGCAAAAACTAGTCTCAAAGTCACCAACTAGCTTTTGATTGAGGATTGATGATTTAAGGCTACAGTAGCTTATGTGATGTGTAACTTCTTTAAATCACAGGGGGAAAATCAAGATACCTGAAGCCTTTTTAAGCAGACGTTGAGATGCTGGTCTGTACCATCCCATGCCAGCACTAAGTCCAGCAGCAGCAGGGCACAATGTGTTGAGCAGTGACTCCATATGCCCTCGTGTCTTAGGTGCTTTGCAGAGCAAAGGAGCCTGATAAATTGCCTGGCTGGTAGTTCTTTGCTGTATTTCCCCAACCACCCTGCGATTTGTAGTGCAGGGTTCTCAGAGTTTGTTTGCACAGCTGGAAACCTGCATTAGCCAACGTGATTCCTCCATTTATAATGTTCTACTGACTGACATGTTTGGTAGCCTTGGTGAGGTGCCTCTCAGATCTTAGAGCAGTGCCTGGCCACTGCTGTCAAAACCATTGCCTGGCCCTTCAGTTCTGTGGCCAGCCCCAGCAGAGGCCAGGGATTAGCCTGTTCCTTTGAGTAAGCTTTATGTGCAGACAAAACGAGGTGAAAATCCTCCTTCTGGCTTTTCTTAATGGAGTTTGCAACACCTGCCTTCCCCAGGTGACAGGGCCAAGTGTCCAGTAAACTTCAGAAATATCCTTCTGTGTGGATATGTTCAGATATTATTAAAAGCCCCCTAGTAAGAGCCTGTGCTCAGAATCACAGCATTCTCATCTGATTAATGCCTGGCTCCTGCACCAGGGACATTTTACTACTTGACAGCTGTTCTGTGGCCTATATACAAAACAAGTCAGAAATCTCAATTTGATCATTATAGGACTTACAACTGCATCACAGAATCCACTCTTACAGTCTGGCAGCCTGGAAGGAGATGCTGTAGATCTGGAGTCAGATGAATTCCTCTTGGAGTTTTAGAAACAGGCCTGCAAGGCTGTCAGAGGTGGAGAACTAGAGACCTGCTAGAGAAAGCCTTCACTTCCCAGGTGTGTACATTCTGTTTGAAGCCTGAACTGATGCGGTTTTTTCCAGCCCTTTACAACTTCAAGAAATCCCTACCTCTGTCCCACCTTCAACCATGAAATAGTTTCCTTCCTCACACCTGTTTCAGCCCAACACAGAAGCCTGTATGTTGACCTGTCCGGAGAGCCCCTGTGGGCTGGCAGGAGCCACCTCACGATACCTCAGCAGTTAACACCTCAACTCTTAGTGAAAGCAGCTGGTTTGCTCCATGCCTCATAAAACCATGAGCAAACTTTTACACGTTTATGCTGAGCGAAGGGATAGATATTCCTTATCCGCTTCTCTGCCGCTCGGCAGCACAGCCCAGCAGTTAGGGGCAGCTCTGTCCTTATCAGGTGAGCAATAAGGAGGAGTGTGAATGGAGATAGGTGACGGGATGGGCACTGTGGCAACAAACAAGTTATTGCAGGTTTGCTGGCGCCATCAAGTCTGTATCGGCTTGTTTCAATGGCCAGGCTGGGGCAGAGGGAGGCAGGCACCGCACACTGCTACCGGCAGAGCCGCGGTCAGATGCTCTCATCTGCATGCAGGGATGAGTAAACAGCTCACAACGTGCACGTTGATTGCCAGCCCTCGCTGTCGCCTGCCCTTGTTTATGGTGGGGAGATGAACTTTCACCTTTCGTTTGTTTACCATGTCTTCCTTTTTCTCCCCCCCCCCCCNACCTTTCGTTTGTTTACCATGTCTTCCTTTTTCCCCCCCCCCCCGTCAAAAGCCAAAGCAAGTCAAGAGTTGCTGTGCTGCCAGCTCTCTTCTTCCTCAGGCCAACACCAAACTCAGCAACATCCCCTCAGCATAACTTCATCTTTTATTCTTCATCTGTTTGCTCTTCTCTATCTCAAATCAGCCAAGAGGGAACACACCACTGAGAGAGAGCTCAGCAAGCTGCCCCAACAGGAACTCCCTTCAAACTGATGAGCCCCTTGTTGCTTCTCTCAAACTGGTCAGTTCCTGGTTGATACAGCTCTAGCCTCGCCCACCACCCCAACCATGATCACCTGGGGGCAGTTGGGGCCTCACATAGGTGGGCCAGGTTCTGTCTGTGGGGAACACACCACTTGGGGAACAAAACATGTTGCTGGGTTGTGACTCATCCATAGGTCAACTCCAACCCAGGGCCCACAGCCCAGGCCCCAGCACTTCGGTTGCTTAGCCAGAGTTGTAGTCTGTCTCCTCACAGCCTGTGTGTCCTCCCCAAAAATCTTTCACATGATGGTCTCCAAGGAATTCAGGAGCATCCATTTATGTGCTGCTCTCAAAAGGGTCTGTAAAAAAATGCACCGTCTTGCTCAACAGACCAGTGCTCATCTAAAAAGCAGAACTTCTGTTACCAGATATGTGAACAGAGAGAGAACTCAACTTGAAGTCTGAGGTTGTCTTTTCAAATCTAGCACTTAGAACTGTGTTTTTGTGAGTCAAGAGTCTTGCAGTCCAGTAACCACAGAGAGATGAGAAACATGGGAACTTAGTGTATCAAGTTTGGGTTTTTGCATTTGTCGTGAGACCAAGACGTACAGAAAATTCATGTCAGAACTGGAAGCAGAATAGTGTTCTCTGAGCTTGGGAGAATATATTTAAAGATGTAGGGACATCAAATGACTGAATTCTTTGTTACTTTGAAAACCTTTTTATGAAAGAGTTCTCTCTTTCCAATTAAAACACCACACAGCTTAAATTTGTAATGCCAGGAATGGCACTTACATTTTCAAGGACCGTCTTCTAGTATTGTCAACTGATGTACGTTCAGAGTTATGTTTGCTAAGAAGATTGAAGTAAAAAAGGAACCGTCCTTAGAAAAGAATGAAGGAAGAATATTCAAGCAGTAATGAGGTGAGATACTCGGACTACGGGGCCATGTTGGTATGATCCAAAAAATGCAAAACCTTATTGTGAAATCTGGGAAAAACCTGACTGTGGTTCTGATCAGTGTGAGGTAGATTCAGGTGTATTACCCAGAGCATCAGTACTGCAAAAGGTGGCAATAACAGATGATTCAAAAGGCAAAGAAATGTTTAACTCAGAAATAAATTGTCCTTTCTTTTGTCATGGGAAGTGCTTTACTAAATGGTGCTTCCAAGTCTACTTTCCGATTTCTCTGTAGACTCTGGGTAATCTTTGTTCTCAGGTTCTGAATAGATCTGAGCACCGAGTTCTGACAATCTTCAGTAACTAGAAATGCTCCATTAGCTAATTGCTCAGTGACGGTGACCTTTCTGGGTAAGTCCACATGACAGCCACGTAAATGCCACCTTAGTGCTTCCTGATTAACTTTATAAGCCATTTGCTGTATAACTTTAGTCCTCAAATAACAGCACCTTTGGCTTTTGGGTGTCACAGCTGGTCCAGCAGACAGGCTTTGCTAGTATTGAGTCCACAGGTAATGTCAGCCTCCTTTTACAGGAAATACTTGAGGAATTTCTTCAGGAAACCAAATCAACACTACACTGATCACTGCTCCAGCAGTGCCATGGTGTGTTCCGTAACCTTGAAAGGAACTCCCTGCTCATGACCTGTCCATGAAGTAGACTTACATACGTAGGTATGAGATAAAAAAGTGATGAGCAGAAGAGGAAATACAAGGTAGACTGATTCATATTGGCCAGAATGGGGTTGCTTGGCTTGCTTGCGGGGTGGTCTAAGATAAGAGGACAGAGGTGGCTGACAGTGTGAGCCGTGCTTCTCCTTCTAAGTACGGCCAGGTGTCAGTGGTTTTGACAACAAAATGTGGAGGTAGGCATTGCAATGGGAGGGCTGTCCCTGGCTGCAGGCCTTCAGGTTCTAGTGCTCACCTCTTCATGCATCCATGGTATATGGGCTCTTAAGAATTTCCCGTATTGGGTTAGTCCTGAGACCTATCTAGCCTAGTATCTAGTAATGGATCTCTGGGGAGAGACTATAAAGAAGCAGGATGATTGTAAGTGATCCATCCCAGCTCCCCGAAGTTGATAGCCAAGATATCAGAAGAGTTTCAAGTCCTATGCTGAAGTGCACATATCGAAGTCCTAAGCAATGGAAAAGAAATTTATTAAAACTAGGCCTCGTTGGGAGGGTAGTTAGTGCTCCAGGTCTTCTAAGAGTTTTCCCTCTTCTTTAAGCCATTGTCTTTCCCTTTTAACCGCATCTAGAATAAACCCCTGCTATTTTTTCTTTTTCTTACTATTTTAAATTTTGCTATGTCTGGCACTCAAGTATATAGCTAGCTGATTTATGCCTAGGCTAGATATGTGACCTGTGGGATAACAGATCTCCAAGGTCTGATATCCTTCCCTCCTGTCGTTTAGTTAAAGACGGGGGCAATGCTAGTTGTGATTTAACCCACCAGCTCTAGGTGGGAGTTTAAACACCATTTAGTGCCTCGGCCCTTTGCTTCTGATCTGAAGATAACAAGGAGGTTAAATAACTGGAGCTGCTCTGGAGAGAGATCAGAACTATGGCTTATGTGGGTGTGGCCCATAAACTTTTATGATAGCCTTAGATACTACTTAGAGGTTTGTGGCTATCTTGTCTTGGATCTTCAAGGATCTGTCTTTCCTAGGGGGAGACACAGTTACAAGTGGTTGTGTTGCAAAAGTCCTTAATAATCCTGGGGTTATGCAGGGGATTTCTGCTGGCTGGGCTGTGGGCTTTACTTTTCTATCTGTGGAGGTTTCAGTGGAGGCAGGAGAAAAATGAATGCTGACCCTAAGAAGTAGAAAACCCCGTCTTGTGTCCCTAGTTATCATCACATGGGTTGTGATGTCCTGTTCATTGCTTACAACCCTCAAAACATTCATCTTCCAGGTGATAAAACTCAAGAAAGAATGAAGCATGCAGAGTGCAAAGCCCAGTGAAAGTTTAGCTTCAGCAAGAATGGAATCAGAACAAGCTTAAAGAGAAAAGGAAAAAGAGGCTCAACAAGACTTTTTGTTGAGGAAAAAAGAGGACAGTTTAACTGAGCAATTTTCCTTGTTCCTCTTTTGCTATCTTGCACTGCTGCTGTTTTAGGACCCCTCTCTAGTCCAGTCTTGTTCAAGCTCCTGCAAAGAGCAGTTTTGTCTGCCCAGTGTAAAGCACGGTTTGGTTTAAGCCCTGACAACTGCATTTTTAAGACTGCTTAATTAGATGTTTCTTTCTCACCTTGGGGCAAAGTAAGTTTCTGGTGCCATCGTAGAGGCTGGTTGGGAGTAAATGTCATCCCAGCGACAAGAGAAGTTTTGTGGGCTTTTTTTCTAGTTTTTGCATGTGTCTCATGACAGGCATTTGTGTAAAGCAGAGGTTGCCTTGGTGGATGTCTGTGCCTGTGTTTCCTTACATGGTTGTGCAGTGTTGCTCCACACTTGCCACTCAGAGTTGTTTTAAATGTGGTGACGGTTGATTTATGGTGAAGTGTGTAATGGTAGAACCAAAAGCTGAGTAGGCTCCGTGATAAAAGCCTGGTGCTGCCTCCTCTGAAGTTAGTAGCAATAATCCTGATGCCTGGTTGAAAAAAAAGTGTGCAACTGTTCTACCACCCTAGAGACTTTTCCTTCTAGCACAGTTTTGCAGACTTCAGTGCAGACAGATTGTGATCTCTGTCTCTTTGCCCTTTTTTTTCTCATGGGTTCTTTCTGGGGGTTGGACTAGATGATCTTTTGAAGTCCCTTCCAACCCCTAGTGTTCTGTGATTTTCCTTTACTTCCTATGTCTCATTTGTTCCACAGTCCACAATCATAAATAGTTCTGGTAGTAAAACATATCTACTGGGGGGATGTATGGGTTATTCTTGCTGTTCTTGTTCCTTTGATGTATTCTTTGAATCCATTACATCTTCCTCTGAGCCTGAAGAGATGTGAACAGACAAGGAACATAATGGGTAAATATTTTAGCACACCACTTTAAGCACTTGAGACCAGTCTTTCAATGTTCTCAATATCATTGTGTCATTTTCACCAGGATAATGCGGTGTCTTTGGTACTCAAAAGGATCTGAGCTTTATAGTATCAACTCAGATTTTGGATGATGAACAATCTCTGTCTCTGAGCTTCTTTGATAGTCTGGTCCTGGAGTGGTTGTGGATGCTGCATCCCTGGAGGTGTTCAAGGCCAGGTTGGATGGGGCTTTGAGCAACCTGGTCTAGTGGGAGGTGTCCCTGCCATGGCAGGGGTGTGGAACTAGATGATCTTTGAGGTCCCTTCCAACCCAAACCATTCTGTGATTCTGTGAGTCCAACCTTCCTGTGCTGCTGCCTGGGTTTCAAATGCTACTGAGAGATGTGAAAGTAAATGTCAGTGTGTTGACCTGGGGAAGCTCATCCGCCTTGCATCAGAGAGCCAGGTGCCCAAGGTTTTGGTCACAGCTTATGAAGCCTTACACCTGATTGATTTTCAGATAGAGTGCAGTGCAGTGTGGGTCTCCCTTTCTGCTGCAGCCTTTGCCACAAAAACTTAAATCTCAGTCCCTCAATTCTTTTGAAGCAGTGACCCTTAATATGTCACTGGACGTTATCCACAGTTGTCAGATTCACACTCCTTGTCCAAGATGCTGTAAGAACATGCAGCCTGCCCAGGTATGTAGTTCCTGAAGTAGGATGGACCTGCAGTGATGTAATGTTAGTGATGGCCTCAGGAAAAGTGTGGTTCCATCATTCTGTCAGAGCTAAATGACATACTCTAGTGGAATGACAGTAGAGATCTGACTTACCTGGGCCTGATCTTCGGCTTGTATAAAGACATCACAGCTTAACTTTAGTGGTGACATGCCTTGGCTGAAAGTCTTGTCAGACATTTAGTGGTGATGCCTACACTTCTGTAGGGTTTGATATGAATGAAATGAGTAAGCTTTTCAGCTGAAAGTGAATATATCAATATGTAAATGACCTAGAGAAATAAGTGGGCAGTGTTCTTCCTTTTAGACTTCTAAAAATCCCTCTGTAGTATAATTTAACAAGAGCATAAATGATATAAATGACAGGATTGTGAGTCTATACTATGATTTTTGCACTTGACAAGTTTATGCTTTGCTTTTTTTCCTATATGTTTTCTGCTACTATACTCAGTAATGCTAATTTGGATAGCACAGTGATCCTGTGGCTGGTATTTTCAGTGTTCTTAAGTTGCAGCTGTTAGTGCTGAGCTGACAGAGGGATCCATACGTTTAGAGTCCATACTTACCTTTGAACAGCTCTCTGTGAATTGCAGTCATCAGCTGTCCACACAAACTTTGGTAAGCATGGGCAAGTGCCTCTTCATTATTGTAAAACACTGCAATAGGAAGCTATTATGATAGCAACTAGAAGCCATAACTAAGACCAAGTCCCTGTTATGTGTACCCAGAATGAGTGACAGTCTCAAAACCAGAAAAATGACATTTTAAAAAGAAAAGTAAGATTTTTATTGCCATTTCACAGACAGGAAGACTGAGGAACAGTGAGTTACGTGCTTGATCTCACCGACTGAGCTGAAGTTAGTCTGTGTGTCAAGTTTAAGACCCTAACGTTGTGGCTTTCTCCTCTTGCTGGGCTATTCCTTCTCAAAACTGCTGATGCCTTACATCCCACTCCAGGTCAGCACGGGCTGTCTCTTATTGACTCTTTCTGACAGAATACTGCGTGCTACTTTTAAAAGCCTCCTGGGCTTGGAGCCTGTGGAAGCACATCCCTCCTGGAGGCTGGCAGTGACAGCTATGCTGGTTCCTACTGGCACTGCTCGGGAAGGATTGCAAAGGGATGTAAACAGGGTGTAACTGATCTGAAGGGAGGGCATGTTTGTGTGATTTAAATGGTGGGGGCCAGAAATAAAAGAAGAAAAGGGCTGGAGTTAGTAATCTCAGTCAGTGGTGTCTCCTGCTCCCCACCTTTCTCTTGACCCTGCTGTTGGTACATTAAAGGCAGCTGCTTCCAGTTGCTGTTGACTTACTGAGATGTAATGTACACATCAATTCATGACAGTTTTCCTCAGGGCAGAAAATCTTTTGTAGGAAGGGTGGAATTTTAAGGGTTCTGGACTGAAAGAAAGAAAAAAAGCCAAAAAAAAGTCCTACCTGAGTGCCTGAGAAAGGGAAATCTGGTTAGAGAAGGCACACTCTGAGCTGGGGAGATTCTTCATGTGCATTTGAAAACAGATTTCCTTGCAGACTGTTGCAGACATTGTGACATTGAATTACATTTTTCTTTACATCTGTATACCAAAAATAAACTCTGCCTAAGTCATTCAGTGTCTTCTTGATGGGTTAGAAGCAGTCAGGATGACAACAGCTACTGGTCAGAATTGTCAGAATCAAGCCTCATTATCACAGCTTGCAGTACTTGACCTGGAGACCTGGCCAGGAGGAGACATTCAATAGGGTGCCAAATTCCTTTTGAATTAAGATCTGGCATATAGAATCCATACTGCCTGGAAAGATACTGTTCCTGCTCGTAGATGCTGTCAGGGTAATGCTGTTAAGGTATTAAGGTAAAGCTGATGATAAGTTGGGCACTGCCAGTTCCCTGCTCTAAAGAACTTAAGGGGTTCTAAGGTTTACAGAATATATTCATTCCTTGGTGAGAGAGGGTTCAAATGAGTCAGAGGGAGTGTGGCTGTTAGTACTATATGTGTAGAGCCCTGCTCTGAGAACAGATTTCAGAGAAGCTCCACTCGTGTATTCTTACACATATGTAATTTTCAGTATTGCTGATCTGCAGCTTTAACAATCTGGACACATATTTTCACGCTGAATGTTAAAACTTCAGCCCACAAGCTTTTAAACTGGACTGCAGCTTTATGTTCCCTTCCTTTTAGTGGCCAAGAACAGGCAACAGCCAAGTGCACTTTCAAAGTTGAAGGCAGCAACGCCCCAAGTGAGATATACATGAAATGGGAATCAGTCCTTGCAGATACAGCTGAAGGTAACCTTTTCAGAAATGCTTAAGATACTTAGTCCCATATGCAAATTTGAGGAAAATGTTAAGACCCAGATTTTAATAGGTATTTACATGATTTGTTCTTGCTGGATTCAATGAAAGTGAAGCATCTGGAAGCTTGTGAAAGCCTCATGGGCCAATAAATTCTCCTGTCCAGCCTCAGCACCTGTCATATGCTGTTAGTATCCACAGCATGATCAGTGCTAGGACCAACCCCTCAAGGATGCTGAGAGTTTGGGCCTCTTGGCCATGGTAAATGCCTGCCTTCCTTGCTTTCTTCCTTTCTTTCATCCATCTGTCCATCCCATCTTGATATATGTGATCAAGACCTGAGAAATCATCTTGGTACGTTTCCTCCAAACTATTTGTCCATTTTTATTTTCCATTGAAATCAGATTCATTACCAAGTTTTTAATCAAAACTATGGCTTACCCTTAAGATGTGTCCAAACCTCTAAATCAGGAGTGAAATATTTGAAA
Organism: Brachypteracias leptosomus; assembly: GCA_013401335.1. Taxonomy (NCBI): domain Eukaryota; kingdom Metazoa; phylum Chordata; class Aves; order Coraciiformes; family Brachypteraciidae; genus Brachypteracias; species Brachypteracias leptosomus. The sequence continues at coordinate 286,845 of VYZX01033439.1, forward strand.
ATACTTGCAGGACAGCAGAAGAGATGGGTGTCAGAAAGCTGTAGGACCTTCATATAGAAATCTATATAGGTCTTCAGATCTATCCAGATGTATTTGGATCTTGTGTTTTTGAGGATCCTGAATATTTCTGTGGGGCAATTCTTAGTTTTCTATGCAGGTCAGTTTTCAGCAGCACACAAAGAAGCTAGAAAGAAGTTGTTTTAAAAATACTGGCATATCTAGATTTTTATCAAGTCACCATAAAAAGAAGAGAGGTTGACCTATCAACTGTTTACAAAGATGATAAATCTTGTATTAGTGCACAGCTTATAAAAAAAATTATTTTTAACCAAACATACAAATACCTGCCTTTTATTTGTTATGAGTTTGTTTTGGGTTTTTACATCAAAAAATAAACTATAGACAGAGCACGGGAAGCAATAAATCTGGGTGTGTCATTAGTAAGTGCTCTAACAAGTTCACTTTGCATAGTGGTATGAAATTCCTCTGGGAATATATATTTTTATATACATGTCAGAGGTCTAAAAATAGGTTACTAGAAGAAGCCATAGTGTTAGAAAAGAGGAAAAGGATTTCCCAATTTGTTTTATTGTTCTGGTTTGAAATGAAGAATTGTCATCTGAATGGGAAAAAGTTTAAAAACGTCACCGATGAGCCAAATTAGACTGAATCTAATGAAACTAATAAACTGTGGGACTGATCCATAAGGCAGTTTTTATATATTCCTCTGGAAATGACTGGTACTCTTTTCATTTTCTGTAGCCAGAGTTGTGTCAAGCAGTCCTTGGTTTTCCTTCTGAGTAGGCAGGAGATGATGTGTTGTGGAATGGTTTGGGATCCTTATGGATCCCGGATGGCTGGCCCTTGAAGGTGAGATAAGATCCAAACTTTCAGTGAGGTAATGTGAGTGTTTAACACTTTCTATCGCTTGCTTTGTAAATGCTCCTACAGAGGTAGGACAAGTGATGAGATGGGGCACTAAGTCTGAGAACAGTGAGGCCAAAGTGCTGTGCTGCTTTGATGGCTCTCAAGGCTCAGTCTTCAATAGTTACTGGCAGAGTTGGAGATGACATCCAGGTCTGTCAGCCCCACTTAGAGCCCTGGCCACAGGGTCATGTGCTGTAGTGAACTTTGTGAAATCAAAGTGTTCCTTCTGGCTTTTGTTACCAGCCGCTTGCAGCTCGTGTGGGATGTCCCTGAGTTGTGTGTACTCAAGTTCCTGTCCCCAGGGCAGGGTCTTTGGGGCACTGCTGCTGGAATGGGATGGGATTTGGGGAAGGGGACAGGAGTTCCTTGCACTCGTTCCACTGGAAAACAGGAAACGGGCAGGGTGGTTCCTCCTGTCCATGCCAGACTTAGGGCAAGCGGCTCTTTTATTCAGGCTATTGCTAAGCCTGCCTTTGATATGTATGTTTCCTTGAGGTGGAGCAGTGTTATGAGGCTCCTTTGAAAAGAAGTATATTGAATACACGTATCCACACATGGATGCACCTACACCTTCAACCCACAGACACGCAATCCCCTCTGAAGTTGGGGAAAGGGCCAGTCTTCTGTACCTCTGAGAAACTGCTCTTTATCAACTGTGGATGAATGGAAGATCGTTTTTGAAAGAGCATGTCTGTCTCATTTATAATGGCCTAATCGGGCAGATCAGGAGAGCCTTTTTACTTGTGTTTCCTAATCAGAACATACCACAAAGTCTGTTTGCTTATCTCTTAAACCTCTGCTATCCAAACAGAACATATGGTATCTTTGCAATGGCAAAGGTGAGGTCCTCAACTCCTGTCATCAGAGAAAGAGCTCAGTAAGATTTAGAAAATAATGGTGTCATTCTGCTGGATCTTGAAGGTGCTGGTGCTTGAAGGTGGATCTGGCTCCTTTCTTAGTCAGCACTGGCATATAAGCTGGAGGGTAGGGGTGGCAGCGGTGGATGGCCATGAGCTCATCATAAATAACGTGTAAGCAAATTACATGATAGAAGACTTTTGTAACTCCTGATAGAGCAGGCAATGCTCAGATCAGAAAGAGGAAGAAAGTCACTGACTTGACTGAGGATGGACCTTGCATTTGTTGGAGCTTGCTATCGTAGGTGGAGTCACTTCTTTCTAACACACGGAGAGGTCTTCTTCCTACACGTGCTGGCAGCTCACCTGCTTTTCAAGAAACTGGACTGAAATTTTTTTAAGAAATGGACAGAATAGGTTTGCGTGTGTAAGTGAAGAAGAAGCAGCAAGTATTCACTTAATTACCTTCCAGTTATACACATCATATCTCTACTGTGTATAAGTAGCATGAAGAGTTAAGCCTCCTTAGTCTTTCTCCTTCTTCAACTCTCCAGTGACTGAGTGATGGCTGTGGTGACTCCCCTCAAACAAACACCTCTCCCCCCTCCACCCCTGCGCAGAGATTCTTCTTATTCCCTTTCTTTTTTTGCCAAGATAAACTGTGTGTAAATTGGATGAGCACTAAGTACATAAAAGGGGGGAGGACGGGACTAAAATAGACCCTAATTAATAGTTTTGTAACTAAGGGAATGAGAGAAGAATAATTTGAGGAATAACACGAAGAGCTTTTCACTCTGTTACTTAGAGTGTGTTTGTGCATGTAGTTGTACACTAAAATAATTCCAGCTGTCCTTCCTTCTTTTAATAATGGTTCTTTGCTTTCCCATTGTGGGGCCATATTTGGACAAACATTAACCAGATCAAAGCCTAATGGATAGTTATGATGGCTCTGATTCAGCAGAGCACTTAAGCACAGTGTTTCATTGTAACTTCAACGGGAAAGGCTTTGACTTCAGCAAGATAGAAGCGTTGCTTCCACTGGTGACAGGAGAAGTNAAGGTAAAGCTGGTTCCCATTCTAAAGAATGGTAAGTGAATGTTCTTCCCACAAGGTATTGAGGTTGGGCTGAGCTCTCCTTTGCCTGCCTTCATCTCAGCCATAGCTATCAGATGGTGATTTAAGAGTTGGAGTATGAGAGCCAGAAGAGGTTGTGGAAACCATGGGATTCCAGTCAAAGGGAAGAAGGATGGAGGAATAGCCCAAAGGGAAAATGGGAATGTGCTCATGAACCAAGGTCTTGGACTTGGTAACATTACAGCAAAGATCCCTCTATTCCCAGAAGCTCTCTCTGACAGTGCCTTACAGAAGGTGCATGGAGAAACAGAGAAGAAGAGAAAAATGGGAGAAGTGCTGAAGACTCCTTCCCCTGGTATAAACCTTCAGGTGGTGGGAGTTGTCAGCCTGGGGACTTGCCAAGTTGGACACTGTATGTGGACCATAACATTTGCTTTTGTCCAGGAACACAGCAAGGGGTCCCTTCAGATAGAGGGGATTTAGTCCTGATGCAGCAACCATTTCCTAGGAGAGAGAGTTTCATTATTTAGCAAGACATGAGGAAAAGAGGCTGAAATTATTTCTGTTGAAATCCCTTTGTTGATTCCTCCTCCTTGATGGCATAAAATCTTAAGACTACAATTTTCTTGTCTCATCCAGGCTGTTAAAGTGTAATAAATTGTGGCAGCTTCTAGGCTTCAGGACACTTTTTCTTTTCTTTTTAGTGGATGGGCTACACAGCCTTGGAAACACTCGGAATTCCCCTCTGTGATTATGTGTGAGTTATTTATAGTAAGTTCTCATTCTGATGGCAGAGTCTACATCACCATTTGAGAAGGGATGATTTGCAGGTGGGTGTGTAGTTACACAGAGAAGTTTTACTTGCTGTGTTTGGCATTTCATGTGTTTTCAGCCTCTGTTATGAGTGAACAGAAACAGTTTGTGGGAACGTTGCCACTGCTGCACGAGACAGTCTTGCCTTGCTTTAAGCATTCCCTCTGGAACTGCTTTCTGAACTGAACATCATTATCATCAGTACAATCACTGATGGGCCAGACTCTGTCCTTAGGTACTGGAGTGGAAGCCTGGAGTACATGGAGACGTCAGGGCAGGAGAGGGAGGGGAATTTAATTTCCTTTCCCCTGACATTGATGTTGTTGTAAAGTCTCTAAAATGGCACATTCTGGCTCAGAATTAAGCAACCCCAATGACATGTCTCAGTTTGTCCAGACTGGTTTTCTTGTCCACTTAAGTAGGAGACTCTTTTGCCTTTAAAGCTTCCTGGCTCCCAGGAGGAAAATGCCAAACTTGTCAGAGAAAACAAACAGTGGCTTTCCTAGCCTGTGTGTGTTCCGATTAACAATCTATTAGGCTATAAAACCTGGGACCCCCTTTCCCGGAGAAGGAGCATACATTAGGAAGCTGTTGACAGTTCCTGAGTCTGACCCCTTGCAGAATGCTGAAGACCTATCAGCAGCTCTGAGGCAGCAGCCGGGGCCTGTTTGTTCTAGGAGGTCTCGGAGAAGTATTTGATGCTCGGTAAATGCCAGATGCGCTGTTGTTTTAATCTGTAACGTGGGAGGCCAGAGGGAGAAAAAAGGAGGAGCCGCAGCACAGCTGAGTCCTTTTGGTCTTCTGGTGTAAATCAAAATGGGTTTGGAGGCATATTACTTTGGGCTTGGGTAGTGTTGGCTTCTGCACATGAAGCAGGGCCTGGTTTAGCACTGAGTTCCTCGGTGGGTTTGCTGTGTTGCAGTTGATAGCACCCTGGGCTTTTGGTTAAAAGGGGAGCAGTTGCCAGGGATGGATTTAACAATTAAACATTAACTTCCCAAGAAGATGCAAAACCACACTTCTGACATTTGAGGACCTACAAAACCCATTTTACCAGAAGAGAGGTGTTAAACCCTGTATTCTTGGCATGTTCCAGTGGTAAGAGTTACATTCTTCTGATTTCCTCTTGCCTGTTTCACTTCTGCTGTTGCTTGTTAGGGAAGCAGCATTTTTCTCTGGTGCTATGGTATTTGTCAAGCAAAACTGCAAATAATTCCTGCGTTCCTTCATCCACTGCTTGGCTTTTTTTTACATTCAGAGTGTTATGAGTATTTCCATGAGTTTCAGCACACTGATCTGCTCCTGGTTTGGTACCTGATGTCTGTCACAGAGCAGCTAAACCAGACCGAAGTGAGGTGGTTTCAGAGCAGCTGGCTTGTGTTGTGGTTCCTCAGCTGTGCCCAGAACCACCAGTACAGCCAGCAAGGCTGGTCACACCAGTGGTCTCCCCAGCCCATCTTGTGAGTGAGTCATCCCACATTTCTGTAATTAGTAATTAAGATAGCAAATATGTGTCAGTGAACAGTGCAGAATGTATTGAAGAGTTACAATTACGTGACCTGACACGTTTGAGCCAAATTGCTGCCGTGAAATGAGCCTGTGTCTTAGTCTGCTGAACTGCGGGGAAGTTGAGGAGCAGCCTTTGTGGCTCCAGCCTGGTCCCAGTCTCGTTCACTCAGTGGGTTGTGCTCCTCTGACACAGGTGGGTTCAGAGTCCAGGCTTTCTGTAGCAGGTGGCCTTTACTCTTCATCCAGCACACGCCATTTAGGCCAGTCCCTGGGGGACCTCCAAGCAGAAAGACTGCAATTCACTGTAGCGCGTTTTAATTTGCTGGATGAGATCTCTGTGTCTCCAGAACACAAGACTTGTTGTGAATCACAGCAGGATATTCTCTTAAGGAGCCCAGCAGAATGCTGCTGACAGTGTCACAGAGAAATGCTAATCCCACATCACATTGGTCATGGCTCCTCAGGTTACCAGCGGGCTCTGGAGCAGAGGAGGCCTGTTACTGTGGGAATGAAGGACCTCGTGCTGTAGGGACACAGTCGGGGCATTAGGAGGAAGAAAATCTATCCTATTCCCATCACTTCCTGAAGGGTATGTGTCAGAATGACGCACGTACTCTTGGCTTTATTTGATGAGGGGGAGCGAAGAAGGAATGAGATGGTCTCAAGGGACACACAATTGGGCTTCACAGGGTCATGATGCTCTAAGTGTTCATTTTGAATTGCTGAAACCGAAGGAGCGGAGAACAGGCCTTGTTGGATACACATTTGTCATCTTCGTGACTCAGGAGGGCTCTTGTGGAAATTGTAGACAGGCTGTGGATTACAGTGGGTTTCTTGATAGCTTTTCTCAGCCTCATAAACAGACCTCAAGAATGAGACAGGAGGATCCCCATGATGGTGGCATATGCTGTGACCGAGTACATTCTCCCAGGGTGCTTCTGGTAGGATGAATCACAGGAGGAAAGACACCAGGAGTAGCAGCATCCCTTAGCATGCTTTCAGTCCTGCCCTGACTCTCAAGATGAACTGGAGTGCTTTGTTTCAGTGTGTGCCTCAGTGTCCCCTCCAGTTTGACTTTATATTGACACGAGAAATGGAGCTTTAATCTTTTGGTGAGATCCTCATGTTCTCTGGTTTTCCTTGCTCATGGGGAAAGATACCTGTGAACTCTTTTGAGAAATGGAGCCTATTGATTAGAAAACTTGGGGTGTAGCCTGTGAGTTTCCATGTTAGCCTGTACCACCCCCTTGGAAGAACATCTGTTAAAGAACAGTGGGCAAGTCAAGCATGGTGTCACCAGGGACATGCCAGAAGGCTACTTGGTTTGTAGGAGTGTAGGTAGATTCAATCAATGTGTGTCTAGTTTCCTGGGGAGAGAGGGTCTTTTGAATGTAGCTGTGTTTGTGCTTTCAGCACAGCAGAGGGTTGTGAGGCTGTGTCAGGAGTGAAGAGGGCAAAGCTGTCACTTGTTGGCCAAAATCTCATCTTTTCTGTTCTTTTCCCCTGCAGGAAATACAGATTTGGGTAAATGAAGTATCTCACAAATAGGTGCTGAAATTCACTGGTTAAGCAGAGGTGATGTGCCCTACTACCAGCTTTTGAAAACAATCAAAATGCTTGGCACTGGGAGAAAAAAAACAGTTTGATATTTTTGTTTCAAATGAGAAATGTAAAAATTAACCTCAGTGATATTTTTAAAGCTTTTTTCCCTTGGGTGAAAAGAAATGTTTTGTTCAAGGCCAAGAGTTACTTGTTTCTGTTTTTCAGTTCACTGAAAAAAAAAAAAAAAAATGTTTATTTTGGGTTGCTGCCCAACTAATCTCTTTCTTGATTTTTCTATAATGCAAGCAAAATGCAAAATCAGTTATTTATGCATCTCAAGTTTTAACTTCTGTTTTAGCCATCCATCAGAAGAACAGACACCACAGTATAGTGATTTTTTATTCTTCAAATGCGGTGCTGTATTTCTGTTCTCTGATGGCTTATGAATAAAAGTTGTACAGGGAAGGAAGAAACTAACAAAATCAATGAGATGTTGGATTCCATGTGCAGAGCTGTTGAGTGATTCCCTAACTGAATGGAGAGCCTGGTTGAATGAAGGTGTTAACCTTGATCTCAATACCTGTGTCCTGCTTGCCATTTGAGAAGTCAACAAATGATTTGCTTTAGCTCTGGACTGGTGGTTTGATCTGGGTGCTGGCCTCTCACAACCTCATCTGAGAACAAATGGGAAGGAGGCTGTCGGTGTCTAAGAGAAAGGATTTGTTTAAAGAGGGAAGGGAACAATTGAAATAAAATACAAGAGGACCATATAATCTACCACCTTCTGCAACCTCATCTGGTGGCTTAACCTTTGATACTTACTTTATTTTTCTTCATTTCTGTTACTGTCCTTAGAATTCTGCTGGTTTTCCCCATGGCTTGAGAGAAAGCTGCAGTGGAGGTTTAACCTGTTCACAAGCAGCATCTGCTGAAGCACTGGAGCGACGTAAAACAAGCCTGGTCCCTCATGGGCTTTAGCTTGTATGGAATTACTGTTTCACTTTGTAGCATAATTATTTTTTGTGCCCCTTTCCTCAGAAACCTCTCCCTTAGGTATGTACATATCACCTGGATGTTCAAGGTGGTGTTCTGGACGTTGTGCCCAGGTGTGAATGCAGGAATTGACTCGCGTTTATAGCAATTTGTTTCCACTCCTCATTGTGTTTGGTCTTGGTAAATCATTTCATATCTCTGCACCCCTTTGCTTGTCCAAACTCTCCTCTCTGCAGGGTGGGTTTGGGAAGAGCTGGTTCCTCACACTGCTTCTGTACAGTAGGTAGCCCATGGGTCTGCAGTTTCAGTGGATGCCTCTAGGTGCTACCACAATACAAACAATAATCAATCACTGACCAGCACCTTTAAGACTCTTAGTGAAACCAAACACAATAAAAAAGCCTCCCCAGGGGCCGAATCTACCAGGCTATGTAAACGATTTTCTAGTGAAAGTGGTAGAAGCTCTATCTCTTGGGGCATTTCAAACTACGCTGCAGAAAACACCAGTGATCAGTGTGGTGGGGACTAATCCTGTGTCGGTGGAGGGATCAAATAAAGAGGATTTCATTACTCTGGACTGTCTATCTGGCATATATCACTATGAGCAAAGGCATGATGACTCAGTAGATCTCCTTCAGCTTCTGACAGCTGCTGTCCTCCACTGTAGGGTCTCACAACCAATAAAGTAAAACAAGCCTCAGCCAAAACAGACTTTACATTTTTAACCATCCAGAAAAACTCTGATTTTTTTTCTAGATTAGTTTTAGTTGTGTACTTAGACCAAATCCTGAACTACTCTGTTCAGCTCATTTGCTCCAGCAAAACACTGGGTAAAAGTGTACATTTGGAGAAATATTGGTAACTAATCATGGGGGGATAATTGTGCTAAATCAGAAGCAAAACATAATGCGAAAGTCCTGGGGAAGAACTGCAGGTCAGTGCAGAGGGAAATGGAGATAGGTAGAGCTAGGAGAGGCTTCCACAGAACTCTTAGGTAAACTGGGTAACTTTTCATTCTCACCTGTGTTTTCAGTTTTCTAGGTTCCCCCATTCAACAGATCATAAATTTCCCAGGTAGGTGAGCCCAGGCAGGAGTGGAGTGAAACATCCCAATGGCGTGAGACAGAATCATTCGTAGTCTACTTCGTGTCCTTGATCACCAGGCTAATTAGGTGTTGCAAAGCTGCTCCATCCTGGGTGGAAACTGTGGCTCCAGACTTCCAGCCAGTGTTCATCCTTGCAGCAGGCATTTTTTCCAGGCAGTCCTGCAGGTGGCACAGCGAGCCTTGTGTTTCCAAGCAATGGGAGCAGGCGCTGCCTTCCCTTCCTAGCATTTCACAGCTGTGATGGGAAAGACTTCTAGTGTAGAAAAAAAGACTAGCGTGATATGCTGGCTACCAAAACATCGTGTCTCTTCTCAGGCTGTTTCCAGGGTTTTGCTTTAGGTAGGAGCAGGGAAACCAGATAACTTTATTTTTCCTGTTTCAAGATGTTTTGAATGCTCTTAGACTACTGCCATGCCAAAGCTGGGAAAGAATGGACACCCAACCTCCTAAAAATCAAGATAACTTTAAAAACCATTAGTTGCACAGTCCTCAAGTATTCTCTGTCAGGCAGGTCTTGTTATCAGAAAATCTCTTCAGAAGCCATTGGAGTCAAGTGGAACTCATTTGGGAATTGTGAAAAACACGCATAGAAAAGGACCTTGTAGCCTGCAGGGCTGCTGGGAATTCCTGCTTATTAGTCCTTGCTCTAAGTTTGCTTCTCCTCATGGCTTTGGGCAAGTCGCTTAACTTCTTAATCTCTGGCTGGGTTTCTCTGCCTGTAAAATAAGGTAACTGTTACTATCACATACCTGCCCGACAGGATTTTCTCCCCTAGTAATAATTAACATTTGTAAGATACTCTTTGACTGTGTTTATTTTTATTATAATACTTCGAGATTATCTTACAATCCCAACGCTGTTGCTGCTGCAGATTTGAGCTCCTGTACAAGATTACAGCGGAAATTAAGTCATTTTTCTGATGAGATACAAAACAACTTGTGGTTGGTGTGGTTAAGCTGTATTTAAAGCTCCTTTGCAGCATGACAACGGTGTGAAGTAGCTGAAGCATTCCAGTGAATCTAACCCCAGTATCTGTGACAAAATGAGCTACATGTGCAGAAGATTATTCATGATCTGATCTTAACTCTAACAGAAAGGTTATTTGAAGTAGTTGATAAGTAGAACTGAAGGTTTGAGGTTTCATTTCCATTACCAGAAGGTGTCAAGTGCACATCTTGAGTCATGTCAGGTTGTGTCTTCATGCAGTCTTCTATCCAGGATGCTCCTTGGTCCTACAACACAGACTGGGCTGTAAGGGACTGAACAGATTTCTCTGCATGTCTGTTTTTATGTTTTGGTTTGGTTTTTGTTTTATTGCAATAGTTGGCTCAAGTGAAAGTTGCCTAGAAATAACATATGTTTTCCCTTCTGTATGAAGGAAAAGAAATAAAGCTGAGACTTTGGCTTTGTGAACCAACCTACTGCTGCTCCAGCAACTAGTCCACAAGAATTAACAGTTTGATCTTTGTTTAGGGATGCTGTGGTTTCCATACCTTTGTCTCTGCCCCCAGATTGCTTTAGTTTAAAGATTGATTCCAGCCTTATATCCCTCTTTCCTGATCTGATCTTTATCCATGTAAATTTTGGACGTCTGTCACATCCTATGGTGATGAATTCCATCACCAGTGGTCTGTGTAAAAAAGTGCTGCCTTTGTTATTCTGAGCCTGACATCTGCTATCTCCACTTGATGCCATCAAATTATTATGGAAAAGTATGATGAAAAAACAATGAATGCTTGTTTTCTGCCATGTCTGAGATTCTCATGACCTCTATCACAGGCTGCTTGGCTGCTGCTTTTCTAGAGATGAGAAATTGCAGAGGTTAGGTATGAGGAGGTAAAGAAAGTGAGGATGAAGAGAGCTGCGGATTTGTTTGGAGTTTTTTCTCAGATACTGACATGGGTTGATTCTGGATGATACTAGAAGAGCAAATGATGTGGATATTTTGCAACAGCTGAACTGGTTTTGCTCCTCTCAAGGTGTAGCATGTCCAAGGTTAAATTAGCATTCCTTCTACCTCCCTCTCCAACATTTTTCAGGTCAAAATGTGTTGATTTATTTTAATTAATCGGAGAGAGAAAGCATGTCTTTAAAATATTGATTAATAAAACCTATGAGGTAGTGCCAGGGGTGGTTACTCTGTATTTGCACAGTTTCTGGAATCTTTCTCCTGAACATCTGCTACCAGCCAGTGTTGGAAGGCGTGGATACGTAGACTTTTGGTTCAACCAAGCATGGCCATTGTGGTGAAGGATGATGCTTTTTGGTCCTTTTTTGAGCCAAGAGAGGATTGTCCTCATGGTACCCCTGTCTGAGTTCTGGAAGACCATCCAGGAAAGATGTAAAGCCTTTTACTCCATAGCACAATGCATTTGTCCATCTCTGTGGTGGGAGGAGGTGGGCTGGAGAGCCTCCTTAGCTTCTTCTCTACTTGCTGGGCTCTTTAGCACCCACACACGTGTAACCTGTCTAAATTAAGGAAGGCATAAACTAAGCAGGAATCAAATGCGAAGAGGCAGAAAATCAAAAGTGACTCCTCCTGACCTGACAAAGAGGAAATTGTTGACAAAGTTCCAGGCTTGATTGAGCAAAACACAGAGAAAATTTTTTCTTTTTTTTTTTTTTGTTTTTTTAACTCATCTTCTCCCCCCTTCCCGCCCTCTGCTCCCCCGGAGAGAAGTCTGGATGTAACACTATTGCTAGGACTAGGCCTATGATTAAGTTCTGTTTTTCAAAGGTGATCCCAGCATGATTAAAACCAGGTGGCCCCCATGGCGCGCGGCAAGGGAGCCAGATGTGCTCTGCAACTGGATTGCCATTTCCTAGCCCAGCTGCAAACATTTGATTGTCCACTCGCCCTGGGTATTACGGCCGTGACCTTCTCCCTTCCTTACCTCCCCCGTCTCCTGTCTACTTCCCCCAGCGACATTTGAGAGGAGACAAGTCCCTTCAGACTTGTTTGTCACTGTTACAACCATCTCTTTCTCCCTTCACCTCCCTGCTCCCAGCCTTGGTTCCGCACTTCCATTATTCACAGATGTGAGAGGGTAGGAGCTGACAGCATTGGCTTTTACCTCTCTCTTGCCTTTATTTGGATTTTTTTTTTTTCCCTCTCCATGTTCCGGCGTGTGTGCACTGACCCCAAAGCACTCCCAAGTCAACTGGCAGCGTCTGAATCCACTTAAAGGTGAAGGGATAAAGCAATTTTCTTCAAGACGTGGCATAAACTGTTTAGTTTTTGCTGTCTCCAAAGGCCTGTAATGAGAGGGTGGCCCTGTCCCAGAACAAGCCCCGTCTCACCCTGATCTATAAAATTTGGAATAGGTTAATCTTTTCCCACAGCACTGGCCTGTCAGCCTTTTTTTGCTGAATTAGGGCTCTAATGCATGGATGGTGTCAATAATTGCCTAGTAAGCCATACTTAAAAAAAAGAGTCACAATCAATCGTCCCAACATTAGGATGTCATAATGCATCAGTCCTGCATTAGGAAGTTGTAATCCATCAAGTTGACATCAGAAGGGACAGTGGATGGTGGGAGCTCAGTTCAGGCCTAGGGGAAGCTGGAACTACTCCATGGGCTTTACATCACCTCTGGATTTGGGTCATTTTGTTTTGTTTTCCCATCTACCCTTTGCAACATAATAGTGACTTCAATGAATATTGAATTCTCTGGAAAGAGAAGGGCTGGAGATGATAGTTTGAAGATGTCTAGGACAAGACAGAGCTTCTCATCTCCTTCTGCCTAGTATTTTTTTTCTTGTCTATACATTCTTCTCTTGTGTTTGGTACATGAACAAAGGCATCTGTAGTTATTCCTGACTTTGTGGATCACCCCTTGCTCTATGTTGTTTTAAGATTCACCTTCCCCAAATCAAACCTCGGTCTGGTTTGCAGCTTCTGTATAGAACTTTCTCTACCTGTTTTAAATCTGCAAAGCTCTGTCTCTTCTGTTCTGCAACAGCCATTCAGCTGAGTTGAGCGTTGTTTCAGGTTTGTGGAGCAAGCCTGAGGATGGCAGTTGGTGCTCAAGCCATGGACTGAATTCAGCTCCATGCAGGTGAGGCTGAAGAATTCCCTCAATACATCAGATATGTGCAGACCTCAGGTGTATAAATGTACAACCAACCTCATCCATTATATGAGCTGTGTCAGACGTGCAGTTCCAGCACAGGCACCACAGGGCTCAAAATCTCTCTAGCACTTGCCATCTCCTTTCTTACTGGGTGTCGTAGTTGAGCTAATTAATGTTTTAGTCTTACAAGTTTCGAATGTTCAAAAGAGCCTGCAGCCCGTGTCCTGGAAAAAAACAAAGGAAAAAAAGAAGAAACAAGAGACCTCATTGCTCTCTACAATGACCTAAAAGGAGGTTGTAGTGAGGCTGATGTTGGTCTCTTCTCCCAAATAACGAATTACAGGACAAGAGGTGATGACCTCAGGTTGTGCTAGGGGAGGTTTAGATTGGACCTTAGGAAGAAGTTCTTTCCTGAAAGAGTGGTCAGGCACTGGACCAGGCTGCCCAGGGAGGTGGTGAAGTCACCCTCACTGGAGGGGTTCAGAAAATGAGTAGATGTGGTGCTTCGAAACATGGTCTGGAGGTCAGGGAGATGTTGGACAAATGTTGGACTTGATGATACTAGAGGTCTTTTCCAGCCTAAATGATTCTGTGATTCCAAGTAAGCTACAGGGAGTTAAACGGAACAAATCTTATCCGGAGGCTCTTGTAAAAGGCAGCTGCAGCAGTCAGCCGTGGGCTAGCCTAGAATTCCTCTTGGTAAGTCCATGCTTGTGGGAGCTAACAGTCCTGGTGTTTCCCCATCTCTTCTAGCTGCTTAGAGATCCTGAGGTGACAAGTGAGGTGAAAGCACAAGCTATTGTTACTAGCAAATCAGTAATTTCCCTTGCATTATCCTTCCTTAGGTGTTTGATGCAGTGTCAGGAGCTGGGTGTGGGACGTGGTGCAGAAGGCAGCAACGTTCTTCCCCAAACTAGAGTTGAAGGCTGCCAAGAAGCAGGGGTCTTTCAGTGCATAGAACTGGTTCATGCCATCCACTTCACCTGGGCACATGTCCAATAGAGCTGTCAAAGGCTCCCATACACCACTTTGGAAGCTGTGTGCTGCTAACTGACTTGCCCAGGCACCCATTCTGCTGTGCCAACAGATGCAGCCACATGTCCTGCTGTTTGGTAAGACCTGGCTGTATGCTAGGAACTGGTGAAAAAACAAAAGAAAGGCCTAACTTGTCCCCCAGAGCAGAAAAATGGGGAGGATTCACAGAAGATGCAGTCTTCTGGAGTAATAATTCAGTGGAAAATGTGATGTTTCTTTTTGGTGATGAGGAGGGGGAACAATTATGATGGAAACCTGAGTGCAGTACAAAGCAATGTTTTAGGTCAGTGGCAGTAGGACAAGGGATGACCACGGGTATAGATACAGGCCACAGTGTCTCTCCACAAGTCCCTGTGTTTGGCAGCAGTACTGTGGTTGGCTACTTTTTTTTGAAGAAAATAATCAAACTAGTTGTTTGTCTCTTCATGTGTTTCTTAGGTTTTGTTTTATGTAGCTTCTTGTGTGAGCCCAAAGGTTTGTCACATGAATCTTTAAGTTTTCCTGGCTTGAATTTAGTGATTACTGGCTTTGGGTAGAGCAGTTCTGTGCATAAGTGGTAAACTGAATAAATATTGATGGTAATTTTTAAGCGAGAGATGGCTTTCAGTGTGCTGGGTTGGTGAAGTATTAGCTCTTGACTGAGATTTTCAAAGCTGCCTTAAGGTATTTGAAATGGATGTCCAGCCCCCCTTGAAAGACTGAAAATCCTTTGCTTTGAGTGTCTTGAAATATGGCTGAGACTGTCAGAACAGCCAAGAATAATAATCTATTCCCAGTACTTTCTGTGCAGTTACCTTGCTTTTAGCCCGCCATTGATGAAGGAGACTCTGTCACCATGACTGAAAACACTCCTGAAGTTGGCCAAAATTGTTGGTGACATCTGACCAGTCACTTACAGCTGCGTTGAAGGGTCTAGTGGGTCTTGGAGAAATGGACAAATCCTGGTATCTCTTCTCATGCCATCACATTTCTGGGTAAAATACTGAGATGCTCTCAAGAGAGAAATGCAGCAACTTTTGCTTCTGAAAGGACCACACTGACAAGACTGCAGCTTAAAGGAGGAGGCCTGGGGTCAGTTTTAAGATTAGCCTCTGGCTTTGGCTGGCTCAGTTAATCCTTTGAGGAGGATTTCAGCCATGCAAGGTCCCGTGCCAATCGTGACCACTAAAATCTCACTGCACAGCTTTATTGCCTGAATTATCTCTGATGCCACAAGAATACCACTCTAGAGTGACCTCCGTAGTTGATCTGGTTCTAATTATAATCCAAGTAGTTTCAAACATTCATTTAAATGTCTTCTTAATTGCAACCTAATTTCTTCAATTGTAGCCCATTCATCAGTTGTTAATCATTTTTTAATTGTGTGGAAAGTTTGAAGGGTTAGTAACAAGTCATTTGTTAGCTAGAGGTCATGAAAAGGGTTATAAAAATTGCTTGACTAATTTTAAATAATAAATTAACAAATGGATGTACTCCCAGATTTTAGAATATTTCAATATTTGCTCATGCAAAATAAGTATTACAAGTCATGAGTTTTGATTTCTTGTACAAATGTGGATGTTGGTTATCAGTTGTGAGTGAGATGCTGTATTGCTCTTCTCAGGAAAGCAGTGAATGACAAAATGAACATTTTTAATGATGGTTTAATTTGAATTGGATGGAAATGACTAATGAGATTCTGATTGTAATCTTTTAAAGGCATGCACATTATATGAAAGAGACAAAGAAGAAAGAAAACCAGTGTCTTTTCCAAGACTTTTAAAAATAAAATCTCATGACTGTTTCTAATAAGACCAGCTGTGAGCAGGAGTCACTGGAAAAAGAGAGGATGTGAAGCTGAAATGAAGCAGGGTTTGGGATCACATTCACCACTTCCTCAGAGTCTGAGCTTGTGTTTCAGTTTGGTGCTTTGCTTTGCCTCGTTCAAGGGATGACCTTGTCCTTTGCTTTGGGCAAAGGGAATCTGGTGGCTGTGAGCTGTTAAGAGTTTGCTCTTAGGGAAAATAAAAGACTCTCTGCACCTTGATAGCGTTAGGAAGAGATGCAAGGTGATAAGGAGCCCAGGCTGGAAGAAATGTCTCGTCAGTTCCTTCTCTTTGGATATAGGATCATGGTGTCAGTCTGAGCATCAGGGAGTTTGGGAAAATCCCTGCCAAGCTGTAAGAAATTTTACAGGAGCAATGAAATTCCCCAGTCTAAACTGTGCTGAAAAAATCCCGACAGCATCATGCTCCTCACTGACAGTAGTTGAAAACAAAATTTCTGTCCACCTTCCACATTCTGAAAATAAGCAGAGCGATCATCAGATCTGGTCATGTTTTCCTACGAGAGGCAGTATAGTAGGGAAAGACAAAATACCCTACAATAAGAAAGCCTTGCTAAAAATTGTATCTTACAAAAAGTACAGGAATTCCTCACTCTTCCTTCTCTCCTAAACGTTTACATTCCCCAAATCATGGCACTTCTGCAAATTAACTATTCTGTAGAGACAAAAGTTTCCATTTATTTCCTTAGTCATCCTCCTTTGCCTTACTTTTCAGCTATTTTGTAGCTTTTATTTCTGATAAGAAAGATGACCTTCCTCTACTCTTGCAGCTGCATGAGAGATGCCTGCCATGTGATTTACTGCTGAGTTGGGGGAACGATTTGTATCAGAGTGTCCCTGCGTTCAGCTGTAATTTAGAACCATTTCTTAAACTCCCCAGAAAGTTCACTTCTCTGAGCTTTGTACCCAGCCCAGAAAATAAATACTCATCATCTTCAGAATAGATTCCAATCAACATATGGGAAGAGTGAAGAGAGTGATTGGAAATTGAAAGCGGCTATTTGCCATATATCAAGGAGGTATTTAGGATATATTGTCTTTCCTTATGGGATGTGAAGGGAACTACAGGGAAAACTCACGTATGGAGGGCCCTCACCGGAAGGAATGGATTATCAGAAGAAAAAATCCTTTTGACAATGCTTAAGATGGAGCAGCCCAAACATATTTTGTTCTGTTGGGACTTTATAACCCCAGAGAACTATAATCTTACCCTTTCTTTCTTGTTTTATCCTCTCCTTATATTCACTCGAGACTGGCAGGACTGAGAAATTTATCTCCTCTGAAGAAAGGAGAAGAGGAAAAGAAGAAGAAGGGGGGAGGAAAAACGAACAAAAAAAGGGAAAAGGCCCAATTTTCTGTTCCCTGATAGCTCGCACACATCCCACTGTGGGACTAGCTGTCGAATGCTCGCACTTGGAAGAGTCTCTGTACGTTGCCTGACAGCCTAATGGCAAAACCCTGTACAAATGAGATCCAGCTAAAAACCTGACAATTCCATGGTTACAGATGACCCTGAGTTTATTGGTTTGAGTGTATTTTAGATCTTGCTTAGTATTACCCAGCATGAAACATTTGTTTTTCTTCCTCCTTTTAATTTAAGTTGTAGAAAAAGGGTGATTTTTAAATTAAGAGAAATTATCTCTCGCTTCCCTGCAGCGCTGCCTTCATCCTCTGCAGAGGAGGAGGTGATGTAGCTGTGATCTGGGACAGAGTTGGATTGAGAAAAATGATGCCTTTTACATGAAAAGAGGAGTTTTATTGTGGTGACTTTGTGCAGACAGTGATGAAGAAGAGGTGTGCTTAAAGACAACTCGCAAAAGACTTCCCTTTTGTTCGTATTTTCATTTGGTTGGGTTTTGAGGTTGGCCTTAGTTTGTGTCTTTGTAATGAAAACCTCTAAGGGTTTTCTGTTTGTATGTTTGTTTTATATTTTTAAAAATTATGTATTACTTGTATCTTTAAAATATCAGAAATATGAAGTTACCTCTGTTTCCCTGGAGGGCTGCTTGTATTTGTCGAAGATACTGTGTGCTCCAGAGCCCTAACTGAAGAGACAAGGGAAAGTTATTTATGTCTGATACGTTAATATTAATATTAATTAATATAGTGTTAAGTATTGAAAAAAAAAAACAAACCAAACAAAAGCCTGAGAACACTAACTGGCTTGTTGCCAAATTAATTTCCTTCTCAAGTTCTTCCAACCTTTCGTGTCAGTTGATGTCACCATTTCAGTGACAGTTGGTGACATCTCCCAATGACACCTGCTCGTGGCGGGAGGAGACATCCCACAGTGGAGGGCATGGCAAGGGAGCTAATACCTACTGGTGAGCAAAGAACACTTAGGAGTAGTTCATGCTTCAGCCAAACATCATTTGGAGCATTTATGCTTTGAGCAATGTTGAGCTTGGAGCTTTACACCACCACTTCTCCTGTGGAAAATACCAGAATGAAAAAATTAGAAAATACAAGTAGTCATCCAGTAGATGCAGGGGTTAGAAACTTGAACAGAACTAGATTTTCTTATACTGACAAGGATTCTGTGCAGGACATTCCAGGTACCATGTTCTTTTGGATACACAGAAGAAACTGAGATGTTTCTAGCAGGGACTTCTATCACTATTCCATACAGTTTTAGATGATGAAACAGTTCTGAGCGGCTAAAACCACTTCTTTTGGCTTTCATCTTTGTAATGAGGAAACAACACTGCCTGCTGCTGATTCCAGTCTGTAAAGTTGCACCTTTTGTGTGGCTCTTAAACATGGTATTATGTATATAGAATACTACATTCTAATACATAATAACAATCTTAGCTTTTAAACATAGTCGTCTTTGTATGTACAGTTTTTCTTCAGTGGCAGATTATTTTTTTCTTCATCTAAGAGACTATAAAGCTAGATAAAATTATTGCTATTTCTCTGCTGTATTTTCGCCAAGGTCCCAGAGCAGCTGGCAATGAAATGAGCTCCCTGTTTTGGAAAAGCCCTTTACTTTTTCATCCTGATACATCTCGCTGTGTTCTGAGACTTATCCTTGGTTCCTTGTTTAAATTTGGGGGTTCTAACCCACCGATTTGTCCTTTATTGTGTGTTTCCAGCCTGACCAGAAAGGCTGGGTTTGTAGCTTTGAAATTAAGCCTTCAAAGTAGTGTTGGGGTAAGGTCACAAGAGGTTCTTGTTCCTTCTTCCCCTTACTCTTTCCAGTTGCGGCTGCTGGGAGCGTCACAAATTTGAATTTGGCCGCACAAGCAATGAGAAGATCGGTTTTAAAATTCTGATTTCCTCCTGACTGATATGCTTTATAAGAGTGAGAAAAGATAATGAAAGTGAGAAAGGGTGAGTGATTCCAGATCACGTCTTGGTACGAATTAATTTCCTACAATTGCTGAATTAATGTAATCAGTAACCAGGGTCTGTAACAGACCCAGAACATCCAGAGGGATTAGATCAGCAGAGGACAATGTTCTTATCCAAAGAACCCTTTTGTAAAGGAGAACTTCATTAAAGCCTCTATGTTAATTGTGAGGGAGCACATTGGTTTGGGAAGTCCTCTGTAAAAACAAGCATCGACAGCATCCTCAGACCCTCTACTTAGGGATTATGATTATTTAAGATTTCATGCATTTAGTAGGTTGTGTCCTTGTACCACACTGTGGCTTTTGGCTAGCTCTGTATATTAGAAGTGATTGTTATTAGTGGGAACAGTGTCAGTAATATGCTTCTAGTAGGCGGAGGTGTCCTGTGACCTGAGGGCTCCCTAGAAAGGGAGAATGTTGTGAAATAGGGCATCCTGGCCACATTTCCTTTTTCTTCCAGGAATCTCTCAGCATCTTTAGATGGTGGTGCTGCTTGTAGAAAGAAACCTCTTGCTTTCAGAGGCAGTAAATGCTGAACAGACCAACTGGTGATCCAGCCCTTCTCTCCCCTGAGCCTTTCCAGGGGAAATTTTCTGTGAATGACTTTAGCAGAACCTCTTGAAGAGTCATGAAATACACAGCGATGAGATCACAAGGACTCTATTTAATAGGATTTCTTTTTTGGGGTCCCAAGAGTAATGTCATGCCAATAATTCACCACTGCAGCTCCCTTTCTGTTTCTTAACAGCACTAAAGAACCCTAAACAGCTTCCTTCTGAGGAAAGCATGCCTGCAGCTCCAGGGCCTGATCCAAAATGCACAGCAGTCAGTAAACACTAATTTAAGTAATCTTTTTATATAAATCTGATACCAAACCTGTTTGACACCAGTAGGTCTCAGATTTGTGCCTGGTTCAGGTTTCGGTGTGTTTCACCTTTGTTGATTAGAAAACAGGAACAAAACAAAAAAATCAGGCCCGGAGAGCAGCAAGGAAAATGATATTTTAAAGGATGGACTTGGGCCAGACCAGGAAATGTTGAATTATCCCATCAAATTCATTAAAGTAAACATGTTTATAAATACAGTCATACTCAGCTCTGGCTTTGCATAGAGAATTCACATAGTAAATGGGGAAAGTAGAACCATTGTCCAAAATAGAAACCATTCCCTGAACTCACTTAACTTTTCTTTCTGGGGAAGAAATAATATCTAGGGGAGAAGTAAGCTTTGTAGCCAGATCTTGCAGATCATTTGAAGGGGATGTGAATAAGGCAAGTGTTTTCCAGATTCCAGACCTGAGGAAGGACCTGTCCTGAGGTGAGGGGTTTATGGTTGGAGCATTTCAGCTGGACTCTGTGGCAGTCTCTCCTAAGTCCTCAGTATAAATAAGATACTTTCTATAGCTCTCAGGTCTTCGAATCACACCCAAATGAGAATGGGATCTTTCTCAGGGGATCTTGCTGCCAGTCTGTTATAGGTGGATTTGCTTGGTAAAACAGGTCCTTCAGCCATGAGTTTTTATTGTGAATTTGAGGCAAGCAATTGGCAAAAGTGAGGTAAAGCACTTTCCTGGCACAGTTCTGCCTTTTCTACTTCTAAGCATGAATCAGAAAGTGCAAAAGTCAGAGAACATTTTTCGTAGCATTTGAATATTGTAGGATGATGTCATTTGAAAAGTCTTGTTCTCATAACACTGGTATTTAGATGGGCAGCCCAAAGCAGTGGGAATCCAATCTATATAGTGATTTTTGGTGCCTGAGCTACCAGCCTGTTAAGCTAAGCATGACGGGTGAATGGGACAGCACTTACCTTTCCCTGCCCAGAGTCATTGTCCTTTAGCAACCCCCTGAAGCCTCAGCCTCGTCTGTCATCTCTTCAGACAGATCATAGACATCTCCCCCAAACCATTCTTCTCTTGGAGGGGATGTTAAGCAGGAACGCGGGATTAAAGAAAGTGAAGTTTGCTTGCAGCTGCCATGTCCTGTCTGTTCCACTTAGCATCACTGGCATTAAATGCCTTCTTTTGGGTGTCAGGTTATGTATGTGCACAGCACCAAATTGCCAACACAATCCAACGTGCCCATCACTCTCCCTTCCCTGATTGGTTCCACCTTTGTATCTGTTTCCTACCCCACTGACTAGTGTCAGCAGCCTATTTGATGTTGAATGAATTAGCACCAAAGAAATAACTGATAAAAAATACACATTACCACCAAGCAGACTACAAAGGAGGAACTGGCTTCCTGAAGTTAGCATTCAGAAAGCATCTGGGAACTCTCAGTGTCTAGGAACTGGCTACATTTTGCCACAAATATTTTAGCTTGATTAAAAATTTCTCCCAAAGGAAAGAACTGGTTCCAACACACAAATAGTATTTTGTGCTGAGGCACTCGAAATAAAGGTCTCCCATCATGTAAGTGGAGAGTTTGACACTACACAGTTGCCTTTCATGCAGAATGGGCATTGTGGGCTTGTTTTTATGGGCTATGCATAGAAGTTTTTGTGTGTCTAAGTATGAAATTCACTCCAAGTGCACGGATGTTGACAGGGCAGAGGATACGCATGTCCCAGGCTAGTCTTTGGAAAGAAACATGCAAATAAAAGCAGTGATAATAATGAGAATGGGCATCTCGTGTCCATGAGGTTTTTGGGAACCAACACAACCCTTGCTGCTGTGGTGGACTAAAGCCAGAGAAATCTCTCTTTTTGGGGTCATTTGTGGAACATTCAGAGTGTTGTTTTCGAAGCAAGGGAATCTTTCATAAGTGTTTTCATCTGTAATTTGATGTCAAACTGCTGCAGAGACTCTCTCTGGTATTCAGCACTGGTCCTGTGTCCTTTTTTTTTAATGTTAAAGCCTTTTATTCATTTCTCACCCCTAATATTAATGAAATTATCTCATTAGGGAATTCAGTCTACTCCTGCGCCTGAGACAGAGCTCTGAGGGGTCTTGCACAAACCTAGAAGAGTTCTCTGTAGAAACGTTCCCTTAATTCTGGGTGGAAAACCAGCTCTCTGAGAATCCTGATGGCTATTTTGTTTGGTTTCAGAGAAATAATCCTCAGTTTTAAGAATTCCCAGGAAAATCCCCTCCTGCTAGGCCACCAGACAATGCTGTCAGCTCTGAGTACATTGTAATCTTTGGCAGATAAAAGTGAAAATTATTGCTGGAGAAGATACACTTGATATACTTGAAATATTTCCTTAGGAACAAAATATCCCTGTTCCCAACATGTGAGCTGTGGGTTAAGGTGTCTTGTAGCACAGATTCTCCTGTGAACAGAGCACTACATTTTTTGCTGCTGCTGCTGCTGTGTTAAAAACCCTCAACCTTGTCTTACTGATATCTTTATCAAATTCTTGTTGAAACATGTTTTTTTTTAAAAAAAACCCCAACACACACACAACCCAGCAGTGAAAGCTCTAACTTAACGCCTCATGTTCTTCTCAGATTTCCAAAGCACTGAGGCCTTGAGAATATGTTTCCAATATCCTCTCTCTCTCTCTGTTAGTGTTTTACTCAGCTCCATGCTGTGGAGGTCCTGACCCCTGCAATCTCCAGGGGAAGGGGGCGGGAAGGGGGGTCAGGCCATGTTAGAAAGCTGCAGGCCACAGCCTGCGAAATGAGCCCGGCTTCCTCGACTCCTTTAATACATTTAACCTGGAAGAGGCCGTTGCTAGCCAAAGATTAGATTACCAATGTTGGCATGTTTGGCCTAACAAATGGCAAATGGATGACGTGCCAGGCAACAGCTAATCACTGCTGACACAGATCTATTGCGAGGCCTTTGAGAGGAGGGGATAGTTCATGTCTGCAGTGGAGTTTTGTCTTGACGACGGAGAAGGGAGTTGAGAAGGCCACCGGAATACCTGTCTCTTTGAATCTCAGGACTCCCAAACCGTGTGTCATTTCTTAAAGGTCTCACCGGCCCTCTCAGAGGACGATCTAAATGTCCTGGCCTCCTCCAGGCGATAGGACATGAGAGCTTGAACCTTTCTGGTAGCAAACTTGCTCTGTGTGTGTATCTCTGTATATACCTCTCTCTTGACTGTCACTAATTCCTGGGCAAAAAAAGCAGATGACTCGTTTCTGCAGTGCTGATTTGAGGGGATAGTGGGGTCAACCAATCTTGCTTAGTGAAATGTTTTTCTAAATGCTTTTCCATGGTCAAGGCTTTACAAGTGTTTTCTAGTTCCTTTTCTGTGCCGTGTCTCTCACAAAAGGGTAGAAGTGGGAGGTAATGACTGAGATGCAGCTGGTCTCTCTGGCTGAGCGAGGCTGCTTGGCAGTTCTTCAGCTTAATGTCATATTGTCTGTGCTTTGCTTCCTCTAATGTCTGAAAGTCTGTGTTACATCTTTCTTTTTCATGTTGCTTAGTACTTTCACCTCCACTCCAGGGTCACTGAGGAACGAAGGTCGTAATCCTTATTCCAGCTGCCCCAGGTTTTGTGAGTTCTAGTTCCAGGGTTATGCTCTTTTAATTTTTTGAAGGGTGGAATCGATAAGGTCTTGGGAAGACTGAGGTGACAGAAAACATATTCCTAAGCAATAGATTGCCATTACTGCTAGTACTTGGTGTCCTGAATATTGTTTGCATTATTTTTCTAAATCATTTTCAAACCCTGCTGTGTGACAGTGAGAGCTGCACGTGTTCCCTGTGGTTTTGTCCATGGCTCAGCCTAGCTGACATTGAGCACCATTGCACAGGAGCTCATTCCGCCCCTGATGAACCCCATCGAGGCAAGTAGCAGAGCCTGGTTCCTCATTCTGTTCTGCGAGCTGCTTGCTCATATTCTCTCTAGCTCTTCTGTTTCCACTGTAATATTTTTCCCATAACTTCTAAGCTGTGTTTTGCAGCCATTTGCTCTCTGAGTTTGCTTGTGAGCTCCCTTGGCTTCCTTCTCCAGGGGAGCAGAGCTCAGATAGTCAGTGCTGTTATGGTTTCCACACTCGGGTGTCAGGCTCCTTCTTGCATTACTTCCCATAATGACCATGTGTGCTTTTTAATGGGGACCTGACATGTGTACCTGTCACTGCTATCCCCTCCTCCTTTCTCATGTGACCTAGCTGGAGAGATCCCCGAGTTTGGAAAGGAAGAGTTGTCTAATAGCTAACACTATCAGTCAGTAGATCTCAGTTCCTTTCCTTGCTCCTACCTTACATAGCCTTAGACTAATTGTCTTTTACCTTTTCAGTTCTTCTAATCTAAAATTAGATTGAAATGTCTTATTGAATAAGTAAGCTCTGAAGGCTTACCAGGGCAGCACGGAGGAGGAGAAGAATCACCCTGAAATACTTAATAGATAGTCTGAGCAAGGTCAGGGGAAGGAGATCTCAGTGAGGTCCTGTCTGAGAGCTCTGACTGTTGCTTGGAGTAATAAGACCAGTCTATATGGAATCCTCTGTGCAAAATCAAAGAGCATTTAGATAAGTGTCTCTTAGGAGGTCCATAAGCTCTGTTTTGCATAAGGAGAGATGGAGATAGGATGTGGAAGTAGTAGGTGATGGAAGGAGAGAGAAATACTTGAGCAAAGTGGAAAATGTAACGTGCTGAAGCTTGGCATCTAGTAAGCAGCAAACAGGCAGAGATACAACTAAGAGGACATAAGTTTTGTTTGCCTCGCTGACCTGATGGCATTAGATCCATAGCCTTTCTTGCTGCTTTCCTGTTAGCATTTAGAGCTCAATCTTGATGGCAGAATATCACTCTGGTACCTTTCTTAAGAAGGCATCTGTACAATTGTATTTGATGCTGTTGACAGCCTGGTCGGCTGCCAGTCAACTTTATCTTCAGTGTTTGATTTCAGTTATAAGTATTTCTGTTGCAGATCAATCCTGTGCACCTAGATGCTTCAGATCTTCATAAAGCTTGTCAAGCTAGGATATATCATGTGTAATTTTTGGTCCAGAGCTCATCTAATTTTAGGCTTGTAACTTTTATCAAGTCAAAATCAAGTCTGTGTTTCCAGTAGTGAAGAAAAACAGGCTCTCCAGGAAGTATTCATCCTATCTTGAAATCTAACATGTGTGATTGAAGAAATAGCCCTTTGGAAGCACCTGGTTTGGTTTTTGCCAATAAAGTGAAGCTAGGTGACTGAGATCTGGAAAGCTGCTGGTCATGGGAAGTGAACCCCAACTTCTGATAGGAAATCTGTGCTAGAACCTGAGGACTAAGTACCTCTGGGAACAATGTAAAGTCTCCAAGTGCCTTGAATGTCATTACCAATAAAGTCCTGCACCACAGCAGGAATAGTTCATGCTGTTTGAAATGACTATTCTTCCTTCATGTATGTGCCCAGATTTTGTCCAGTGGCTCATTACTGGGGAAGGCAGTGCTTCACCTTGGCTCCTGTCCTGTTCCCAGCTCTGGGACGGCCAGTGCTTTATTACTTCAGTACTGACAAGATGTATTTCCTAATCTCTAGAAGGGCTGTCAAGTACCAAAAGAAGTGTGAGGCTTGTCTGTCTGAACACAGTTGGTGAGAGAAGAGCACTGAGCAAGGTTGCACATTGATGAGGCTCATGCCTTTGTGAGACCTGATCTTTTTTTCATAATTGATATACATTCTAGCTTTGGATTATTTTCTTTATATATATCCATAAATACTTCAATGTTTTGTTTTTTTTTTTTAGCTTTAGAAACTGGAGAAATTAATGAGTCTCTTTACCTTATAGACGTGTGTGAGTGGGACAGATTTCTGTGAAGAATGAGTCTTTCTTGCTGAGGTGGGCTTAAGAGTGGTGGTGGACCTGCAGGAGCAAGAGGGGGTGGGCAAGAAATTGTAGTAGACACATTGTGGTTAATTTGCAGCATTGCTGTAGAAATCAATAGGTGTACTTCTAATTTATGCACAAGTGTAAAGAGTACTATGAGATACAACCATGAAAGGTAATTTTGAGTTTGTTTTTAAGTGTGTGCTTATGTCTTTGGTTTTGTTGGGAATGTGTGTCCCCAGCTTACTTGTTATGTGTGACCCATGGTTGTGTACTTAGAAATATGTGTAGTCTCAGGACCATGCTCCCCATCAAATTTAAAATACTAACAATCCAACTAAAAACAAGAGGGAAACAAGCAAACAAATTTTTTATTTTTTTTTATTTTTTTGCCAGAGGATATGTTTGCTGCTTTTGTTTTCTTCAGAAATGAAGAGAAAATTAAGAGTGAGGAGGCAAAGGGAGGCAAATTTATGTGTGAGGAGGCGGGAGTTGGGCAAGACAGAGACTGTATTGCTGCAGAGCTCACCAAAGTCTCATCAACCCTTGTCTTGGATGCTGAAAGCTGCTCCTTGGTCATGCGTGCAAAGGCTATGAGATGGGGGCAGAGCAGGACCTGGGGGAAGGAAGAGAAGAGAGCAAAGATGTTGAAGGGGGTGGGGAAGATATGGAAAAAAACAAAACAGTTACAGGGCAGAGGAAGGGAGGATGGGTTTAGTTTAATTTGGAAGGAACACGAGAGCCAGCTCCAAGCACACGCACGCACACACCCTCTGCTCCACACCCTCGCCCCCCAGAAAAAAAAAAATTCATCACACAGATTTTTTCATGGTCTGGCAGTCAAGTGATAAAATTATCAGATGAGGGTCCCATTCTCCTTTCCCGCAGTCACTTTCGCCAAGTGCACCACGTCTGAAATAATGAAGCAGATTTGATTAAATTTTCGCTGGCTGAAGCAGCCACGCTAATTTGGAGATGGGCTTATTAGTTTAATGACCGATCCGAATAATCAGAATTCATTAGCATTAGTGCCACTATTGTCAGCTCAACATTAGCCCTGGGCTGCAGTACACAAAGATGCATAGTTATATATTTATAGAGAGAGAGGCTGTATTTATACACAGTGAAAGAGAGAGGGAGAAAACGATAGAAGAAGTATACATGTGCATTTACATTTTATACTCTTATTCTTAGCCCTTGCTGCATATCCTCATCCATTAGCAACCTACTAAAAGAAGAAGCAAATTCTAATGAGGCTTTGTGAGAGAGTGTTGGTCTTGGTCAGCCATGGGTAATCCAGCCTGACACTCAGGGTACGTAAACTTGGGGGCCCAATTTGTAGATAAAGGCAGCTGGGGGGTTCCTCTGAGATGCTGTTGGCTTTGATGGCCACTACTTGGCTCCAGAGATGCTAGGAAAGTGCTTAGGGTTTGGAGCTGGGAGAGGCTCCAAGAGAAGCCGGGAGATTTTAAGGTATTTAATCTGCTTCTCACAAAGCACGTTTGAAATGAGTTATCTGCCAGTTGGCGAAAGGCTCACAGAAAGACTTTGGGCCCCGTTTTCTGTCAGCACGAAGGTATGATCTGGTAGTTCTTCTACCAATATCACTGAAGCTTGCAGAAGGTTGGCTTAAATGAAGAGAAAAGAAATTCAGTTCCCAGAGCTCTGATGGTGGTAGCAACTTAGCTGTCAGCTCCAACTACTGCTCAGTTAAATGCAATAAAACAAGATTAATTTAACATTAAGGCTGCAGAAAATGTCAAAAAATACAAATTATGAACCATGATGTTTGCTCAGGCTGGCTGCATGTCCTGGCTGTCTTCTGATAAACATCTTTTCATGTACAGAATACTAGATAAAGTCTCACACTTGTAAAATATAGGAACGTGTTAGACTAATGACACTGTAGAAAAGAATGTAAGTTATAGTTAATACCAGTAGTTGGATTTTCTAACATTGTGATCATTTAAAGTGCTAAAATTTTATCACTATTTCTGTAGGGTTTTTGTTGTTTACTTCATATTGTTGTTTATGATATCTAGGCGACTATGTATCACCTTGAAGCCTCCACTTTGTGTAGGCTATTTCCAGATACCTCGCTATTGCTCTAAAATTAGTGAGACAAGTAGTTTTATTCATCTCAATTTTATTTGACACACAAGAATACACCAGCCTCTGTTGCTGTGCGTGCCTCACCGTGCCTTTGTGGAGTGTCAGAGATGTGTGGTGGGAGAGGCAGAAAGATCTAAACCGGACCTGATAGATGTTGTGTCTACATCCATTTAATGACTGTTGAAACACAGGTGTTTATAAGGCAGTATCTAATACATCTTCCTTGTTTGCTTTCCCTCATTTCTGTGCTGCTTTGAACAGAGGTGCTTTTCTTTTCATCTTTACAACTCACCTGAAGGGGCATTCCATCACAATTATATTGACAAAGTAAGATATATTAAAATAATATCTCCGAGACTGGGAATAAATCACTAATATTTGGGGAAGCATTATAACACCCATCTGTCCGTGACCTGGGTTTATATAGTGATGTATTGAGGAGAGCACAAAGCGCTGGAGTCAGGTGAGTAATAGCAAAGTCAAAAGCATTTACAAACCTGAGGATGATTGGCTACAGGGGGTTTCTCCACCTGATTCATTTAAACACTTCTGAAAGGCCTGCGCTGCAGGAAGATAGGTTCATTTTCACTTCGGACCTTCAACTTAGATGCCCAAAATGAGGTCTTTGGCCCTTTGACCTTCTCTGAGGTTGGTGGAATCTGGAGAGAGCAGCAGAAAGGTCCATACCTGAATCACAGACTTCCTGATTATTAAATAGGTGCTTAAGGATCAATGAGAAGACTCTTCCTTTGCAAGTGTAGTGTCTTTTGGAGAAGGGGCATCTGCTGTAAGTGGATGGTTCAGTTGCTTTCCTATAACCATTGACATTGGTTGTATTACTCAAATGTGGACAACTGAAAAAAATCACATTTGCCTTTCCTAACTTAAGCTCCTCCATAATTACACCTCTTGGGGTGGTTCCTTCCATCTTTCTCAGTATCACTGGATGGTCTCACAGGGTTACCCACCACCGTCTGTACAGCTGTTGGTCTGGTCTGGCAAACAAATATCTGGAGTAAGTGCTCCAAGAATTAGCTGTGGTATTCTTTTGGCTTTCTACTTTTAGTAACACCAGAAATTTTCTTTTTTACATGGTTGTTGCTTTGGTAATTTAGTGTTATTTTAATTTTTTTTTTAATCCAGGTTGTTTGACTTTTAAAGTATTACAGAAGATACTTCAACTTTTAAAGTATAACAGAAGTTCTCTGACCTTGACTAGGTATTTCAGGTATATTATGACTTCAGAAGTTAAAAAAATGGAAAAAGACAACAGGTGAAGTTTTCTTCATCTTGCAACTTTTGGGTTGTCTGCTTTGCTGAACAGCTTATTTTGCAATTCAGTTAAGTTAACAGAAAATAGATTTAGTTGGGGGAAAACTGCAGTATTCACACATGAATCAAAACTAGAAGTTGTCAAAATCTTGGAGAGAAAAAGGGGCTGTTGTACCCAACCCCTTGAGTTGGTGAGATAGCCTGATCTGACTGAGAATAGAAGGAACTTCCAAGGGTAATGAAGAAGAGAGAACTTTGAACACAGCAGAAAGGAGAGAGTGCTCAGTGCATAGAAAATGCTTATGCTCTTCTTATTGGCTGTTAACCAAAGATCAGCTTTCTTCAACTGTAAGTCAGTAGATTATTATTTTTTAAATCTTTTAATTCTTCTCTCCCCTGTATGTGAGTGAACTGGAATTAACACCTCTAGAATTGGCAAAAAGGATTGGGGGATGAAGTGAGGTAAGTGAGGTTAGGACTGGGCTTAAAATGCCAGCACCATGGTATTGGCGAGCATCTAGAATTGAGGCTATAAACTGTTTCCCTGTGTTTTCAGGAGTATCAGATAAAGAAGAATTCAGTACTGGTGTTAGGGATCATTTTTATACTTGTTTTCACTGGCTGTATTTACCAAGTCTTCTTTCTTGGATTCCTCTGGTTCACCACATCATTGCACTGCTGCGATTCTTGTCGCTGGTAAGTTATTCCTTTGGGGTGTCTCCTGATGACTGCTGAGCATGGGAGTAGGATCTTTTTAGAAGTCCTTATTCCTGTTTAGCCATTTGAATAAGTGAATGGACTTTTTTGATTGCTTAGTTTGCCAGCATCTGACCTCTTTTGGAAATCTGCCCTTCTTTAAGGGATTCAATAGATGTAAAGTTCTTTGAAATCTGGTGCTGATTTGATGGTTTTGAGTGCTTTAAGAATCTGGCTCTTAGCTCATTCAATAGTCTGACTCCATGGTTCAATTTTGGATATAGTTCAGAGTGATAGCTGTTAACCTTGAATTGCTTTTTGGTCTCTCAGTTCATGCAGTATTGGGTGTTGGAGGTATCGATCCAGGTTTTTGCTTTGTTATTAACTTGTTGTGCAGACGAGTCATTTATTTTTCTCTGTGATCTATTGTCCTGTGAGCTGGGGAGTCTGACTGCATCCAGCTTTTACATTGGGCTTGAGACTGGGTTGTATCCAGCACCAAGCAACTCAAATTGGAAGCGGCCTGTGAGCATTTGGCTTTTCCTGTCTGTTCTTCCTTTTTCTGCCCACCTGACAATGACAGTGTGGGGAGATGATCCCTATTTACATGAGAATCACCGTACCGGATTCAATCAGTGGCCTCTGCACATGAAATCAATACCAGATGCTCTAGATGAAAGTGCACAAGTTCTGCCGAGTGAAGAATTTTGCAATTATGTGCCCATGGATAAATTCATTTCTTAGCTCAAGGTCTAGCCCCAGATGTACAGAATAGGGGGGTTTCTGTCTGGGGTCTCCTGCTTTCAAATTCCTTCCAGGGAAGCGGATGCGGTAAACGTTAGAGGCACCTCTTCTCCTGAGCACTTTGCATGCTCTTTCCCTTGTGGCAGGAAATTCTGGCTGCATAATAATGCATCATATTGTAAGTGTAACTGATTCTGCCTTTGCTGCACCCATTTGCTGTATAAAAGACAGGTCTTAGCAACATGTCAGACACTTGACAGCTACAGAATTGTGGAGTTATGTCTTAGCCCTGACCATGAAGAATGGTCCAAAAGAACACGCTGTTTAGAAACTCCGTCATCTTTCTCATGCCCTCAGCTTTTTCTGTCTTGAATGTTGCCCCATGCAAAGAGGCCTGAAGCCCAGCTGGCATGCAGGCAGCTTCCATGGACAGGGAAGCACGTACAGGTATCCTGTGGCCTAATAGGGTAGGATTATACTTGCTTTGCTAGCCTTAATTTGTTTGGAGGGAAGGCTGCTATAAGCTAGATGTGTAAAGGCTTGTTTGTACTGGGAGATTTTATATCAATTAAAAAAAAAAATCCATATCTTTGGAGATATGGATCATACTGAAGCTCTGTCATAGTCCTGAGCTGTGAGATTTTGAAGCCTGAGTTAACATTGATAAAGCACTTTCAAATTTGACCCATTTCCTTTCACTTACTGGATGCTTCATTGTAGCAGGGCTTTAAACACACACTCTTATTCTAGGAAACATTAAGTGGCTTTCATTTCACTTGAAGTAGATGTGTATTGCAAATAAACTCACCATCATGAAGTTTTGCAAGCCATACACAATAAACCTTTCTTTCTTCCATTAATTTTAGTTGGTATTACTGAGCACCAATATTTAAACTAGGGTTTGATTCTGCCGATGTTGAATTGATCTTGCTGGGTCAGCATTGGCTCCAACTTGTCCTTGTGTTTCTGCTCTCTCAGTTGGCAGAGCAGGGTGCATGGATGAGGGTGGTTTGGTCACTTGTTGTCACTTTGGACATGATGAGGAGAGCTATCTGCATATGCTTGCTTGTTCACTAGTTGGTTGTTAAGAATTAGATACAGAAAGATGGACGCTGAGGGTGTTCCCTGCATAGCTAAAATGACTGCTGGCTTCTGGCCCACCTTTCTGTGAGATCAGTACTGTACTGAAGACATAGCTCTAGCAAAAGATTGCCATGGCCAAAAGGCAGCCAGAAGGTTCAAATGACCTTCAAGTGTCTATAGCTAATGGGAATGTCCTTGGCTAAAATACCCAAGGGGAATAAACACTTCTTTGATTAGTAAAATGGAGAAGTAAGCTTGGGAGACCTATACCTGGGAATGAGGAGAGTTGAGAGGTAACACAAAGTGGTGTCAGGAAATGTTACGTATATAGGCGCTTGTTAAGGGGCCAAGAGATTGAAGGAAAACAAGTCTCCCACAACAGGGTAACTGCTAAAATACGTGACATAAGAAACCAGGTCTTCCAGAAATGTGAAAGGATCACTGTAGTGTACTTAATTACAGGGATGAGAAACCACTTCTGTTCCAGTAGAGGTAAAGCAAAGTTGAAGCTCTGTGTAGGATGTCTGTATGTCAGTTCTGTTGACTGCATCACCACTGGGAATGAGGCAACTGGAGCTGACCGGTAATGTCTTTCCCCGAGCCACGCCAGCTCGAGTCTGGGCAAATCAGGAACGTGTCAGCTTGATGGTATGAGGATGAGTAAGTCTGCAACACCTAAAAGCTGGCATGAGAGAAGTCTACTGCAATATCCTACCCAGCTGGCATGTATCTGCGGCCAGCAGGCTCGGCGTGAGCCAAGTGCAGAGCAGAATGACAGTGTGAGTTAGAGCCTGGATGTTTCAGAGCAAGGTTTTCACACAGGATATGATTCTGTGATCCCATCAGAGGTGAACAGCCTCTCTGCTGCTGTAGGAAGAACTTGGAAACCATGAAACACCTCCAGACAAACCACCTGGTTTATTGTCTCACACACCAGACTGTGTGACAGCTCATCTGCACAAGGTTTTCTGGAGAAATTTAGAAGCTGTTCTTGGTGAGACCAAGAGACCAATGAGAAGGTGGCAGCAGAAGAGGAAGGTGTGAGTAGTCCTCACTGCTTACAACAGCCCAGTTTGGTGGCCAGAATGGTACCTAGACGTGGGATCGGCCCAGCATTGTCTTGTCTGAGCAGCTTCTTGAACAGCAGTTCCTTGTGTTGGAGAACTGGCCTGGGAGGAGCAGCTGAGGAGAGCAGATTTGGAAGGAGCTTTGCCAAGCTCCTAAATTTCTAGTTTGAGTGTTTTCACTTCTTGTTTTGAGATTATCTTTGTTCTTCTCAGTAATTGCCTCATTTTCATGCTTTTCATACTTTCCTGTAAAGAAAGAATTTATTTCCAAGGAACTGCAGGTTGGGCACCAGTCATTAAATAATAACCATTTCTGGCTCAGCCCTTTGCAGCCTCCTCATTTACTTTGTGTGTTGTTTTTTGACTCACTAGGAAGAAAATAATTCTGCTACATAAAAATAATACATTTATAACACCAGGATATCACTTCAAAGAACACAGTGTGAGAATTGCCACCTGAACAAATTGACCAGCTTTCATTAGAATTAAAATGCACATTCAGATGGAACATTATTTACACCATAGCTGCATTTAAAGTACACCAGTGAGGGTCATTTTCCAGTTTTAATTTGGAAACAAACGTGTCACATGTCGTCATTCCCTGTATGAGGCAGACTTTGAGGTTGGAAACTCCTTGAATTCTGCTCTGTGATGTGCGATCACAACTGCTGGTTCCCAGCACATGGAAGGCAGAAGGGATCCTCCCCCCCCCCCCCCCCCTTNCCCCCCATCCTTCATCTTCCAGTGCCCCCACACAATATCCATCCACACCTGAAGGGCTGGGGGAGTCATAAAATAAACTGCTTTACGGGCTTGCTAGGGAGTGGCAGCTCTCTTTGGAGCGGGATTGTGGGATGTAAGCCATGCACCTACACAATCCTCTGCAGTTAATTGCCCTGATTTACTAGTGTGAGCTTCTTGCCCCTTCAGGGATGATGTATTATCTTCTGGTTTGGCGAAAGGGAAATACCCATCGTTCTGTCCTGTATTTGCTGGCTAGGAAAGGTGAAGCGGTGGGTTGGCTGCAGAGCAGAGCTTTGGAGATAGATGGAAATGCAGTGATATTATTGCTCCATTCAGAGTTTCTAAGGAAATTGCCATTGGATACAGTGGGGATTGAGAGCCTTTCAAGTCCCTGATCACTCCACAGCAGAGAGAAGTTTCCAAGAGGAGATTTAATCCAATGGCTGGAGCTTCCATGCAATCCAGGCTCCCAGTTCTCCAGGGCTGCTGGAGGGAGGATCCTTCTGACTGCAGCCTCCTGGGATTTGGAGGCTCCCTGCCCTCTCGCCAAGGGTTGGCCCTGCCCTTGGGGTGCTCCCAGGATGAGTGCCAGCAAGAGGAGTCTCCGGCACCTGAGACAGCTTCTGCTTCCCTTCCACTTGGGCAAAAAGGGAGAAGAGAAATTCACTGGAAATACTTTGGATGCAATTCTGCTGTCTCATGGCAAATTCTGACTTCTGGTCATCTGAAGTGGGTCAGTACAAATCATTCTGTGTGGGCAACCACTGACAGCTGCAATGTGTTTCTGAAGGGCTGTGTAGGAAATGATAAATTGAGAGGGAATTAGCTGTTGCCTCTTCCCAGTAGTGCAAAATGCAACTTTGATACTACTTCGTGACTGTCCCAATTTCCACTTAGAGGAAAAAATATTTTTCTAAGTAAAGAGGCTCCTGGCAGGCAATTATTGTAATGCTGGCACAGATATTCCTTTCTCAAAATTGGCTCATTTTCAGTGAGCCAAGATTACAACGCTCTTTGGAATCTCTTGGTCAGAGGTATGGAGCTGGCTTTCGGGTATGTTTTCTAGTTCTTGGCTTGGAACAGGGCAGGGATGCCAAAAGGTAGGGGTGTAAAAATCTTTCCTTTTGAAGCGAATCAAATAATATGAATGTTTCTCACATGTTGGGATTAATCCAGTGGCATATGGTAACCTTGAAAAACCTCCAACACGCATATCAGAGTCATCTCTCTGGTTTTAATATGTCTGGACTCTCCCCTGCAATCTTTCCTGGTGACAATAACAAATCACTGTACAGCTCTGTAGTGTTCCTCTGGAGATTCCCCATGGCCGTGGCCATCTGAGGAGTGCTGAAAGCCCGTGGCACCCTTTGCAGGGTAACGGGAAGGCCTGAGCAGGAAGCCTGTGATAAAATACTTGGGCTCACACATGAAATGTGAAGCTACTTGGCTTTATTTGCAGCCTTTCTCATTTTTTGGACTTGCTGTTTATATACAAGGTAACTGGGAGAAAATCTTCTGATGTGAGAAACCCTCTAGCACCATAGAGAGAAATACAAGGAAGGGATTTTGGAACTCCTGAGCTGAAAGTCACAGTTCTGTCCTTCTGAGGAGACCCTGGTGGGAGTAGTTTAAAAAGGGAGGGACATAGTAGAGCTGGATGATTCAGTGTTGGTGTTAGGAATTGGTGGATTTATAACCAAGTTGTCATCACTACTTTGCCACAGGCTCTCCCAGGCAAATTGTAAAAGTTTCTGTGACTACGCATGTGAGTTTTGAAATATGTATTTTTAAAATACCATTTAAAAAAAAAAAAGCCACTCTGTTGGAGCAGGCCAGCCTGTTTATACTTGCCCAGTAACCTGAGCAGCAACTGGTTTGTCCATAGTTAAACTTGGCAGATTTTTAGTTCCTAACCTCAGGAACAGAACTAATTGTTTTTCGTCACCTGACAAAAAGCATGGAGAGGATGAAAGGTTGTGAAGTTGCCTTTAAATTCAAGTGTGGGGAGAGAGAAATTATAGAGAAAGTGGATATACCACACTGAATTAGAGAGGTGGAGGCAGTCCCTTCATCCATGAAGATATTCTCCCACCTTGGTGCAAGACAAGGTAAACCAAAGAGGGGGGAATAGGCCGTGAGCAGCATCTAAATTACAGCTTTTTATCTTAAAGAACTGTTAAGTCTGTAAGATTTTAATGGAAAAGACCTTTGAGGTCATCTTGTTCCAACATGGGATTACTGGGATCAGAAGGCACAAAGATCTCAGACACTTGGCTTCACTTTGCCACCCAAATAAGGAATTTTTTCTGCTCCTGAGGTAGGAGGATTTACCCACTGAGCTCTTGGAGCAGGAGATGAGGAAATCAAAACAGCAGTGATGAACAAAGAAGTTGATGTAAAAGAAAAACAGATGTAAGCCTTCATCTAAGAACAAAACTGATACAGAACTACTGGGTTTTTTTCTTCCCCTGAACCTGGCAAACAGTTATTTTAGTCATTGTGATTATTCCTTATGGGGTTTTGTGGCTGGCTGAATCTAGAATAAGAGAGTTCCAAAGCTCTTCGGGAAAGTTCGTTGTTGTATCAGCCACCCAGTAGTCCAGATTATGGCTGTAGCTAAATTCAGATAAAAATCTGTGATTGCTTTGATTCAGCAAAGCAATTAAACATGTGCTTTAGATCCACTTGGGATTTGAGTGTAACCTTAAAGTTAAGCATGTACTTAACATCTTGCTGAGCAGGGACCTGAGTCTTTAACCCTTGCTAGAGTATCAACTCCTTTCTAATGAGTGTTGGTGTATGATAGTTCTGTTTCTCAATAAAGTTTCATATTTTGCAAACTAGAAGTCTTTCTCAGCTTCAGTGGGCTTTGGATCAGAGCCCAAGAATGCAATCCAGAAATAATAATTTACTGTATTTACATTGCATGTAAATTATATATGAAGAAATGAAACAGCATAATGAATCAACCACAGGGGCTTTTCTTCCACTCTGATACCAGAAGAGAAAAAGCCTGTAGGCAGCTCACAACTTTTCTTACTAATACTCTTGAGCCCTTCTCTTATTAAGTCTTCTGTTTTCTCTGGCAAAGCCTCCCCTCACGTTACCCTCAGCACAACCTCCTTAGTCCATAAATGAGATTTGGATTCTGCTCTTATTAAAACGTACCATTGAGCGCAGGATTTACTGGTGGGAAAATCCCATTAAGTGTTTCTGAACTACCTTTTAACTGTTTGATTTTTCAGATAATAGGCAAAACTTCACACTCCTCACCTTTGTATCTACAATAGCTGATATTTGCATTCACCACTCCAGTAACAGGAAGGGAAGAAGGTAGATCTCAAGTCTTGTGTTTTAATGCCTTTGCTGTCTGAAGGGTGTGGAGAATCATGATGTTAATATACATTATTAGTGCTTACAGAGCTTTTAAACCAGTTCTATTCTGCCTGTGAGAATGTCTTACTGGGATGAAGCAGTCCAAGATCCAGTTAAATTTAAGATGCACACCTTACACCATATCAATATCAGAGTGGATCAATAGATCCAAGCTGGAGCTCATAAAACAAGGATATATTTTCTATGCAGAAGGCTTCACCTGTCAGATGTGTGGTCTTGGGGCTGGCAGTGTCCCTGCCCTGGATGTGCTGCATGGCTCCGTGCTCTAAGTGGCTGCATTTCTAGGTAGAGCTTCTAGTCCAAAGAGATTAAACAGAGTTTTTGCAGGAGTTTCTACTGCTGTCATCACTGGAGTCTCTGGCTCTGTTTATTCCTTTGTGGTCTATGGTGGTTTCCCCAGAAACATCTCAGTGTTTTCCTCCTTTGTTGTCATCCTCTGAGATAGTTGATCCATGCTCGTCACTGAATTTGAAGAGTCTCTGAATACTTTTAGCCTGAACTAAAGCTGCGGATCTAATCTCTGGGAGAGGGTTTGAACTGGAGCTTTGATTCAGCATCTGTTCCTTGGGGTGGGTGAAACATGGCTGCAAAATGCATAGCTCTTCTTCTTCAGCCGGTTGTTATTACTCCATTTGGTGAAACATTAGAGTAAGAGTATATTCATAAATAAATTTAAAAGGATTAATGCATGATGAATAGACTGTGTAAGCATATTACAGGCATGGTTATTATGTGATCTAGGTGATCATAAGTCATGGTTAAATGCAACCTATTGACCAACTGGACTCTATAAAAGTCTGTAACAAGACATTAGCTACTTGTTAACAGAGCTAGTAATCATTTATTGATCTTACATGCAGTATTTATACATCCGCCACCCTACAAAGTGTGGAATTCAATTCCAGGTTCTACTTTCAAGTCCCACTTACTATAATGGGTGACACAAATCTCTCACTTAGGTATGTTTAACTGTCAGATATTGTCAGGACTGGTAAGAGGTGAATGCTGTCCTCAGGTGGGTGATGGTCTTGGGCTGTGATGCCATGAGTGTTACCAATCCTGGGTTGCCTGTGTTGGAGCATTGCAGGAAAAAGTAACTCAGTTTGGGTGAAGCGTGTTGATATTTTTACGCTTGGTTTTGTTCAGGTTAGAAATTAAATACCCAGATTTTGAAAATCTTCACTAAGAATTATTGAGACCATCATCAGGACCAGTCCAAGTGATGGACTTCCTGTGGGACCAGGACTATAACTCTTCAGGTCCTCATTTCTACAGAAGTCCAGGAAGACTGGTCTGCCAAGGCTGAAACAGATCTCAAAGCTTACATGAGAGATGAGGGAGACTAACCCATCTCTGCTGAATCTTTCTGTTTGGAAGAACTGATAATTTCCAAAACTAGTGTTTAGCTTGAATTTTCCTGTCAATCCTTTTTAGTCTTTTCAAACACAAGTGATAAAGCAGAGTGAACCAACCATCCTAACACAGTGAGATAAAAGACAAATAAGGTCCCCAAAAGTCAGGGTAAAAATGTTAGAAATATTCTAGTGGCCAGAGATTTAGTAATTGTCTGCCTTTAAGAACTGGATAACTGATGTCAAGAGAGGGCCAGATGGTCAGAGTGGGTTAGACAGGGATAAGGAATAAAAAGGTGAAAGGTGCAGGGAAATGAAAGAGAAAGGAAGAGAGAAATGAGGAGTGGGGAAAGGGACAGAAGTTGAAGGAATCAACCTTGTTAAATTAAGGCAGTGCAATAATAAGTATCTTAGAAAACCCATAATGCAGTCCTGCAGCGTGGAATGACATGATGAAGATGCCTGAGTTTCTCTTCTTCTTCTAGTAGAAGGAAGAAGTGATTTTATCATGAGAGTGAGGAAAAAAAATGATGGAGTGGCACATCCATGAAGTGATCTAGTGAGGAAATAGAAGGAAATAGAAGCCCTGGAGGCTCGGGGAGGATGGCCCTGATTTCTCTGTCTCTCTGTGTTCTTCTGGCTCTGGGACTCGAGCACACACAGCCCATCTGATTTAATAAAGGCAGGAAGCAAACGGTGACGGAGCCATGAGAGACTGCAGATAGGGGTTGAAGAAGGGTCAAACTCATTAGTCATATGATGTGATGTAGTGTGTGGGGAGGGGGAGAAGCTTCGAGGGTTAAGAGGAGTGGAAATAGTTATGGCACTCGAAAAATGGATGTTAATATAGCTGCCCTGGATGCCTTGCTGCAGTGTGACTTTCAGGGGTAAGGACAACATCCTGGCCTTTCATCCTTCCTGCTTTCTCACTTCAGGTCATGATTTTATTATTCCATTTTTTACAGCCTGTTCCAGTGTTACCAAGAGATATTTAGTGTTTGTAGCACACAGGCACTCAAATCAGAGGTCCCTGCAGGGCTGTTGTTGCTTCAGGGTCAGAACATCTGTCCTTCTTCAAAAACTGATGCTTCCTCTTAGTTGTAGCAGAGGCTAAGCTACAGCTTCTCAAACTGTGTGTTCCTCATTCAGCAGCACTTGAAAGGAACCTTTTAGTGGTGTGCAGAGGTCCTTCAGAGGATATTTGTTGACCATGACAAGTGATGAAGCATGAACTATAGAGATAACAAGGGAGAAGAAGCACAACCACAGCCCACGCAGTCGTTCCTCTTATTCTGTGAATAATGGAAGATGCTGGGATGGCCAGTCTGTATGGTGGAGTTATCCATGTGTCTTTGGAGCAAGTGCAGCACAAGCAGCTCTACCCTGATGCTGAGTCTGGGGGCAAGATGGTCGATAGGAGGGTACCTCACTCAATGCCTGTGCTTCAGCATGCACCAAGGAGCCAAAGATTTATCACAAATATACATCACTGCTGTTATTAATGAACTTTCCTGAATATATATTCACTAAATACAAAATAATATTTTTAGAAGTGGATTCCATTGTTCTATTCCATTGTTCCCAAATTGTAGGTACTATGTTGCATTGCAAGACAAACTTCTGTTTATTTCTAATGTTGCCCCTTTTTTGACTGAAAACAATCAAATTATTTTTATTTTTATTATTTTTTTAAAATACGAAACTAAGCTCAGTCATAGACATCATGTCAGAACACAGTGAGAACACATCTGAACTTTCCCTCAGATGTTTATTGAAGTTCAAGGGGTTTTTTATCACTCCCTCTTTCTTGCTGTGGAAGGAAATCCTAAAATAGTACAGTCAAAACTTTTTTCTCAGCATGTTTCTGGTTCAGCAAGGAGTTAGAATTATGGAGTCATAAAGGGTGGGAAAATGCAATTTAAAAGTGAAAACATTTTCCTAAATTTTCTCCTTTCTGATTTCTCTTAAATTGTAAAGATATCTGCAAAATTCAGGATCTTACATGCAATTTTTGCAGCTGGCTAGAGCAGGCCACGTTCCCATTTCTCTCCTCAGTTAAATAAGTCAATTTAATTTGTCAAAAACTCAGCCTGTACTAAGCATCATAAACTCACTAGTCCTGAAGATAGTTTTTAATTCTTCACTGCCTCTTACCATCAGTATTGTCCCCCAGAAATGGGCTGCTGAATGAGAAGGCTCAGGTTGTCAGCTGGTGTAGGATTAAACTGTGCAGATTGACACCCTCTAAGTATCTTGTTCTGAGTTTCCAACAGCATCTAGAGCTTAATGAGATCTCTTTTATAGAGTCTTCTCTCTCTCAGGCCTACCTCATACCTTCTGTGGCCCTTTCAGGACCAGAAAACTCCCATCAGGCTTCCAGCACTGACTCTACCTAGAAAAGGGGAGAGGTGGGACTGACAGAATATGGATGATGGATATGACTAATGGAGTATTTTTCATACTTGTGCAATGGTTACAAGTGCTGGTGATAAATGGTGAATTAACACTTATTAGATATGCTGAATGGTTTAGAGCTGCAGCTGAAATCCTGGGAATGTAGATGCTATCAATTGATGGATTAGTTCTAATCTTGTAGCAAGCACTGTGTGACTAGACTGTTTCAAATGCAACATTTGGGATGGATCTTGTCACTTGTTTGGCCTGACGTGCCTTCAGATACACCAAAGGTATCAAAACAACCAGCCAAGCCTGTGATTGCAGCAGAAATGACATAGCTATGGACATAGGGTCTGGCTTTCTCCATGCACCAAAGTCTGGTTCCTACCTCAGGTAGGAAGGCTGTATGTAGCTATAGAGTTAGGATTACAGCAGTGCAGAGTGAAGACAAGGCCTGGTATGCCTTGAGCACCATGATGTTTTGTCATAGAATAGAGTCTTGTAATCGTTCTGGTTGGAAGAGGCCTTCAAGATCATCAAGTCCAACCATCATCCTGATGCCTAGGCCAAACATTTAGCCATAAACCATCATACCATTTAGCATGTTTTATCCTTATAATCCTTTAATCATCTATATTGACCTCTATATTTTCCTTGGTTGACCA
Source organism: Brachypteracias leptosomus (assembly GCA_013401335.1). Taxonomy (NCBI): domain Eukaryota; kingdom Metazoa; phylum Chordata; class Aves; order Coraciiformes; family Brachypteraciidae; genus Brachypteracias; species Brachypteracias leptosomus. The sequence continues at coordinate 328,195 of VYZX01033439.1, forward strand.
TTGCAAGACTCTATTAGTCTCTTTATATTGTTTTAAGGCACCTGCAGCATCCTGGGAACGGATGCAGGTCCCCTGCTCAGTAATGATTTGTGCTGTCCACTATCTCCTCTGTTGGAATTGGGGTTTTCTCCATTCCTCCTTCAACCCCCTGGACTAACGTGTCCTCTTTGCCGCCTTCACTCACTCAGACAAACACGTTTCTTGGAAGGTCAGTGTAACCTGTAGGAAATTCCTTCTGTCTCTGAGCTGGCTCATTCATCACTAGTCATAACCATTCTGGAATGTGAACTCATAGTCTGTTATCTGGCTACTGCTAGTGATGATGCCTGGAGACGACAGCTTGGTTTTCAAAAGCTAGGTTGACCCTGAGGGGCGAGGAAAACTTGTTTTGACAGAGCAAACATGACACGGAAGCAGTGCAAGTGCCAAGATGTGCAGGAACAAGGTGTTATTTTCTCAAGGTGGATTTTTTTTTTTGCCAACTGGGGAAAACAAAGCAATGCACGGGAAACAAAATACTCTGCATGTTTTTTCCTTCCCCCCAAATGCAATTAAAGCAGAAAGACTATCTGTATTTTGACTGAGAGAAAAACAATGAACAAGTTCATCTGGGAAGAGAAGCAGGTGGGTCCTTCTCTCATTCCTGTCCTGGAGTAGCAGTGAACCAGATGAACAGTGTAATGGTTAATGAGTTATTGATCCTGACACCCATCTGATGTTCTTCTGCCCTGTCACTCTCTCCCCTTTCCCCACTTACCATTGGAGTATGATCTGTCCATACCGTGTCTCGCACAGGGAGGATTCTCTCCCGGTTGCCTTCTTGAGCTACAGCACTATAAAGAATGACAACAATCTCAACTCTTGACCCTGCTGTGATTATTGTTCCTACATGTCCTGCTTCCCTCAAAGACAGAACAAAACAGTTGACTGTGTATATTTTCAAATGTCAGGCTGACATTGTGGCACTAATATAATTTAAGCCAAACATTGCCAGTTAATTCACTTTGCTTTCTACTGTCTTCATGTCTTGCATTCTTTGTTTGTGGTGCTCAAAGTCACCTGGCTCCACAGCACCCTTGATCCTCCTAAGCCAGGGTTTCCAAACTGGAGCAGCCAGATGCTTCTTCCTTCACTTGTGCATGGCCTATCCTGTGTCTGGGAGCTCTGATCATCACTGAGGGTGTCAGAGAGAAGAAAATGTCTCTTCTGCTAAAGCCACAGTATGATGTGGTTCTTTCCTGAGAAAAGTGCTTCTCTGCGGGAACCAGGATTGTCACTGAACTGTGAAAGAAGCAGCAAAATGCTGAGGCAAAGCACCCCACAGGTAAGAAATAATGTTTGTGCAAACCAAGAGTGGAATTTGCTTCTGGGGAGTCACCTCTTTGGCTTTTTTTCCAGTGACATCTGCTATAGACTGTTTGTAGAGTACCTGGTTCTGTGTGTTGCTAACACACTTGGTGGACCTACATGATATTTTAAAATGTTAAGTCATAAAGAAGATCTTGAACTGTTTTAGCAACAGATTAGTTTTACAGAAATCTATGCTTGAAAGCAGAACCTGAAAATATTTAGTTAAGCAGATGAGTTATGTGTAGATACAGTAGTCCCTTTCATAGCCCCTCTGAACTACTCCAGAAGTCTGAAGACATCTTTCACAACTTTAGTGTGAAGTTGAAAAACACTTGCTGAAGACTTAATGACATGCTGTGATTGTGATAAGTTAAGATGGCTTATGTTTTACTACTGACAACTCACTTCCTTTTCATGCTGGAACCAATAATGACCTCAGAGTGGTGTCAAGGGGAGAAGCAGCATCTTCTGGTGATTGGTGGGAGAGCAGCAGTGGGAAAGTAGAGTCATGGGCAGTCCCATGCAGGATGCTTCTCCGTGTAACTCAGCAGTGTCCTCCAAGGTTAATCCCAGTGCACAGCTGCACTGCTTGGGGCGATAAGGATGCAGTAAATGAAAAGGGATTTCCCTCTTTGGGAATCAAATTAGAACAGGCTAGACCAGGCCAGTTCTTTTATCTCTTTCTCACCCCAACAGGAAGTTTAGACACAAGTCCCCAAAGGTCCTTTTCTGGTCAGAAACATCTGCAAAGCACTGAACTGGAAGGAGTGTGGGGATGGTGCTAATAGCTTTGCTGTTAACAATTGAGAAGAGAGAAACTAAGTACCAGTGTCTTGTGAGAAAAATGAGGAGGCTGAACATACAGACACTAGAGATTGCGCCGGGTCATGGATTAATCCCAGGCATGAATGGCAGGACCAGTGCTAGGGAGGAGAGCTGCCAGCAGTAGCACTGTCATTGTGATAGTATGTTCTCCAGCACATGGGAGGCCCTCAATCTTTGACCTCTATGGGAAGACCTCAAAATAAGGAAGGAAGAGAAAGAGTACAGCTGAAACAAAACATATTTCTCTTGTAAAATTTACTCTCTGAGCATGGGTCAGACATGATGTGTTATTCCATAGAGAAGTAACAAAAATAACTCCCTCAGAAGCTAGAAAGGCAATGGCTGGCTGGTTATGGGGCAGGATTTTCAGCACAGACCTAATTCCTGCTACAAATGAATGAATGTTGATCTGTAACTTGAGTGAAAGGAGTTGGTGGTCTCCATCCAGTCCTAATTAGATCAGAATTCACAATGTTAGTAAAATCAGTGGTGACCTTGCTGCTGCTCTCAGTGGAGTCATAGCAGATGATGGGGAATGAACTCCTCTGATGCACAACTGATGGCTTCTCTGTCAGACAGACCACAAGGCTTCCAGAGGCTTCAAGACAAGCCTGAGCTTCCAGGAGAAGGCTGCTTCCATCATACAAACAAAGCAGTTGGACAGCGTTCCTCATACTGGCACATCAGTTCTTTGTGTTTGCTGCCATCAAGACTTGTAAGACTTTGTTCTCTTCCCTGTATCAGATCTAGAAAACTCACCAGGGACTTGCTGTGTTACCACCAACCCTACAGAACTGTCTGGTAGCTGATGTAGCAGAACCTCGCTCCAGTAAGTGGCATAAAAGGTAGCAGTGATGATATGCCTCTCTCTCTCTCTTTTTTTTTTTTCCTGTGTGCACTAAAACCACCTTTTAAAATTGGTTCTGCTGAAGGTCACTTGAATATGGCCAGTGCTATAGAAACCTCTAATGCTTTTTGCAACAATAATGCCTTCATTGTCTATGCAGCTAAATTGCAATCAGTAGAAATCCAGATGTTTGTCTGACAGGGAGACTGTGTCGGGGCATTATTTACCTTACAGAGATGCTGGAGCAGCGCCTTTAGCGCTGTTTTGGCGTCAGTCCTACCAAAACAATGGACCAAATTCATCACTGATAAAACTCCCATTGTTTCAGTGGTGCTACACAAAAAGACACGTTGCCCAGTAGAAATATGATGTTGCCCCACTTACTGGAAAGGATGGAAAAAGATTTTATCTCCTTTGATACCAACAGAAATGGCCGCCTGATCTCAACTGGCACACGTGAACAATTATCAGCTTTTCAAAACCAATACATACAAAACAAGATAATAATCGTAAGGTTGCCAGGTGACATCCTTAGATCATTTCCAGTCTTTTGTTGTCTTCTTCTTTTGGCCAGAATTCCCTTGGTCTCATTGCTGTTGCTCTCTGTGCATCCCATCACTTATTCTGTTGGACAGGCAGCGTCACACACTGAGAAACCCAGCAAAGAAAGGCAGAGGTCAGACTCGTGACATCTTTTGAGCTATGTGTGTTTATGTAACCCAGCGGGTTCATTTCCATCAAAGATGGAAATAGCATGGATTGCTGCTGCTGGGACTTATGGTGGGAGCATGGTTGGAGAGAACGAATGGAGGCAGCTCTCTGCTCTTCTGCGGGTCCCATACTGTACTGGTCTCACTGGTTTCTTATGAGGGCCCATTCTCTTTATGGATTGCTTGTTAGAAGCTTATCTGCTAAATAAATGATGGTGGAATGGAAGAGTGAAAACCTGTAGGAAGCCAGTGTGAAGCCACTAATGCTTACCAGGAGTGAATCTTTATGGTAGCTCTGCAGTGGTTGCAGTAACAGAGGGAGAGGAGGAAAAGCAATGAGAGTGTGTTGGGAGCATGCTGGAAAACTCTTGGAATTGCTGGGCCTTGTGTCATGGAATCACATCATGGTGGGGGTTAGAAGGGACCTCTGGAGATCTTCTCATCCAGCTCCAGCAGCTCACCCAGAGCAGGGTGCCCAGGATCACTTCCAGGCAGGTTTGAAATCTCTTCAGAGAAGGAGACTCCACAAGCTCTCCGAGTAGCCTGGGCCAGGCTCTGCCACTCTCACAGCAAAGAAGTTCTTCCTCCCATTCAGATGGAACCTCCTGGATTCCACTTTGTGCCCGTTGCCCCTTGTCCTGTTGCTGGGCACCACTGAAGAGTCTGGCCACATCCTCTTGACCCCTACCCTTTAGCTATTGATCAGTATAAGTATTGAATCCTCCCTTTAAGGAAGGTTCTCTATTTAAAGAACCAGGAGTGGGAGTACAGTCTCACACCATCTGTTCCTTGGGAAAGTGACTAAGGTGGACTTGTTGCCAGTGGCAGCAGAGTGACAGTTCTCCTTTTCTTGACATTTTATTGTTGGAACTTTTTTGCCTTTTCTGTGCCTTCCTGGAGGAGACACTCTACAAGAGTTACTCATGAAGATTTTCTGGACTGTGATGTGCAGGAGGTCAGACTGACTGACCTACTTGTTCTGCTGATTTCCCGAGTTAAGATCTGGTAATAACCAGATTATTATTAAGACAGGTATTACCTGCTTCTGACTTGGCTAAGACCAGTGAGGTGTCTTCTGATCTTAATCCCAACTTCCATGCACATGCTATGACACTTTCCATTAAATACACTGTCTGGAAACAAGCATGAAGCTTTCATTTATGAAAGTGTTAGGAACGTGTTTTGTGAAAGCTTGAAATGTGCTCTGAGACTCATGCATGGAAGCTGCCAGATTTATGCAACATACCAAAACCCCCACGATGAATAACTCTGAAATGTAGATACTTTCAATATTAATCTTATACTCCTCCTGTTCTTATCAACAGTTACAATGGTCTGTGTACGCTCCCATTGTGGAAAACCAGCACCAGCAGACTGGACATAGGTTGGGAATTCATTCCCTGGGCTTTGCTGTTCCTCCTCATGGCCCTAAGCAGAAGGGGAAGCAGGAGATTTTCTTTAAAGACAGACAAGCACTCAGAGATGACTGAAATACTGCTCCTTTAGTTAGTTAGTTAGCTACTTAAGGTTTGCTGTCTGCACTCCTGATCTAGTCAGACTCCAGCAAATGAGGTAATGGTCTCTGTGTGAAGTCAGCTCAGAATATGTTCACTCTCCCAGAACCTCCCTTGCAGACAGTAAATCACTGTCCCAAACAGGTTGAAGACAGCTCGGTTAGATAACAGTTAGATGGTGACTCTCAGTCCCTACCACGGGGAAGTCTGGCTGCTGAGCAAACATTTCTCTTGTCCTACAGAGCTTGGGGTCTCAATAGGCAAGAGACAAAGGGGGAGTCTGAAGAAAAACAGAAGCTAAGTTGCTCAGCCAACAGCGCTCATCAGGTCTGTGGTGGAGCTTGGACCTGAATGCAGGTTACTTGACTTTCAATGCAGTGTCTTAATGTGTAGGTACAGTATAGCTCTTACAGAGTATTTCTTCACTGGAGCAGACCAAGGGAGACCTGAGTGCAGCTCTGGTTTAAAGTCACAGGCAAATGGGTGTAATGGCCCTGCGTGTGTATAATAAGTGGGATCTATCAGGTGAAAGGCTTGACATGAAACAGCTTTGGTATGAACAGTAAATGACCAGGGAGTAGCCATTTCACATACAGAACGACTCTAGATTGGTCACTGCATGGGCTGGGCTGTTTTCACAGCATTTCCCCTGGCCTGAGAGCCCTGTTGCTCTTTTGTGAGGATTGCCATTCATTCCAAAGTGACTCTGAAATCTATAAAAGCTTTTTTTGGTCTAGAAATATTTCTCTGAGAGCACACAGTGGTCAGAAAGCTGATGGAGACAGCCTGAGCATCTTAGCCATAACTGCTTTCCTGCAGCTGGAAATAAGAATCCAAGCAATGTGTTCAAGATCTGTAGTTTCCACCAGTGTTTGTTACATCTCATTACGAACTCTGTCAGGAAAAGAGAAAATAAAGGCATTGTCTCCTGGAAAACCCTGCCTATGCAGTCACCCTTCAGTGGAAGATGTGAATGTGTAAATATTCCAGAATGTGACGTGTAGCTGGAGGCTGTTGAGGTTGGGGTCGAGGAAAGAAGAAACAGCTTAGGGTGTGTCAGCAAGGGAAGGGGAAGATGTAATAAAGAACTTAGAAGTTATTCACAGAAACAGGCTTTGGCCTGTAACTAAAGCAAGCTTGTGAACAGACATAGGATGGTTCTTTCCCAGAAATCTTCACCTCTGGAGTCCCTTCTGCAGCAGGGTTACTCAGAGGGGGATTTTGTGAGGTCAGAGAGTGATTCTAGGGTTTTGTCTGTCTTTGAATACTTAAATGGGCAATAAAAAGTACAGAGGGCTGCACTCACCCCCAGAATTACAATGTAGGGGTCATTTGCTCACTGTGTGCATCAAGGTGGATTTTGGTCCTGCTGTCCTGCTCCTCGTGGAGAGAGGACAGAATGTCATTCCTGTGATAGGACACGAGGAAATGGAATGAAGCAATATCAGGGGAAGTTCAGATGGGACATTAGGAAAAGACTCTTCACTGAGAGGGTGGTTGATCACTGGAACAGGCTCCCCAAGGAAGTGGTCATGGCACCAAGCCTGTTGGAGTTCAGGGAGTGTCTGGACAACACTCTTAGTCATATGGTTTGGCTTTAGGTAGTCCTATGAGGAGCAAGGAGTTGGACTCAATGATCCTTATGGATCTCCCAACTGGAGATACTCTGATTCTATGCCAAGAATAGCATCTTCAGTGAAACTCCACTCTTTGAGTGCCCCTTGTAGGCATAGATGGATGATATACCCTTTGAGGGTATATCCAGAATAAATTCAGAGCAGGTTTATTGTAGGTGAGCTTCATGTAATAATGGATTTGTCCAAGTAAATATTTTTCATCTTGATGTCGCACAGTTTAGTTATGTGGAGGGAGCACTGGATGGGAAGTAGAACAAGAGCTTTCTTCTTGGTTTTACCACTGACTTGCTGAGTGTGACAATGAGCAAGTCACTTCCATTTTCTCAATAGAGAGTCTCATAGGACTCCTCTACCACTGAGGAGTCCTCTCCTGAGTTAGTGTCCCAAGCACTACTGAAATACAGAGCTGAACTACTGAAGTGAATTTGTTCTTCCTTCTCTGTGCTTAACGATAAACAAAACTATGTCATTTTTTAATGGCAATTTGATCATGATTTTGGAATATATTATTTTCTTTTGGTTAAGAGTGCAAAATCCCAGTGTTTGCATCTGTTGCTGTCAACTCTGCCATTGTTTCACTGACCACCAGCATATCTGCAAGATACATATATATATATATAACTACCATATATAACTACCAAATAGGTAGTTTCTCAAAATCCCAGTGGACCACTCTGCTTGGCCTCACTCCCACTAGTGTTCTGGAAAGCACAGCTGAAGGAGCTTTGGGTGTGGAAGCTCCTGGTTGCTGGATGTGTTTGTGTAGGTAAGCAGCAATTCAGCCATCTTGCAAGGACAGAGGAGAAAAACGGAAAATTCTCTTCGTCTGGGTCTTTGTTGTCCAGGCAAAGATGAAGCTGAATGATACACCCATCTCTTGCCACTGTGGAGTTTTTTCTGTATATCTCGGGCTTTGTCATTCTGGGATGGGTCACTGTGGTTGTGTGGGAAGCAGGGGAAGGAGGGGAGAGATGCTTCCTGCTGTGCAGTGCTCTCCAACAGAGGCACAGAGTTTTACCTGGAGAGTGTGTGCACTTAGAAACCCATTGCTCTAAGTAGAGCTGGGGGAAGTTAGAGACTGGAAACATTAAAATACCACAGCGAAGGCTGCTCTTGCAGTATTTATGACCAGAGTGAAAGCAGAATGTACCAGAAAGCTTCTGTTGGTATCTCTTAACTCTTCTCACGAGGTTTACCATCCTTCATCCTCGAGAGCCTGGGATAATTTGGATAGACTTCAACTACACACCCAAACTTTGTGTGATTATCTGTAGTGAACATCTGACCCCTTTTGAGGTTTGGACATCTTTGGGCAAATGGAATCTAACAGAGATAAAATCAAGACTTTATTCTTCATGCCTGAACTTCAAAAGTCCCTATTTTGGTTAATGAAGCTGTGGCATGCTTGTGGGGTTTTGTGTGCCTCTGGATCTCTCAGCATGGCCAAGTCTCTTGCTAAGAATAGTGCTCTTTGCCACTGTGCTACCCATTATTTGTTCACAAATCCATCACTAAATGACTGTGTTTTCTGTTCAGATAGAAATGTTCTCCTTGCTTGTATTTATAGGACTGAATTTCAGCCCATGGTGGTGGTTTGTTAGCAATTCAGACTTGTTCAGTTGCTTGTCCATTTGTACTTGTACTGTGGAGTTTATTACCTCTCACAAGAAAAGCAATTCCTCAGTTGCTGTAAAAGGCGTCAATTAAGCTATGAGAAATTACACTAGCTGAGTGTTTATATACTCAATTGTTTATTCCCCAATATAAACTGAATAAATGAAACAGTTAAAGGAGGGTGATAAATGACCATTAGTGAGTAGTGAGAAATTGCTGTTAAGAGTCTTTCACATCCTTCGTTTGTCATGCTAAAGGTCCTAAAACTTTTCTGGATATTCTTATAAATCATCCCAATATTTGCAAAATGTAATTGCTTCTTTAATTACACCAAAGCAAACTCCCTGGGATTGATGGGCCTTTGACCTGCAATTTGCATAGCTATTTATGCCAGAGTGGAGGTGAAATCAGACCTTCTTGATCTGGCAACATTTTTGCCTCCTCTTTGAACTGATTTTCTTGGAGGGGAATGCCCAGGCAAGATACTGTCCATTATATGTGATTCAATGAACCCTGGTCCCTGCCTGTGTCTGTCTGTCTGGTAGCAACACCAACAATTCAGAAGCCTCTGTGCTCTGAGAGAAGCTGAGCAGATGTGGGGAAAAAAAACCCCATGATGTCTGGGGTGTAGTTTTCTAGGTGCTTACACCGCTGTAACTGCATGAACCCCACAGAGCCATTCTGGAGTAAAAGTAGGGGTGAGACCAGCACCTTTTCCATGGGTTCAAGCACTTACAGATCCCCTCCCTGCTGATTGGGCTTTGTATAAACAGTCATGGGCAGGACACGTGGCAGAGAGGAGGCAGCAGGAGCAAACAGACCAGACTGACAGACAGACGGGTCCATAGACAGCCAGACAACAATTATAAATAGCACCCTTCTGAGGTCTGTTTGATGTGTTGCCCAAGGCCAGGTGGAAAATCTTTCCGTTGCTGCCTCTTCAACTAATCGCTTTCCCCTCATTTTTCAATAAAGATTCCAAGTTTGGTCACTTCTTTGGCACATTTGTTTCCCATTAGAATACTTTGTGCTATTTCACTGTGTTATGCTAGATAATTGCTCTAATAACAAACCAAGGAAAAGCTTTTGAACATTTTAGGAAGTAATTTTTTCCCTTATGAAAATTCAGCGAACACTGACAGAGATCTGGGGAATAGCTAAAGGAAAGCCAGAGAAAGAGAGTAAGAGAGAGGGAACAGGAACTTATTGACTTTTATTGATGGCATTTCTGCACTTACATGTAAGCCACATGCCAAAAATTTAATTGCAATCCAACTGAATATTTATATAGCACTTTATCATTTTTCAAAGCTTTTTAATGAGTATTGTTTAAGTGAACCTCATGGTATCCTGGGCTTAGGGACACAGGGTTATTGTCTTCTACTGCTGCTGGAGAAGTTGAGGCAAAGTTTTGTTTGAATGGCAAAATGATTGCAAAGCAAAGGTACGAATGTAAGAGGTGCTTGCATTGCTAAACTTCACCACTTTCCATCTATGAAGGGCAAGATTGTTTGAAGTGCCTCAGTAATTGTCTAACTCTGCTTCCCCTCACGACAGAGTGAGTTTTAGCAGAGGAGTGCAGGAGAAAACAATTAGAACATGTTTAGTACTTTCAATAAACTCCCCCTCTGTGTTTGCATATTGCCAAGATGCCTTTAAGAATTTAGTGTGGTCAAGGGGATAGGGAGATAAATAATATAAACCGAGGAAAGGAGGCTTCGGGCTGATTTACGGAAGCCTCTTAGCTAAATTCTTTCCACTCATAATCTGAAAGAGGTGGAGCTTTTTGTCTGCAATGTGTGTACATTTCCCATCTGACAGAAAAAGCTCCAAGTGCACTCAGTAGTTGAAATTAATTCTGGGATGGAGGTGTCTGGGGTAAGAGAGAAACGTTGAGGAGGGTGCAGGACACATGATATCTGTGCCTGGCCTGCCATTAGGCACTGGGTGTGTTTGTGGGAGCTTCCTCCCATCACTTGGAGCTTCAGTTCCCCCGCTTCACAAAGGGGGAATGATGGCACTTACCTACTCTGCAGAGTGCTTTTAAATCTAGTCTTGAAAAACATGAAGTAAGAGCTGGGTTCAGAGCTCTTTGCTCCTCCCAGAACTAGCCTCTGCTCTTGTCTTAAAGCAGGATTTTCATTTATTTATTGTCTTCCTTTTTTTCAAACCATCTTGATATTTGTGGTGGGAGGGGAAAGGAAATAAGAAAACAATTTTCTGCCAAATTTTACTTTACTTGACCTCTGCGCTTGCTGCAGATGGCCCAGATCAGCCCCCTGCTCTCTTGTGGTCCATACTGATTGCATAGCCTTAGGTGTGGCCTGTCTGGATTCTGGATTTCCCCCATGAGCTGTGGTGATGTCTTCCTTCCTCTGAGACAATCCTGAATCCCAGACACCAGCACAGCTACTGCTTCTGCTGACCATATCACTGCTGCTTTCCCCAAGGCTTGGGGTGTCTGGTTTTGCTTTGCCTCTCCATGTTGGCATTGAGTTTTCCTTACAACAGCAGCTGCTGGATTACACAGACTTGATCCTGGTCTGCTGGAAGAAAGAGAAAGAGGTAATAAAAGTCATGTGTGTGTCCCTCTTTTCCCCCCCTCCTTTCTGGGAAGGTGTTTGGGTGTTGCAGGATACATGGCAGGAGATGCCCATGCTGAGTCCATGGGTAAAAGGGACACTGCTTCACTCCTCTCCCAGTTCCTCACTGTGCAACCTCTGCCTGAGCAGCTGACAATCCTTTGATGACAGCCCTGGAGAGTTAATGAACTAAAAGGGCTATGGGTTATCTATTCCCAGAGATTGGGGAGCGTGAATTAAATGGTCTTTTGGAAGATGGGAAATAATTATTCTTCTGCTTCAAAGCCATGTCCAATTGAATGATGTCGCCAGCACGAATCAGCAATCACAATCACTGATGAAGACCCATTAAACAGATTGGGCTGAGTAATGCACAGGAAAAAATGTCAGGAGCATCTTTAATTCCAAGTCTCTCAACCCTACCGTGGTCTGTTTTTCTTTTTTCCTTTTCTTTTTTCAAAAAACTCTTTAAGTGCCTAGACCTTTCCCATCCCAGCACTTTAAAGCTGGAAATAGCTGGGAACACATTTCTACACCATCCCTGATGGAAAGGCAAAGAGTAGCCAAGTTCCCTTGATATTGTCTGGGATATCTGAAGGGCATTGTTTAGGATATGTGAAGTAAAGAAACCTTGTGGGAAAAGGCTTGGGCAAGACCAGTTGGGAGGTGCTGCACTCCCAGCTTGGGGATACTGTTCTGTACAGCTCTTCCTTCTGGCAGAGAAGCTTCCCCAGGGCCAGCACTTTTGTACACTTCAAGAGAAGGGTGAGTGTTGAGTGATCCTTACTGAAAGAAAGACACATTCTTCTGTAGTTTAACTATTGCAAAAGTGACATAATGAAGTCAAACATTAAGGCATGATCATTAGGGGAATTCATTAGAAACGCTTGGCTGCGCGATGAATTCAGTTGGAAATTATGAACTATAACTCCTTAGTGTTACTGGAGAGAGGCAAATCTTATTGCAGTGTTTTTCCTTTTCATCATATGAGCTGTAACTTCAGGGAGGTTGTGCCAAAGGTAAGCTTTGCCATTTTGTGCAGATGCCAGGGAAGCAGGTCAATAGGTTGGTCAACAGGTTAATTGACTGGGTGAAGTCCAGCATCCTCCTCCAGAGGACAGTAAGTTAGACATAAAAGGAGACTGAGAAAGGCCCATATTTAGGAATAAAGGAGTTGTCCCTTGTGATTGGACCCAGGCTGTACCTCGCCCACTAGTGTGGCTCTTACTGGTTTTTTGCTGTGTAATCTGCCTTGGTTACACCTCATTTTAATCCCTGATAGGTCAAACTTGTATCTCGACATTCACAGAACAGGTACAGGAAGGAGCAGTGGCACAGGTGTTTTGCAGAGTTGTAGAGAAAGACAAATGTTGTCTTTGCGCTGTACTAAATAACAGTCCTGGACTATTTTTGAGGCCCTGGGGTTGTGGGAAGATGCTGAGGAGTGGTAGCAGCCCAGTCTGGAGCATCATTGGGCTCTGAGACCCTCCCAGCACATCGCTGGGTTTCAGCTGTCCAGATTTGGACAGCAACAGTGTAGGTGTCTTCCTCTATGCTGGCTTTACTGGTAATGATGAAAAAGACATTTCTGAGGCAGTTTGTTTTAAAGGAGCCATCCAAAACAGATCAGGTGAAGCAGGGTCTGGAAATGCCAGTTTCCTTCCATTCATGATAAAGTGGAGTAGAGTTTACTAGCTCAGTTGTACCAATCCAACAGCAGATGGAAGACGTCAGAACTCTAATCTCAGAACAACATTTCCATTTTCATTTTCCTTTCCTCCTGGCAGATACCTACAGATTTATACCTGTCACAGACCTGAAGAAAAGTTTGAAAATAGGGCCTGAGTGGCATTCCCTGATTCTGCAGCCTGTCTGAAACAAAAACTTCCACAAATGCAAAACGCTCCCAGCCCATTAAAGGTGCGATAACAGAGATCTGTACATGGGAGGACCATGTAGGTTCTCCCCAAAACTTGACTTTGGTTTACTTCAGCCTAGGAAGCCAGAGCAGTGAGGAGGATCTCCACATAGACTTGTCCTTCATACCAGCCTTCTATTGTCCACGTACAGCACTGCCATTTGTGTAGAAGCTGGTAAGTAGTTCACTGAGCTGAAACTGGGGAGGGTTTCCCTGGGTCTGGTAGTGTGAGTGTGTTACTTTCCTGTTCATGGACAGATTGCAGGTAGTTACTCTGTTCTGGGTGTTGATGAATTATGAATTGAAGCCTATTGGCTGAAATTTATTTAAACAAGAAACAAGATCTACTGATGGCTCTCATGTCCATGGATCAGCCTTTTCAGATGTCACTCTCAGTGCAGTTTCTAAAGCACTGCAGGGTGGGCTCAGCAGCAGATGCAATAAATGTAGCAAGAAAGGGCTTCACAACAGAGATGTTTATAATAAACCTCTGAATAAAAAGTAGTGGGAGAGCACAGAAATCACTTGGGTACTTTGAGCCTGCGTTGGCATACTCTGGTGTTGTTGATGGATGTACCTGTTGGATCAAAGCCCCATTCTCCTCTATCAGGTTTGATATATACTGGTAGTCCTGGTGTCCTCCACCCGGATGTGGGTACGTTCCAGCTCAATAGCAAGGGCGTTTGTACAAGCAGGATGGCAAACAATGCCTGCTTGTTTTGACTGTAGGTTGTTAAAATGCTACTTTGGAGGTTGTGTCATGATGTTGGAATGTGATTCAGTATGAAAAGACACAGCAGTGTTTGAAAGGGGTATCGTGCAGGTCCCTGCTCAGCCACAGGAGGATAGGAGTGAAAGGCTGCAGGGCATTGTGCTTCTATTCCGGGTGCACTGCCACGGTTCTTTCAACCTCTCCTTTTAGGTTTTGGTCTGTTCTTTAGCATTTCTTTTGCTGTTTATGGGGTTTATCCACTCTACCTTTCCCTTGAAAAGCAGTATCTGAAAACTAGATGCTGCGGTCAGCTGAGAACTTATATGCCAGAAAGAAATCATTCCATGACCTCCACTGAGTGTGATGCTCCTGGTGATACGCTGTGAGATTGGTCTTGCTGTAATAATCAGACAAAAGGCAGAGGATTAAGGTGTGGAAAAAATAACTTCCCTGGAAAAAGATCTCTTGAGGGCACATAAATCCAAAGGAACCTCTTCTTCCTTTGAAAACTAAAATGACAATTACTGGGGGTTGGAAGAGCCTTCTGCAGTAGAAACACTGCATGTTTGTCCTGTCCTTTAAGCCTTTCCTAGACATTGAGTCACAGCTGGGGACAGGATGACTGTCCATATGACTTGAGAAATGAAGGAGAAGGAACAAGTGTCTTGTTCCACTGCTGGCATGCTGGGCAGCAGCTTCGTCTTGTGGCCTTCCTACAAATTGAGGTTTGGGACAAATTTGTCCACCAGTCACACTGGGCAGCTGTGTAGCTGGGCTAACATTCACTGGGGTTAATAGGATGCATTCATGAGTATGGTTGGATGGCAGATTTGGAGACACTGGAAAACTGTCTTTTGCCAGACTGGAGTGAAAATCCTGAAAAATGTCATGTGCTGACAGACTAGACGTAAAAAATGGTAAGTCTTGCTCAGTTGAAATGTTTTGTTTTGTCATCTCTATGAAAAGTTGAGAAAAGAATTCAAAATGAAACTTCAAAATGTAATTAAACTGCACAGAAAGCTCTTTTGAACAAAAAGCAAACGTCTTCAGTGACTGTTCAAGCAGCATACTTTGGTTATTTTGGATTTCCTCAACTCAGATCTTTTTTTGTTTGTTTGTTTTCCCCTTGGGTCTGGAAATTTAGAGACACCAAACCATTCCTAAAAAAAAAGGTTTTGGTTTGAATGAATCCAAGTTTTTTAACAACAACATATTTTGTGAGAAAATTCCCCGCTGCTTCTGCCCATCAATAAAGTTGATGAGTTTAACCAGCCTCATGGCTGGCTAGGGAAAAAAAGATCCCCCAGTTAGAGAAGTGGATAAATAATTTGGCACAAAGTCCTTCTCTGTTGACTCAGTTTACTTTGTGGACCCAGGCACGATTGTCATAATAAATTAAAGCATGACCATTCCCATTTGTCACTTCACCACTTCCTTTTGCTGCCTTCCAGCATGTGGTAAAACCATTAGTTTAACACAGAAAGAAAAGACCAGATGAGGAGAGGAGAATGATGTTGGAATTAAGGGGAGAGAGGAGAAAGGGGGAAGACTTGAAGGGTGGAGTGAAGGCATCACTGAAGCAGGCACAGCACCAGTTGCATATTTATGGGGACATAGTCCTATTAAAGTGTCCTGATCCAATGTCAGGGAAGGTCTTGATATAATTCTGGACTCTCACATAAAGTCATCAGGGTTTATCATCTTTCTGTGGAGGAAAAAAGGAGATGATGGTTCTTGTGGGAGTCGAAATTCACCCTCCAAATTCTTAGCATGGCCCAAAAATTTAAAGGTAGAGAAAGACTTCTCTCAGTCACACCCTGTCCCAGTATTTTAATTAGTTCTGTGCTGAACTATTCATGTGTAAGACGTTCCTTGCTGTCTCTTCATTGCTCCTTGCCATCATCCATGGTAATTACCTAAAGCTAAAGGAGGATGCGTTCAGAACAGGCCCCTTGTTGACAAGGTGTGAACAGATTCATGGCCATCCCATCTCACCTGGCTTCACAGGAATTGATTCAGCCCAAGCGGGCTTTCCGGGAATCCCCCACCAGACTGCAGCCCCTGCAGAAACAGCCTTCCAGCCTTGAGTAAGAGCAGAGGTCAAATTCAGAAATAGAGAAGGGGTGTGTGTGTGTGTGTGCGTGTTGGGAAGCTCAGAAGAATGTAAGTTTGGGATTTGAAAGCATCCCACTCCTGAATTATGATTATTTATTGTCATGATACCGCCTAGAGGCCCCAGCCTCGTCGTGCTAAGGACTCCACAGACATATAATGAAGTGACAAGACCCTGCCTTGAAGATGAATGAGGAAAACCTCCCCAAAGGGGCTGGGAACAGGTGTGGCATGTATCCCTCAAGCTGATGGAGCGTCCTTACGAGGTGTGCATGGAAGTGTGTGCAAGTGTAAGACAGACAGCAAGAGAAGGAGAAAGTTGGATGTCAGTTTTCATCTCCCTGGCTCTAAAGAAGCAGTTTTACTTTTCTTTTGTTTTTAAATTACTAATAGTCTCACCTTTCCTCTCCGGTAATGATTATCCACAGGTAAGGTAAGAATTAACAAAGAAGTTTTAGTGATTTTACTAAAAATCTGGATGCTGAAAGACATGATTCAATAATTCACTCTGTCTCTCTAAGTCAGTCACTTCTTCTTAGACTTCTCTTACAGGTAATTCAGTACCTAGCCCCCATAATGTCTCTTTAAAAATTAACTCTTTTTATCTTCTAGTGCTTCAGTTTTACTAAGTGTGAGTGAATAAGAAAGCAGATTAATAAAGAAGTAAGTTCTTGCATGAGCAGCAGATTTAATGAAGCCTGGTTTCCTCATGGATTTATATCTTGTGTCTTACAACTCAGATGGCTGGTGACATCTCTGTCCTTGCTGGGGCTGGGCAAGGCATAAAACATTTTGTTTGGAGCTTTTGGGTGTTGCTCGTGACAGGGAACTGCTGAGTTTTTCCTACCTTTCCTTCATTAGGGAAACTCATTTGATACTTCTGCTCCTCTGTCAGATCTGCCCAAGATTGGAGCATGGGCCCAGAAGTTACGTGATCAGGAGGGAAATCAGGAACTGTGCTGGCAACACAATCATAGACAACCTGATTTTAGGGGGAGTCAGACTAGCACTGGTGAACCCTTACCTACAACATCCTCCTAGACATAAAAATTGCTAAATATTGGAATGCTGTGCTTGTTAAGGGTTAACAAAACAATTGCTTTAAAGCTTATAAAAGAGATGGGAACAGAGCATTCTGCACATCAGTGGGACATGGTGGTTCTTGAGCACTTCAGGGAGAAAAAGGAGCAAGAGAGAGATGTATAATTTTTTTTCTTTTAGTTCTTAGAACAATCACCAACAAGAAGAAACTTAGCTATTCTTAGTTGCATCTAGGGGCTATGCATAATCTTTCCTGCTGAATTATGGAATATGATAGCTTTTATTAAATCCATTACAATTACAGCCTCTCTGCTGCACAGGTTTAGAATATGGAATAAGTAGGGTGCGTAATTTCAAATAAATATTTAAGATTTGGATGCGTGATACAGTTTTAGATTCTTAGGAGATAGAATTAGTTAGGGCTGTTTTCTTTTAATTCAGACAAACTTTCCTATCCAGCAACTTCATAGTGCTGGATGCTTTTTGAAAAAAGATCTTTGTACTGGGGGAAAGATTGTGGCTACTGCAGTTTTGCCCAAGATTTTGTCTGTATTGATGACTTGGGTCTTTGCTAAAGTAGCTGGGTCTATAAAGTCAGAATTTTTTGGAAAGTTGGAACTAATCTTAGGATGCATGCAACTGGAAAAAATAAAAATTCTGACAAAAAATTAAGAAATACCAAATTGGGGCAAATCTTGTTGAACAAAGAAGTAGCAAGTGTGCCTTACTGCAGAATTTGCATTATGTCTTCTTGTAAGGGACCCAGGAAGAATGGGAGATTTGAACTTGGCTGTTGCCCTGGATCTCCATCTAGCAGCTGCTGTCAGGTCCATCCATGCTCGTGGGCTCTGCAGGGTCAGCAGCAGAGTCTTCTGGATGGGTGTGCAAGAGGTGCCTGGACACAGGCATGTGGAATCTCCTTTCCTTGGCCTTGCTGCATCCCTGCCTGCACAGACACACAGCCATGTAAGAGAGATGATGCCCCTGAGCAGCACTGGTCTGAGACTGAATTTTTTGCTGGTAGCCCTGGCTGTTCAAGCTGACAGCTCTTTACTGGCTTCTCAGCAGCTCCAAGTAATCTTTTTTCAGTCTCTCACTGAAACTTATTCACTAAGGAGATTGTAGAGAGATGCGGGTCAGTCTCTTCTCTTAAGTAACAAGTGATAGAACAAGAGGAAATGGCCCCAGGTTGTGCCAGAGGAGGTTTAGATTGGACAATAGGAAAATATTCTTTGTGGAAAGGGTTGTGTAGAGCCCTGGAATAGGCTGCCCAGGGCAGTGGTGGAGTCGCCATCCCAGGAGAGATGGGTAGATATGGTGCTGAGGGACATGGTTTAGTGGTGACCTGGCAGTGCTGGGTTAATGGTTGGGCTCGATGATCTTAAAGGTCTCTTCCAACTGGCATGATTCTATGATAAGAAATAATGTGGGAGTGCCACTGGGATGGGATGTTACAAGCTTGCTAGTCCTACATTGTGGTAGTTGTTTCACAAAACCCACTGGGAACAGGAATACCCAATCCCTAAAGCAGCAAGGACAATGAGGACAGTGTCAGAAGCTCCCTGAGGAAGCAGGCTGGTGTAGCTCACTGTTTCCCTTTCAGGTTGCCCAGACAATTGACAGTGGAGCTCTTGAAGAGCAGCTATAACCCCATTGCCTCTTTGTGAAGCAAGGATGGAAATTTTTGAGCAGGAGAGCAGGAGGGAAACTCCCTCTGTATGCCTCTATTCTTCCTTTGTCTTCCCCACACCTGCTCCCTTTCCTCTTCCACTCTCCCCACCCACCCTTCAAGAAGATGCTCTAGGTGTTGGCTTTGGCTTGGCTGCCAATCCTCTGTGGGGATGTGTTAATGATGACTGGCAGCTTTTAAAAGCACCGTTTCAACACTTTGCTGTCACCACACCTCATACTTCAGCAGCTTAGCACATGTTCCAAGGTGTTTAAAGAGCTTCCCGTGCAGCCCTTTTCCAGGCACTAACCTCTTGCCAGGAGCAGTAGCAGCTCCTGACCGCACTTTGCTGGCTGCGACCTTGTTGGTATTTGCCTCCGACATGTAAATGAGCAGCGCGGTCGTTAGCTCCCAGGACGGGTAATGTTTTCCATTGTGTGCAAGGCTCAGAGCTGACAAGACCAGAGCCTGTGTTCCAAAGTCTAAAGCAGTTGGCAGGTTTCTCAGTACCAGTTTTTTATGCCCCCGAGTGGGTTATGGAGCGGAAAAGGGGGTGGAGAGGAAAGGAGAGGGAGGAATGTGTGTGGATGTGTGGTGGGGGGAGAGTTAGCGGGAGAGAAGGGCCATTTGCAAGCCACCAGCTTTGAATGTAACTCGCATGGGCCTTGTGGTGGTGCTGAAGGGCCTGTTGTACTCGTTTGATTGACTCTAGGCTTAATGCTGCTTGCCACTTACCAGCACTTGTCTTTGCTCATTAGCAGGGGGATTGTGGGCAAATATTTAGATATTCAAGAGAGGAAATGTTAATCTTTGCAGTGTTCACTGAATATTTAAATGAGGCAGCAGGCAGTTCTGCTCCGTGCTTGACCTAGACTCGAAGTGCTGAGGAAATGCTTGAGTCTTGGGATGAATTTATAGTCTGGCACCTCCCCACTGTTGGGGTTCAAGTCACATGGTGAAGTCCAGACCTTTACAGAAAAGGCTACACAAGCCCTGGTAAATATAAATGACACATGAGGTTTGATTTGGCTGGTTTTAGGCTCAGAGAAGTGTGATTCACATGAAGTTAGAATGATATTGCTGTGTTGTACACCCTCTGTTCCATAGGTGGGAGTTGGCCTCACAGTGAAGGCTGAAGATGGTGGTGATTGTTGCTAGACTGGTCACTTAAGGTGCTCGTTTCAATAGAAGATGAGAAAAATACAGACATTCTCTTGAGGTTTGGACAGGCAGATCTCCCAAATCAAAGTATGTTTTAGGAACTTAACATGTTTGGAGATGAACATGGTGCTCGTGTTGGTGTTCTGATGTCTCATTGACCTGGTAGATGATGGATTGACTGCCTTGGAGTATGAAGTGGTCTCATGTGGGGTTAGTCTGTGCTGGTATACTTGAAGCAGGTGATGAGAAGTGTCTTCCATGTTATTACCTAGAACTTCTGTCTAAATTTATTTAACTTATGTTTGTGTCCTTTCTCATTGCTACCTTCTGGAAGTATTCTGGACAGCAAACATGGAAGCAGCAAAATATAATTTGACAATGTTGCAGCTTTTTAGGAAATGACTATTGAATTAACAGATGCTGATATCTGCACTTGAATCTTGATTATTTTGTATCAGAACAAGATCAGGAATGTTCTCTGTAGGATGTGTATCCTGTTTGAATATAGGATATTTAATATCTAAAAGCTCTAACTAGGAATTAGTTATAGGAATAATTTCAATGAATAAGGTTAAAAGACAAATTTATGTGTATACAACATAACAGATGAAGGGCCAAGAGGAGTAAATGTGGCAGCTGCTTATTTAGTCCTTGTTTTATGGGAACATAACTCAAAATGAGCATGGTACTGGCTTTACAAAGTCAAGGAGTAGGTAAGTTCAAGCTACATTCTGCCAGGTGCTGAACACCTACCCTGATCCAAAAGCAATTCTCTGGATCACAACCTCTGTGTTTAGGCAATTTGGTTAACCTGAAATGGTTCTCATTTGATTTGATTCATTTACATCAAAATCACCTGAGAAATTATTTACATATTCCTAAATACAGTCTCTGGCTACATCCTGACAGGGTGAAGTGAAAATGGATTTTATTATTGACAGAGCTCCTCAACACAATTTCTTTGTGTTTTCTGTCTCTCGTATTCCAGTAGCTGTTAGTCAATTAAATATTTCTCCAGTAAATTTGAGGCTTAGAGAATCACTTGGGAGTTGTAGAGCTCTTTTAGTGGAAATTAAAAGCCACTTACTGTAGGTTTAGGCACATCTGACAGTTCCACCCCATTCGTGGCTGTGCCCTTACCTGGGATCTCTTCCTGTTTATCCTTTGGCGTTTTTCCTTCTGCCTTTATTACTCCTTTTCTTTATGTCATTTTGCTGCTTTGGGGAATTTTGGGGAGGACAGCTAGTTCTTATTCTGCTATCCACTTGACCTTCACTCAAGACGGGGGGTCAGCAAACCAGGGGTTTATCCCCCATGGGTCAGCAATCTGCTGGAACTCAGAACCAGCAGATAGATGTCACCAAAGCCAACTTGCGAGCCAACAGATAGTGGTGACTTTCGTCACAGACACTACAACAGCTTTTAATCATGCCACTGTCTTCAAACTGGCAAGCTAGTGGTGATAGGCAGAAGTTCCCATGTTTATACCATCTGGTTTCACTAGTTCTGGCTTATTTAGCTTGTTGGTGCCGGATTGGCAGAGCTTTTCCCATGCATGCAGTAAATGGTTGCGTGCGTTTAATTTTTACAATGCCCTCTCTAATCTGCTCTCATTGTCAGACTTCTATGTCGTTGTTCTTCCTGACTAACCCTGGCATTGTGTTCAGAAAACCCTGGCTCGTAGCTCTCCGCAGATATAGGGCACTTGCTGCTCTAGGGAGTAACGTGGTAATGGGAGAGAGCATCAGAGAGTCTCCTGCAGTTAGATTTGTCAGCTGCGCTCCATTGCATCACACCCAGCAGAGGAGAATTCCTGGTACCCTTCTTCCACTGATATTCCCTTGTCAGAGCTCTTCCTCCTCCTCTGTTACCTCTGCTCAGGGACCAGCTTGAGGAGAATGGTGGTGGTGAGGGGCAACATTAAAATAAACATCCAAGAGCCTAACACCAAACAAATTCCCACCTGTAGAATGCAGGTCCTTTGCAGGGAGCTTCCCCATCTTTACACTCTCTGAGAGTTGTTCTCCAGTTGCCATTTTAAGTTGTCTGATTTTGAAATGATGTTAGGTGTAGGAAAATAAAAACATGTTTATCTGGGGCTTGTGCCAAAGATGCAGTGTAATGTATCTCTAGGTGGAAACAGGCTCCGTGTCTCCATCCATTGCCTCTTCCTCTGGGGCTTCTGACTTGGCAGGTGTCTGTAGAGCAGGTGACCAGCTGTAGTGAAGCAGCAATAATCCTGATAACAGGGCAAGCCAGAGAGCTGTAGGATTTCCTAAAGAAAGGGGATTAGAATTTGAACATTGTGCCTCTTTTCTGTGTTTTCCCCTACAGTTTAAGGTGTGTGTTCTAGCTGCTGGTGCCAGACTGAACATCTCAGTTCAGAAAGCAGACAGGCCCCTGCCTGCTCATGAGGCAGACACAGAAACCTTCATCTCTGCCACTTTTTCAGTTCTACCTGTGATGATTAAAAGATAAAAGTTGTTCTCTAATGGTTTTTAGAAGCTGGTGTACAACAGATCCACAGGTCTCATTGCTGATACCTAAAGAAGCTTATCTGTTGAAAAATTGTCACCTTTGTTGTTTTGGATGGGCAGTGACGTGCACTAGGACAGGTTCCACAGAAAAGCCAGTGCCACTTGGGCTTGGAGACCTATTTACAGAGGCAGGGATGTATTCTGTACAGATATCCTTCAAAAAGAAATTTACACCATGTCAAGGAGAAACAATTCCATGTTCTCTTTAGCCCTCACTGGTGACCTCCCAGCAGGATATTCTTATGCTGACTTTTACACAGCCATGAATTTTAGTGTACATTAGGGGGGCTTCTATCCCCAGGATTGTTCTCCCATTGTGTTCAAAAAATGAGTAGATGTGTTGCTTCAGGACATGGTCTAGTGGTCAGGGAGATGTTGGGATGAAAGTTGGACTCACTGATCCTAGAGGTCTTTTCCAGCCTAAATGATTCTTTTACTGTATTATGCTGTTTATTCATTTATTTCAGGGCATGTGTTGTTGTTGTTCTGTTTTTTCTTTTTTTTCAAAATGAAAGCAGTAATAATTAAAAAACAAACCTTTCCTTCATCCCCAACCCAAACCAGAAAGCAAGCAGACACTTTGTGATTCTTCATTGCATGTGGCAGAAGGAAAATATTTAATTCATTTTCCAGTGTGAGCCTTGTGAACTTGAAAAGGACATTGTCAAGTAATTTGATTTTCCCACAAAGTGTTGCAACCTATCGAGGAGTGTCTTTTTGGTGTGGTATATGCCAGAAAGGACATGCTCCCAGCTGGCTGTGGTCCCAAAGGCCATTGCCAAAGCCAAGGTGATGGCATCAGCAAGGCTGGCGTGAAAGGAGAAGCAAAACAATATCGGTGTCTTGACTGCAGGTTCCCTTTGGAACAGCTTCCATGAAGCAGGGAGGGGAGAGGAGGAGGTGGGAGGAAAAACACAAATGTTTGCCCAAGCAAAAAGTGTTGAAAAAAGTGTCCAGTGAAGCAAGTTGTTGTTGAAATGTGCAGTTCTGGGGAAATGAAAAGACTCTGGGGAGTAGTCAGCCTCAAGGAGATACTTCAGCAGGAAAAAGCTAAATCCTTAATTTTTACAGGTAGTAAAATGAGAAATGTTGGCAGTGTTGAAACATATTTTGATAATAATTCCATTTCAATTTTTTATGACATGGTAAATTTCTAATTCTGAGGCGTATGTATTTCACTCGTATGTACTGTATTTACTAAGCCAGAATTAAATCCAACACAAATACAACTGTTGATATCAAAACAAACCCTTTAAACTGTACCAAACAAGCTGTCCTTCCCCCAGAATTCCTGGATTTGGGTAATTATGGTTTTTCAGTTTCATGTTCTGATTCAGTGCAGTGAAGGATTCTTTGAGTATGAAAATTCCTACAGAAGCTGCTTCTAGACCAGTTTTAGTCAAGGTGTGCTCTGAAAGCATCTGAAGTGTGGAGACAGTTTTGGCTTTCAGTGCATTTTAGATTGATAATGAGGACCTACATAAAAGTACATATATAACACTTGGTTTTCAGCATGGGCCTGTACCTGAACTGACGTTCCCTGCTGAGCAGTGGGCACGTGAGCAAGGTTGCAGTCCCATTCGGGTGTGTGTGAGGGAATTTCTAGTAATGGGAAAGGTTTTCACCCTGCTAGTGAGGAGCACAAGTGGAATTAGCTCACAGCTACCTGCATCCGTCTGTTTGGATTCATGTGGTAGCAGAATTGGCTCAGAGGATTTCCAGGTCATTTGAGAAGTTGGAAGGACTCTTAGGTGCTACTTCAGTGCCATCAGTGTTCCTGATAAATCATAATGAAAGAACCATGATGGATGTTCCCAGACTGTTATAAAAGCTCAAAGACTGCACAGCCATCCTGGCTGTGACTGGTTAAACCTTCCCTGGCCCCCTTCACTGGCCAGGGCTGTTTGTCCATTGTCCTGTGGTCTGTTCATGTCACAGAAACAAAATAAAGGTAGAACCAGAGCTGTCTGTACATTCGGAGCAAGGAAAGATCAGTACAGAGTGCGACAAGGGGCTTGTTTAGCTCCACCACTCTTCAGCCACTCTGTTTTCAGTCACTCCCAGCAATAACAGATGAGTCTTACCCTTTGTTACGTGTGTATTGTGAGTTATTATGTTACATATTATGAGTTTTATCCATTATTATGAGTTTTATCTGTTCTTACATGTTGTTGGGCAGAAGCTGGGGGGATTAACGCATGCTGGAACATCCTCCATAGCATGACACTGCATAGGAGGTGTTGGAATTGGGCACTGGTAGATCCTGGTTTTATTCCTGGCCCACCCATGGACTCACTTTTGTAATTATTTTCCTGTTCTATGTGTTAGGCCATTTCCTTCCTCCCCGAGAACATCAGGCAGTGCTGCTTTCTTACATTGTAGGGATATTGCAGAGCTGATGTGATGTTTGTGAAGTGTTCCTTGGATGTCAGACTTCTGTAGAAGTTCAGACTGGTGCGTTGTGTCATGACTTTGTCCTCTTTAATTTGCCCTGATTAACATTATTTGGATATAGAAAAATGGATGTTCTTCTTCAGATGGAGACTGTTGAGCCAGTGCAGTGGCTCAGAGCTGGTCTTCACAAGGCAAAGAAGTTGTGAAACTTTTTCTCTTCAAAAAGTCTGTCGTGCAGCCCAGGCAATGCCAGAGAAAGGCTTTGAAATGTTAAAGAGTTTAATTCTGAGTGTTTCTTTTTAATTTATTTTTTTTTTTTTGGTGGTGATTGAATTTTAAAAATAATACAGAATCAGTGGCCCCAGAGGCCACAAAAGTGCAAAAGAAAAATAAAAAAGAAAGAAGTTATTTGCTAGGGCTTGGAAAATGCTACATAAATAGAGACCTAGTAATATAAATACAGAAGAAATCAATGTTTCTAGAGGAAAAAGTGGCAAAATAATTGAAACTTCTCTTTTTATAGTGTTAGCATTGTTAATATGGCTCAATATTAAGTAAACTTCACCTTCTGTATATGGAAACTTAACTTTATGAGGGTGAAATGCTATCATTTTGTCTGGAATACTCACCAGCCATAGGAATACATTTGAAGGGTGGAAGATGTCCAACACTCTGTAAGCTTCTCAGAAGCAGGAGGTACAATCCGGGGGTTAAAAGTCATCTTTTAAATCACCGGAGGAGGAAGGGAAGCAGTCAAAGAGAAAAGGAAAACTTCAGAGCAGCTAAATATTCTTTGTGCTCCATCTTTCTTCTTGTGCAGTCGATGCTGGCAGTGGTTACTGCTGCAAATCTTTTCAGGTAGTAAAGGTGAGACACTGGGACGTCAAGAAGTGGTACCATGGATGGATTATATGGATAACATCCAGCAGCTCTGGAGGAATAAAACATCCAAGGTGTGACTTAAGCATCCTCCATCTGGTTTATTTATTTTTTTTAGCTCTTCAACTAATATTCAAAATTATAATCTCTACAAGTTTTGGGTTGGGGTTGTTTGGTTGTTTTGATTTTGGGCAAACTTTTTTGTGGGCAGAAGAAGGCAGGATTGGGATGACAGCCTCACTGAGCTGTACAATTAAGTGCTTCAGTGTTGTCTCGGAGATTACAGACTCCTGGGCTATATTTCAGTACCTGGTAACTAAAAATGGCTTTGTGGTCAGAAAGCCATTGATGTTTGCTTCAGAGGTAGCAGTTATTGGCAGGTGCCCAATAAAAGGCAGAACAATTTTATCATCTGTCAAGGAGACAGGATGGTGGGTTTCAGAGCTACTGCCTTGTTTTCTAATGTAAATGCCCATGTCTGCTAATTCTGTTCTTAATTAGCTGTATCACTCTGGGTTTGTTGCTTTTGTTTGATGCTGTATTTTGTCTGCAATTGGCTATTTACTCTGCTTTTTTGGAAAGAAGAGCAGCTCTTGGAGTCAGTCTGTATTGACTGCCTGTACAGTTCCTGGTTACCCTGACCCATGTCAAGAGATTGTGCCCAGGCAATAATTTGTCTGTCACAAGACCTCCTGTGTCAATCTGCTGATCACACAGATAACCCACAGCAGCTTCCTCTGCTCTCCAGGGAACTGAGCAGAGAGGAAGAACAACCAGGACTTTCCTGCTCCCTTTTCTTGGCTCTTTTCTCACTGTTTGCAAAATAGAACCTGGTATTTCATTTCTGCTGAGATTTGTTTAGGTGAGTTGTGCACTGAGACCTCTACTCAAGAAAGAGCACGTGCAGAAGGACCAATTCATTGTCTGTTTTCTCCTTTGACATCGGAGATTTCAGCATGGTTGGTCCTGATCTACGTGGGTTTGGGGGTGAGGAGCCTCCAGCCCTTTTACCTTGGCAGCTAAAGGAGAATAGCTCCTTGCCCCAATTCAGACCCAGTGCTGGGATTGAGATGTGGTGTTTCTCACCTGGTGTGTCACTAGCATTTAAGACCACGGAGTGATGCAACTTCTTGCAATGTTCAGGTCTTAGAAGATATTATCAGGACAAACTGAGATCTTAGAACTCAGGCCCCAACAGGCAGGTAGCAATCCTGATCATCTCCTGAGACACAGTTAATTGTGTGCCTGCACACACACCCTCTTAATGAGCGCCTAGGCTTGAAAATTTCAACTTTTACAAATACTTGCAAATTGACCCTGAAATGTCTCTCAACCCCATTCAAAATGATCTTGGGTCTTTGATTCATGAGCTGTTCATAGCTGGGAGTGGATCCACCTACAGATTCAGGTGGAAGAATGTCAAGTCTCCAAGGTCTAGCTCAGAAATACTGTCACAAGAAATGTTACTGGCTCTTTGTTTCTTTCCCTTGATTTTTTTACTGGTCTGAATCTCCCTGAATCTGTTCTGAGGATCCTCATCCCAAGCAAGCCACAGAAAGAGTGCAGTTGGCAGTGAGTGGAACCAATGGATAGCCTGGCTTGGCACGGCATCTGGCACAGCATCTGGCACAGCATCTGGCACAGCATCTGGCACAGCTGTCTCTCCCACAGTGAACTGAACTGCTCTATGGGTCAGGACATGTTTGGCCAGGCCTGTGACTGTCTTCCGGACATTCACCAGCCCTGTCTCCATCCATCCCTGCATTACCACATTCCTTTCTCTTTTCATGCTAAGATCTTCCTGCCTCTGTCTGTCTCTCCCTCTCTCCACAGCCTCAAACCTCTCTGTCTGTTCCAGACACCACTGTAGTGTGTGCATTATTCGCAAATAGGAATGACTTTATTCTGATAATTCTGTCAGAGAGAGAAACTTTTTTTTTTCTTTTCTCCTCTCCCACCCCACTTTTCATCACACTTCCTTCCCTGCTTTCCTTTATCAACCCAGTTCTCCTTGTCCCTGCCTCTCTCACCATCCGAGCACATTACTCCCGTTAAAGCTAATGGCTTTTACCTGCTAATGGAAGAACTCTTCTCTTCTCTCCTTTGCTTTTTGGCAGCCCCTGAGCTTTGCTATTTCCTGCCATGTTTGAGAAGTCTGGAAACTCCTTTGGCGAGCACAGGAGCAGCTCAGGACTCCAGCCTGCCTTGTGTGTTTGAGGGAACAGTCATAGGTCCTGCTTTGATCGTAACACCTACACCCTTTCACAGTTAAGTCCTGTAAGCCTTGCAGTATTTTTACTAAACATCTAGCTACGAAGCAAATTTTATGAGCCTTATGATGAGTATGAAGTAGCTCTCATTAGGGAGGAATGTTAGGGGAAGCTATGCAGTTAAGATTTCCCAGCTGTCTGATGTCACTGTAGGAATGCACGCTGCATCCAATTTTGAATGGACGTAAGATACGGGTCTCACCACCCAGGCTACCTTTAGTCCCCTACTTCTTGGGGAAGGATGTGTAAACCACAGTCAGGCTACAGTGTCACAGGTCACGAGTCAACCACAGCATCACAGGTTCTTGATTTTGTGGCTGCCCTTTCTGCAGAAGGGCACTAACTTATTTGCTTTCTTCAGAGCTTTCCAGCATTTGGTACCTGGTACCTCAGCTGGCAGATGCAGAATAGAACTCCCTGTAAGCAGTCCTGGTGATGGGGTGTCTTTGGCATGGATTTTCAGATGACTTCTTGGTGTGTCAAAAAGTCAGAAAGGCTGGAGGAGATGTCTGAAGTCTGGGCTACAGGGCCAAGAGGCACTTGTGAGGATGAGACATTCCAGACTCTGCTTAACAGTTTTAGGAAGCAGATGAATTTTAACAGATCGTTTTACAGCAAGGCCAGTACAGAGAGTAAAGTCCAATGAGTAAGAGCTAGCCTGGTATTTGGAAGGTCATGGAATGGTTTGGGTTGGAAGGGACCTTAAAGATCTTCTAGTTCCAACCCCTCTGTCATGGGCAGGGACATCTCCCACTAGACCAAGTTACTCCATCCAACCTGATCATGAACACATCCAGTGATGGAGCATCCACAACTTCTCTGGGCAACCTGGGCCAGTGTCTCACCACCCTCAGAGTGAAGAACTTTTTCCTACTTTCTAATCTAAATCTCCTTTCTTTCAGTGTGAACTTATCACCCCTCATCCTGTCAATACAAGCACTTGTAAAAAGTCCTTTCCTAGCTTTCTTATAAGCCCCCTTCAGATACTGGAAGGCCACAATAAGGTCTCCCTGGAGTCTTCTCTTCTCCAGGCTGAACAATCCCGACACTCTCATCCTGTCCTCACAGCAGAGGGGTTCCAGCCTTCTGATCAGCTTCATGGTCTCCTCTGGACCCTCTCCAACAGGTCCCTGTCTTTCTTGTGCTAGGAGCCTCCCAAACTGAATGCAGTTCTCCGGGTGGGTTCTCATGAGAATGGAGAAGAGGGAGAGAATCGCTTTCCTCGACTGCCTCTCTCCTCTGCAACTTTCAGTTTATTAGAATAACTTTGTCAGCAAATTGGTAGCCAGCATATTTGTTTGAAGGAGTAAAACCTGCCTGATCCTCCTGCTTCCATTAGTCTTGCATCTTATGAAAGCTGAACAAGTTTTACATTTTTTAAAATACCTTCTTAAAGTGGAAGCCCTGGTGAGGTGCGTGCACTGGTACTGGGCAACTGAGAGTCGTGGTGTTTGCTCCAGAAACGCCAAATCAGGCAGGTGCTGGATGATCACTGTGTGTGCTTTGGAACAATAAAATCTCCAAAGAAAGAAAGAGAGAGAAGGAAAAAAGCTCCATTTCCTAATTGCCTCTGAATTTGGAAGACAGCAAAAGGGGTTGGTTTGAGAAAAGAGAGAGGCCGGTTTAGCAATGTCTCTGATTGTGAAAATATGTTTCTGTGTTGATTTTTTTTTTTTTTTTAATCTTTGATGGGATATATTTTTATGGAGTTTTGACTTACTTTATTTACATATATTATAACCTCCCTACTGAGTAAACAAGAGATGCCCAGCTAAGCAAACAAGCCCGAGGGTGATGGGAGAGGGAGGGAGAAAGAAGAATAGCGAGAGGGAGAGGAAAAGAGAGGTGGCAATAGGAAAAGGGTAAACAGACAAGCACTAATTAAGGCCTTCATCACAAGCAGGGAGATGTGCTAGGCTGACAGTCAGTCAAGCAGATAAGGGGAGATGAGTTAAAATCTAGCCCCAGGTTTTGAAGGCCCCGGGGCCCTGGCAGACAAGAGCACAGTGAACGAACAGGAAGCCACTGAAAGGTCATTTGCATGAAATGATGTTCAGGATCTTTGCTTTTGTTGTTGCCCTGATGGCTTTAACCCGTTCCTGGCCCAGAAAACACACAGAGAGAAGACACTTGCAGCCAGTTTCTGGATATGGCTTGAAGGCTTCTTTTGGTGGCCTTTCAGGGAGCAGTTCATGGAGGGAGAGGGGGCTTGTGTTTGCCACTGAAAGGAAGGGCAGCTGGAATTCCTTGGCAAGTGAAGTCATCACTCTCTAGCAGAGCATAAACCAGAAATCATCAGAACAGGAGACTCTAGGCATGAAACAAGCCCCAAGCTTGCCAAGTTGAGGGAAGATGCAGTGACCTGCATTGGTCAAAGACATTCAGGTATTCTAGACTTTTGTTTCTCTTTCCAAGAGCTCTGGGCACAAGTCTCAGGAGTTTCCATTAGGGAGCAATGTCAGAATCTATTGCCACTTGCCCTTGCTGTGGTGTCACAAACATGTCATGACTATCAGGAGCGTTGTGCAGGTGGCTCCTGTCTGCCCCTTCAGCTGGAATTGAAAACACATCCAAAATTTTTAGTGCTTATGAAAGAATGGGCAAATTGTAGTTGCAATCTCTTCTCCCTGAGCTACTTTAGGAAACAAGATCTTGCTCAGATCTCCAAGGGAATTCTGACACTATAATTATTATTATATGTTCTCAATGTGCTCGGGCATTTAGGCAGATTGTAATTCTTAGTGACATGGCAGGAGAAATGAATGCAGAAGTGCTCACCATTTTGTAGTAGTCAGCCTAGCACACTTTTTTTTCCTCTGCTTCTGTTTAGACATTTGGTAGTCACAGTCGTTACTCTTCTGCTTTTCCTCCTGAAACATAAAAACTGGTTATAGCAGAGTCTAGTAGATTAAACAGGGCTCTGGGCTGTTGGACTTCTGGGTTCTACTCCAAACCACTGCCACTTCATTACTGTTTGACCTTCTCCATCTCATGTCAACTCATGGTGAGTAATACATCTGTCTGCCACAGAAGGGCAATAAGCTTCACTTGCCTCCAAGAAAGGGGATGGTTGGAATTATTGTCTCTGAGATGGGTAGAGTGCTCTCAGATCCTTGGGTGAAAGTGCTGTTGAAGGTGAAGCAGGTGAAGGTTAACAGCAGAGTAGCACTCTGGAGTGGGTGGAAAGGCTGGATGTTTAATCTTGAGGTTTAGGTGCAAACCACGATGGGAATCCATTGAGGTCTTGAGAGGTGTCACCCTGTTAACAGTGTTGAATCTCACAAGGAAAATCTCACTGAAGATTTCCAGCGGGGTGAGCTCCATTCAGATCATTTCCAGGTACAAACCCCATATCAGCGCTGTAAAATTTGAATCTGAAGCCCATCTTAGACTGAGACTGAACAGAACTGGGCTGTTATGGTTGGCAGCTCTTGTGTTCTCCCCCTAGAACCAGTGCTGTCCAAACCAGTGCGTTCCCAGCTCAGGTATGAGGACCTGGCTCAAGCCCAGTGGTAGCAGATGCCTTGTTGGGTGCTGTGGTGAGCTGCAGCTTTCCTGGGGCTGATGGTGCTCGCTGGTATTTGGTGTAACTAATCCATTTCTCTGCTTCTAGGACACAAATCATCCTGATAATAGAGATGTTTCTTCTTTAGAAGACAAAACAATGTAAAAAGTTCAACTTTTCCTCTGTTCCCCTTTCCTTATAGTTTGTGCTGCATTCCAGTGCAGGCTGGTATTATGGTGTGCTCAAATCCCATTTAGGGAAATGTTTTTAAAAGCTACTGTATGGAATTGGCAGAGATGATGGTGTGTAGGACTATGAGTAATTGTTCTGAGTACAGTGTCATGATTGTGAATGGGCTTCTCTGAAGCAGGAGCCATGAGCACATGTAAGAGTAGCAGAATATAGATAGCCTTTGGCTAACTGCTTATTGCTCCTGCTCTCTCCAGAATTTTAAAAGGCCACTGTCATCAAGTCATTTTTCTTCCACTTCACTGTATGTAATAGCTTCTTTAAAAGCTTGGAAATTATTTTATTTGCTCTTTTACTCTGGACAAACAGCAGTTTCTTTTTCTTGGCCTAACATTCCACCGGGAAGACAAACCCAAGCCCTGTTCAGTGTGGTTTTGCTTTGCATTCCTCATAATGTCAGTGCTAGCATCAGCCCGAGAGGAAGAGATTTCTAAAAGTGTGATTAATCTGTTCAACATATGACCTTGAAAGCTGAGCAAGTGGAAAGGAAATATTGATTATTAAAGGTGAGGTCTATGGTTTGGAAAGAAACTTTATGTTAGTGTAGTAAGAGAGATCAGTGAATTCGTAGGTTGAGAGAAGTCATTTGTATGAAAGAAGAGCCCTTGTGCTCATTTAATGAGGAAATATGTGTCATTCCATTCTGTGTTTTATGAGAACATGCTGCTGTTGAAAGACAACCCTGTAAAAATCCTACACTATAATATCCTAAACTTATCCTGTACCTCAGGGCAAAATGCAACCTGGAATTGCAGATTTTCCTTCATGCCATAGCATAAATGGCCAGGGCTGAGGATGTTGCATAGACTTATAAAGCAAGTAGAAGTGTTGTCCTGCTTCTTTTCAACCACTGAATTTGGTTGTCCAGTGG
This sequence comes from Brachypteracias leptosomus, assembly GCA_013401335.1. Classification (NCBI taxonomy): domain Eukaryota; kingdom Metazoa; phylum Chordata; class Aves; order Coraciiformes; family Brachypteraciidae; genus Brachypteracias; species Brachypteracias leptosomus. Next base: position 360,592 of record VYZX01033439.1, read on the forward strand.
AAGATTGAGTCTCTGAGAGGAACACGGCCCTTAGCCCTGTGTGCCAGCCATCACCTCCCCAGGCAGTGGTGATCTCCTTCTCCAGAGTCCATTGAGAGCAGGATGGTGCCAGGTGAACAGGAGGGCATCTCCTGCTTCCAGCACAGTTATGAGGAACCTTGTTAGTGGAACTGAGCAAAACATCTGCCAACATGGCAAGAGAAGCTGCAAAGATGCCATGATATTGTTCTGTCCTCCCTTTGTGGCTCAGCTTTAGTACCAAATGTGCCTAAAACCCTGTGATTCTAGGTCAGGGAGGCGAGGTGGCCAGATGTGGGTTCACTCCAGAGGGCAGAGTGGTGCATGACCATGTTAAAAAAAGATTTCAGACTCTCTACCTTTTTAAATTCTAGCTTTAAGCAGAGGCCAGCCCCTGCCAGGGCAGCATGGTGCGATAGTGCCTGGCAGCGTGGCACAGGGTCACAAAGGTTCGCTCACCACAGGGAGCAGCTTGTGATTTCCCAGAGCCCAAGCAGGCCATTTATTTTTTTTCTCTCTTTCTCTCTCTCTTTTTTTCCCCCCTTTCTGCCTGGGAAGGATGCAGCATCACAGACCTTGTCACCCAGAGCTTAGAGGACAGCAACCATATGCCTTCCGACCTCCCCTTGCTTTTCTAGGAAAGATTCAGCCTGCTGGGCATTTTCTATCAGAATCGTTAAGAGGCAGCGGCTGGGATGTGGCCCGGGCTGGCGTTCCTCTGGTGCTCTGCAGGGATGGGGGGAAGGGGGAGGGTGAGGAGGGGAGCGGGAGGAGGGTGAGGAGACCGGGCTGCCAAAGAGGAGGAGGAGGGCTGGAAAAGAGGCGAGATTGGCATCTTCATGTGCATGAGGCTGGCCAGCGTGAGGACAGCCTGATGAGCCTGCAGGCTGCTATCTCTCACGGTTGTTCTGATTGCAGTGATGGGCTTGTCTGGTGGCTTGGACACTAGCTTTCATTATCATGCTCTGCAACATTTGCAGTGGCTGGGAAAGAAGGGAATGAAGGAGGTAAAGAAGCCCTGGAGTTACACGCGCACACAAAGCGGAGACAGGAAAGGGAGAGAAACAGCTTTGGCTCCAGGCTATTGATTTTGTTTCGTGACACTTGCACATTTCCCACTTAGTGGTGCTTCTCTGCTGTTGTACCTTCCCGGTAGGGCTACAGCAGCTCTCCATCAAAGAAGAGTGAACCCAGAGTGGTAGGGGCTTAGCAACCCATGGGTTGACCCATTGATTTGAAGCCATTTTGGAAACGATCCCACACGCAGCACATAAAGATTCCAGCGTGTCTCCAGGCTCACCAAGGAGACACACTTCCACATGCTTCTTTCATGGAATGCACATGTGTCCTTTTCATGTGTCTGTACTTCGGCTCCTTATATGGTCTTTCAGATACTCACCTTTTCTCCCCCAGCCTCTCCTACAGTCTTATTTTACTATCAAGGTAAAGGAATCTGGAGGCAGAGCTGTTGGAAATGTCTTCACAGAAGTGATGCTTCTTCAGAAGCATGGTCCCCAGTGTTGCACTGTTACTACAAAGGCAATGGCTTTAACCACAATTGTACTATAGGCAAAAATAGGACAATAGTATCATATACAGGCAGCATCAGGCTGCTCTTCTTTCTTTTTACTGCAGTTGTAGCTTTATTCCCTGTAAACTGGGCATTGCTGCCCCAGTCACATGTGGCTGTTGTGGCAACAGCAGTTTTGATCTTTGCCACTTTTTTTTTTTTTAATATAACCAACTGCCTGACCCCAGAGAAAGGGAGAAAAAACGGTGGCAGGAGGGGAGTTGAGTGAACCAGGACCATCACTCAATATCTCAAGACTTTGTGGTAAAATTGGACGATGCTCTGCTTTGGCTGCCCATATCTTATCTCTTCTGAGGATCTCGGGGATTATCAGACAATTGCCTTCACATCAGCACCAGAAAGTTCAGAGGCATGGAGGAGATCTACTGAGTTGAGGCTGTTAACATCATTTTTCCTTATTTAGCTGCTTCTGCTAGAGTTTCTCCACTCCTCAGCTTGGAAGTTTAGTTCAGCTCAGAGAGTAGAAGGGGACTTCTGAGTTAATGTTATTTCTTGGCCACTGTCTCTCTTTCTGGCCTGAACACACCTAGATGCACATGCACACACAAACATGCACATACTCTCCATCACAGTCAGCTTTCCCCAGCTTTGTATCAGGGGATGTTGGAATGCTATGGCTGGCGGGAGCTACTAACTGGATTAGCTGGTAAATCCATCTGGAGCTCTCAGTGGGAGGGATGGACAGGTTCAAGATGAATAACGGCTTGTCTGGAGCAGCAAAATGGATTATTTTATGAAAAAAGGGGCGAAAATACCCCTTTCTCCTTGCAGACTTTTGCCTGAGACAGAGGGGAGTGGTTTCAAGGAGGTAAGGAAAGAGGAGATGGTTTTGAAGAGGGAATGATTCTTGTGCTGTTGCTAAATAGGATTGTCAGTCCTTTTTCAGTGTATTTAACTGCTTCTTGACTTTTATTAAACTGTTCCTTTATTTCCTAAATCTTCATTATCATTTTGAGACCATGAGGGGTGAGGCAGCTCCTCGTTGGGTTTCTTAGTGACATGATGAGGGGTGTTTTGTGGTTTTTTTTTTTTGGTTCCTCCTTGTCCTTCTTGTGTTGTGCAAGATGTAAACCCCTTCCAGAAACATGCCTTGGTGCTGACCCTCAGGACTTGGCCAGCATGCTGGGGCCAGAGCCAGGGGCTTTCACAGTGTCCAGCTCTCAAGCTGAGATCTGACATTGACTGATGGAGTGAAAACCAGTTGCTTGTTTAATAAGAGCCGTGCTGAGGTCAGCTTCATCTGGGATTCAGCAGCAGCCATGCTTCAGATGTACCTGTGTAAAGTAAGCAACCCAGCAGGAGCTGAAATGCTGGCAAGAGGGAGGAGCCTCTTGATGACTATTGATAGACCTGAACAAGGTTGCATTTGCTGATGTATTGCTTAGCTAAGTGGCTGAGGAAATAAAACCAGCTTTTCCTCCCCCTGCCCTCATCCTGTTGCATAATGTTTCCTACGCAAAGCCAAATATGCTGGAATGACAAGGAAAGAGCCTTTCCAGCCTTTCTGGTTGTCTTCTCCATCCATGGTGTTACCAACTGTATGGTAGCTTGCAAAATGCGTGGTGGGCAAGTGTGTGCTCTGGGGTGGAGTGCCAGCTTCTGGAAGCACTTCATTAAGAGAGAGGCTCAGAGCCTCCATTTCTTTTTTGGGGTCTTCAGTTGGTGTTTTTTATGTTTGCTTGGTTGGTTTTTTTTAATTAAACTTTTTAAAAGTAAGCTCATGTTTTCTGAGGAAAGAATGACCATCCTCAAGCCAGAATTTTATACTATGTTGCAGATATAATGATTTTTGAAGATAGGTTAATGACTCCAAGGGCCTGCTTTGGGATTGGAGCTCTTAGGATGAGCATATATAGCATCGAGGTTTGAGTCCCTCAGATTTCTGTAGCCTTGGTTAAGGCATTTGGTTGGTCTTGTACCTCAATTCTGCTGTCTCTAAAATGCAGAAAATAATGTCTAGTGGATGTAACATGCTTAAAAATAACACAAAAGTAGTGTCATCTTATTAAGTTCACCTCAGTCATTAGTGAAGTAACATGAGCTGCTGTAACTTCAGTTTATCATTCTTTACTGTGAGCTTTTTGTCTGGTTCTTCTGTTACCTGTTGCAGAGGATTCCCTCCTGCAATCTGTGCTTCTCCAAGGCCTGTGTAAGCTGCTAGCTAAATACCTAGGGAGGGAAAAGAAAAAGCAGAATGTCTTTGGGAAATATTCAGGCATGGTTTCAGTAACCAGAATTACCTACCTAAGGATCCCAACTGATGGTCCTAAGCTGGGATAGAAACAAAGAACCTGTCTCCAAACTGGGAGCGGACACAAAGACAGGTTCTTTGCTGAGTGTCTTCATTATCCCTTTGGTGCAAGTGCAGATAACTTTTGGCTGTTAAAATGTGAGATTGTTGCTAGTCCTAAGTGATCCCATTTCTGTCTTTGCTCCCTATAGCCTCCTTCAGCCACTGCTGCTGGGGCTCAAGTAGTAGCAGGACCCTTTGTTCCTCTCAACAACAACGTTCCTCATACCTGATCCTTGCAACTATAATGCACTGGGGCAACAGGGGGATTTCCCACTTCAAACTGTGCCCTAAAAGCATGTAAGTAGTGTAGGAAAAGCCAATTGTGTGTATGCTTTGTATGTAGACTGTGAGGTTTGAGGCTGCAGTAGGAGGAATCCTGTGTGATTGCTGGATTGCTGGACCTGTGGGGCTGTTAGTCTGGAAAACATGAACAAATGATCTGGGGCTGACTGAGAGAGTCTTCATCATCAGAAAACCACTGTACTTAAGATGGTTCTCCCATCTCATTTTATGCCTTCATCCTGCCTTGCCATCCAGCCTTAGCCACAGCCTCTCTCCCTGTCATATATGACCCTGTCACCCCCGGACTTTAAGATAGGAGCTTGTTTTTCATCTCATTGTGTTAATAACACAGTATTGTGTCTAGAGACAAGCTGACTTTACAAGAAGGTAGAGCAAAATCCAGCAGTTCAGGGCCAAGATTCCTTCAGCAGCAGCAGTGTTGGAGGAAGGGTTGAGGATTATGGGGGTGAAGTCCTGAGGGACCTCTTCCTTTGATGCCGAGCTGGGCTGGGGTTGTGTTCAGCACAAAGCACAGCTTGCAGAGCCCAGAGAGAGCTGTGGAGGAGACCTCTGGCCAAAAGTCTGCGTGCTCACTTGCAGTATCCAGCATCAAAGGGCCTATGTTCCTTATAGATTCCTAGGACCAAGGGTAAGAGCTATAATTAATAACAATAATAATAAAAGCAATAGTAATAACAGTCATTCTGGTGCCATTAAACTGTGACCTGAAAAACAGAATAGCTGTTGAGAAGTTGTGGGTCTGATCTCTCCCCCTTCTCTTCCTCCTCCTCCTCAACCCACGTCTTTATGCTTATTTCTCTCTTTCTTATTTTTCTTTTCTTTCTAATATTTTTTTTTTCTACTCTGGACATATCCTTGAATCCTGGCCATTCCCCCAGCTTATGGGATTCCCATTATACACGCTTGATATTTAACAGCTTTGGCGTCTTCCATAGCTGGGAGTGAAAAGAGAAAAAACAGCTCAAAAATGTAATGGAGCAAAATCTGCATACTGAGCCCTGGTTCCATGTCCCTTTACACTGTTTACTTACATCTTCAAAGCTACGAGCTGTGGCATCTACTCAGACTTCATCAGCCCATCCTGCCCTGATGCCGGCCTTGGAGACACTGCCAGCTCCAAGTCCCTTCTGCAGCCACCTCGTTAGACCAGGAGGATTTTGTGGTTCCTGCGGCCGCCTCATTCCTTTTCACATCTTCTCTCTCCCAGCAGCTTTCCTACAACCCCTTTTCCTTCTGCCACACAGGAGCTGGGGAGGCTGCCTGGGCATTTGCAGGGACTGGATATATTCTCTTTTCCTTAATCAGAAATCTTGATTATGCCCAAAAGCTAACTTTACCCCTACATGAATATCTGCTTTATTAGCTTAATAAGCTGTCGAGTGTCTTTATCATGTTGCAGGATGTTGGTGTGCTCAATGCTGTGCGGATGGGGTAAGGAGATGATCCTTCTCCCAGGAGATCCTAACCATGCTGTTTATAAGGACACATACATCAATGTTTTAAAATTATTGCCATCATCTTCATAGAAAGTAGAATATTCTGCCACAAATGAGTGGAATAGTTCAGAATGAACTAAGCCTGTTAGAAGAATAGGTAAAATACCTTCTCTAAAATCCTGCCTCCTTGCATGCCAGCCTAGTTCTGCTGCATTAAGGAATCCCTGGAAATCCCCACACATCTGAGCTTTTCTTGATGGGAAAAGGTCAGGGTCAGGTGGACCTGAGTGTCATGAGCAAAGCAATAGCCATCCCCAGCCTTCTCTCCCACTAGCTTTCTGGTTTTTGGTTTGTTTTTTTTTTTTTCTGGGATTGTTTGGGGGGTTTTTTCCACTTTCCTTCCTTTCTTCCTTTCCTTTTCTTCCTTTTCTTCCTTTTCCTTTTCCTTTTCCCTTTCCTTTCTTTTTCCCAGTGGATGTAATTTGTGGACATCAGGGCAGCAGCACAGCATTCACGATGATCTGCCTATTATGACAGAACTGGAAAAGTATCTTGAGAGTATTTAGACAATCCATTTGATCTCCTTCCTTTACCTGACTAAATTTGGAAGTCAAAGTCAGAGCATTGTAGTGTGGCCTCCTGCGAGTCAGTGAGGACAATCAGACACTTCCAGAGGGCACTTCATGTGCCTGGTCTCAGATGTTTATTTTACATTAAGGTAAATTGTCCATTTTACCTAGGCTGTAAAGAAAATACAAGGGAATTAGCTCTAAATTAGACACCTCAGTTTTACACATCTACGTTAGATCTGACTCATCCCATCCTTTAATTTCCAGTCTCCTTAGCAGCTCTGAGAGTCTTACCAGAAACTTCTCCTGATGAAGCCCCTTCTATTCTGCCTTCTAACATCTGTCTTTCCTGTTCTCATCTTTTACACCTGAGATAAGTCAGGTGAGTCTTTCTCAGTGCAAGAGCCAAAAGATTTTCACTACAGTTAACAGTGACTCATTTAAAGCTCAGGAAAGCAAATATGATTATGACCCAGTTTGTTATTGAATGGGATCCACTACTATGAGTTCTTAGTGAGACTTCAGTTTTTGTGGTATGAAAGGTTTTATATGGTTTGTGACAGCATCCACAGGTTTATTAATCAGATTAAAAGTGCATAGACATCAAGATGTGAGACAGCTGTTAACAAGAAAATTTTCTTAGAAGGATCCTGAGCATGGGGTGGTGTTCTGGGTTCTTTATGAGTATCCTTTGTGGTCCTTGCTGTACACCCACCTGGCTTTTTTTTTCATTATCTCTGACTCAGCAATACAGAAAGAAATTTCACCTCTTTCAAAAGTGAAAATTTTGGTTTATTTTCCCAAAGGGTTTTTTTCACTTTTCATTAAGGGAGAAGCTCTGGCTGAAGCCCTGTTCACCTGGGAAGAAACTTTCTGCAGTGCTGTTGTCTTTGGGTCCTGCTGAGCTGCAGACCTGGCTTTTGGGGTTTGTTTCATGCCCTGCCCAAGACCTGTGGCCCCAGGAGAAGCTTACTTCCTTCATTTTGGGACTCATCTCTTTGAAAAGTGACTGCAGATCAAAGCTGTGGTCTGAATCTTTCAGATCTTCCAGCTGTGATCTTCCAGATCCTGAAGATCCAGTACAGGAGTACTGTTTGCAGCTCTGGGGCCCTCAGCATAAGGACATGGACCTGCTCAAGCAGGTGACTAGATGACTAGGGGGCTGGAGCACCTCCCCTCTGAGAACATGCTGAGAGGGTTGGGGTTGTTCAGCCTGGAGAAGAGAAGACTCCAGGCAGACATTGTAGTGACCTTTTAGTACTTAAAGAATATTTCTGAATTGGTGGAAGGGGGCATGCTTTTAAGGCCATAGAGGCTGCCATTCCTCCTCATTTTCAGCCTAACTAAAAGCAGGAAGCTGTAGGACTGTGGTGGGGGGATTTGTGCTTCTAAAGAGGGGTTTTTAGCTCTGTTTCACCAGCTTGGAGTTTGGATTGTCTGGTTGAAGTATGCATGAAGATCTAGATCCCTGCACACTTGAAGTTTTACATTACTGGGGTTCTCTTTTTGAAAGGGTTCCCTTTCCTTCATTGCACCTTTCAGTTTGGTGGATGTTCACATATTTATAACTGTGTACAAGCAGGTCAGCATATTCTTCAAGGGCCATTATCCTGCTGCTCCCTACAGCGTTAGGTACACAGCAGGGAGTTGCATCAAGGAAATGCATTAAGACGAATCAGCAAGAGAGAAGGGTACCTCTGGGCCAACTCCCTGCTTCTCAATTATTTATACTTCATAATTTCCAGCAAATCACTGGCTGTTTATTGGTGCTCATCTATAATTGAAGAGTTTCCTAGATCACTGGCCAGATTTGCTTAAGATGTAGCTGGCTGTGCTTTTGAAAGCTGTTACGAAAACCCCACAGGGAAAGGCAGGGTCTCAGGAGTGGCTGGTCATCCATTGAGGATACACCCTTTTAATTTTTGGCTTTTGTGGGCACCTGGGACTGGTAGGTTTCCAGTATGTGGTTTACCATCTTCATTTGACCGCACCACATCATGGAGGGACTGCATGCTGCAGCACCAAGATGACCCTGGCCAGGAAGCATGGCAAGAATTCTGCCTTTCCAAGCCCTTGCTCATAGAGAGTGCTGCTTGTTCTGCCAAAAAGAACTAACACAAAGAAAAAAAAGAAAAAAGGAAGGTTTTGATGTTCCTGAAATTCTTGAAGAGGACATGAAAAAGGGAGCTACTGATCTGAATTGAGATGAAAAGCCAAAACCTTGAAAACTTTCAAGAGCTTAAAATCTGAAGGGGAAACAGATCAAGTGCCTATTTAAGCAGGGGACAGAGTTGGCTTCGCATGCTTTGGATGGCTCCTTTGCCAGGCCTGGCTGGTCTTGCTCCAGTAACATTTTGACTTAGTTTTTCTCTTTAAATTTCAAAACATAATTATTTTGGCTGAAGTAGTTGAACTTTTCTATTTAGAAACACTAGAGTGGGCTATTTAGATTTTTTTTTTCTTTCTGGTGTTGCTTTCAAATTTAAAAAAAAAAAATAATTCTCAGGAACCAGCCATTTCAGTGTGAACAACTTCACATTTGAGCAACTAGGAAATTCTAATGAAAAAATGTTTTGTTGAAATGTTCCCAACCAGCTCTATCCATCACTTCCTTTCACTACTACCCAATAAAAATAGCTCCCACATACCACTGCAGTCAGGAGTGCCATGTTACAGAGGACGAAATAACTAAGCCAACAAAATGACTCACATTCCAAAGATAATATATAAGGTAGGGCCTGGCCAACTGGTTAGATTCAAATTAGAACCAGGCTCGGCCTTCCTGCTGATCACAAAATATGATCTGTTGTTGTTTTTTGATGTTTGCTCATTTTATTTTTGCACACTTCTATTCATGATCCCGCTTCTGAGTTGGTGGAAGGGGACATGCTTTTAAGGCCATAGAGGCTGCCATTCCTCCTCATTTTCAGCCTAACTAAAAGCAGGAAGCTGTAGGACTGTGGTGGGGGGATTTGTGCTTCTAAAGAGGGGTTTTTAGCTCTGTTTCACCAGCTTGGAGTTTGGATTGTCTGGTTGAAGTATGCATGAAGATCTAGATCCCTGCACACTTGAAGTTTTGCACTACTGGGGTTCTCTTTTTGAAGGAATATATTTTGAAGTAGCCAGAATTGTGGACCTCACAGAAAGCAGCTAATATAATTCTGTGGGATGTGTTATACATGAGCATAAAGAAGTGGTCCACTATGGTCCCATATGTCCTTAGAGCCTAAAATAGCCTTCTTAGTTTCAAACATATAAATCAAAGACATAAAACTTTTAATTTTATTGTTGTTGTGAGGTACTGAACTAATACCCTGAAGTTTTTAGCTCGTTAATTCTGTTGATCTTCACTAAAGCACTCGTTCCAGCAGAATGAGTCCTTCATGTGTCTACAACTTCTCAGCCAGGTTGGTAGTGCCTTTAAGAGCAGCTCATGGTTTAGGGTGAATGCATTTTAAAGCAATCTATAAATCTTCATGATCTTTGTTTTTCTTTCTTTTGCGTGCATACTTGGCAAGGATTTTCCGTTTGCATCACTGAAAATTTGATTCACCTATGTACAATGGGTGAGATTTGTCCACATCTGAAAAGCCAACATCAAGCCCTTTGCACCTTTTAAATCTTCAAAATAGGACTGAAGCAGGACGTTATGGTTTGCCAGACTGTTGCCTTGCCTTCCCCTGAAGCTGAACTGAGTTTCAGCCAGGCTGAATGAAAGGGGTGGTGGTGGAGAATGAATTACTATGACCTTGCAATGTGCTGTGGAAGAAAAAGGTGATCTGGAGGCTACAGGATTGGTTTTTGCTTTCTTTTCTCTGTGGCTTTGGTGCTTTAGATGGCTGCTTGGACTATTGCATACCATTTTGGGCAGCCTCTTATCAAAATTTGGAAGCTTAGAAGAAAGTAAATGAATGTTAAAGGTCTACAGAGACCAACTTATGGGGAAAGGTTTTGAGTTCAGTAAATTTAGTTAGATGAGTGATTGCAGCATGGACAGAGTAGGAGGCCAACACTTGTTGGGCATACACATCAAAGACAAGAGAGTAATGAAGAGTGGGCTGCAGGAGTAGCTGAGCACAGTGACTAGATGTGAAAAGAGGAGATTCTTCTGGATTTTTCTGCTGGAGGAGTCAATGTACGAGTTGGGAGTTTTCAAAGGGAGACTGAACAAAATCCTAGTTGATGTGGTGGGCATGGCCCCAGGGTTACATTGAATGGGAGAAATAGATATTCTTTGTCTTTGGCTTAGTTCTGTGAAACCTTGTAAGAGTATAAATAGTTGGGATAACTGAAGCTGTGGGTGTTTAATTAAGATTTCAGCTGTAATTCAGTGACAGTGTGTGTGTTAGGGCAGTGCTGCCCTGGAAGGGTCCCTCTGGCAGGCACTGCCATGGCAGGGTGGTGGGGTCCCTGTCCCAACAGGCCAGAATGAGCTGGCTGGCTGCTCTCCATCCAAATTCCCCCTTGATGTCTGTCCATCTGGCATCTCCCCTTTTCCTTGGGAAAGAAAGGAAACCACTGTTTTCCACAGCCAGCCATTGAGCAAATGCCTTCTCCTGACCACAGCCACCATGCAGGGCAGGCACATGTCCTAGATGTGCATGGACCTGAAGAACCCTGGGCTGCTGCCACCACCTTTCTGGAGGAAGGCATGGAAGAAAAGACAGTCTTGAGGGTTATCATGTTTGAGAGAGTGTTTGAAGTGGCCAGAGTCCTAAGATGCTGCCATGTGTGTGTGAGGGAAGAGAAGGCTGGAGGAGTGGTGCAGATGAGGAAGGTGGAACCTGAAACTGGGACTGGACCCTTTGTCTTGGGTCTGGTTAAATGAATCCAGTCAGTGTGAGGGCATGGGGCATTTCACACAGAGTCATCGAAAAGGCTTTTGTGCCATATACCTTTGACTCCTGCTGGCTTTGAATCACACCTGGAATCACCAGTGATTGCTGCTGAGCACAAGGGACTGGGGGATGTTTAATGCTTGGCCATTATTAAACATCTTTGCTGCATGTGAACTTAGTGGTTGCTGGGGATGCTCAGGAAAGTCCAGATAGACAAGCTGGAGGTTGGACATTCAAGTCCAACTAAGTGGCCTTAGTTTGTTGTAGTTGAGTCCCTCTTCCGAGCTCTTTAGTTACACCAGGGACTATCCAACACCTGCAGAAGCACCTCAAGGAGCAGGATGCTTTGGAGGTGCACCAACTACCCCTGAAGTGTCCAGTAGCATTTTCCTTTGCCCAGGTCCAGGGCAGGGGGTTTGACACTGTTGTCAAATGTCCCTGGCAAATGTTCTGATTATTGAAATGATCTGCACAAGGAAATAAATAAATAAAAGACATAAGAACAGAAAATGCACCCTCCCCAGATAGCTTTTATGTAGCTAGAAAAGTGAGGTGGTTTCCTGTTCTAAATATTTAACATGATGTTTATGATATGTCCTCTGGGGGAAGAGATGCTTGAAAGCTAATGTTTATGAAGTAAGTCTGGAGGGATGGAAAGGGGAGGGAGGGCACACTAACTAGGAGAAAAAAAAAAAAGGGAGGGGAAAAAAAAAAAGAACCTCAGGAGATGTCCTGATTTATGGCTTTACTTGCTGGAGAAAAATCTCTGTTTTGTTAAAAAGGTTGCAACTGATGGAAAGCAACTTCAGCTCAGCTCCTTTTGAAACCAGAAACCTGTTCCCTCAGTCCAGACAGGATCTGAGTCTGGGCCAGCAGGAATCTTTTACTAGCTGCTGCCTTTGTGCTTTGGAGCCCCGCAGAAGGCGTGTGTGTCTGCCCGTCACGTGAGGGCTGGAATGATGGGCTGATGGTTCAGAAGCTGAGCTACGTCTCAGAAAGGAGGGGTGAGTTTGGTTTCCTACTCTGCCAAAGGCTTCTAGTGTGATATTTGGGTGTTTAATCTTCCTTTGTCTCTGCTCCCTGTCTGGGAATAGCAACGATTTCCTGATTCACTGGGAGTTTGAAAATAAATCACTTTATTGTTATATACTTAAAAAATAAAGGCCTGGATTGCCATTCTTTCAGGAGGAACGACTGAACTCCTTGTGAAGCACACTCTGAATGGATGGTGGTGTTTTTCAACACAGTTGATTAAAAGTCAACCCCTGCTTGGTTTATTTTACCTTAGTAATTCTGCCTGTAAACTGCAGCAGTTCAGGAGCAGCTTCATGTAGGGCTTTGCCATTCCCACCCCAGCACGTACATCTTCTGGGAGAAAGGTGTAGGGTCAGAGAGGTGGAAACACCAGGTGTTCCCACCACTCTGGTTTTCAGTAGTGCAAGCTACTGCAATTTTAAATACTGGATATGTCTCATGAAAGAGGCTGCATTTGAAAGTTAGTGCAACTACTGCATATTTTCCTGTAACGTCTTCTGGGTCCTGAGCAGAGCCCTTGGTGGTTCTCCTGGCACGTGCTGCAGAGTGCAGCAGGCTTTAGATCTTGGGACCAAGGCGACTGGAAGGTAAACATAAGAAATTTCAAACGTCATCTTGTCTAAGATGAAACTCCCTGTGGCTTTAGCACTGGACTTCTGAAGGTTTCAGAGAAGTCAGAGGCCAGGTAAAAAAAAATCTCATGTCTTAATCAATACTTTAGGTTTCTTCAGTGTGTTGTGCTCAGCCTGGCTGAGAGTCAGGCCATTTGTTTCAATTATTAAATACAGATTTATGACCTGTTGTTTTTCCTGGAAATAGAACCAGGCTTAGGACCAGTCTTTTCCTTGCAAATAACTGTGTTTGGCTGTAGACAGGTCATGCAGGTAGAAATGTCAGTTGCGTTTATAAACATCTAGTTTCCTACTCCTGTTTTCCTCTATCCTCATGACTTTGACCTTTCTCGTCAAAGTGTTACAGTTACACATCCCTTTTTCTGGGATTACTGTGTTTTGCAGAGGACTAATCTGCATTTGATGGCTTTTCTTTGGCATGCTATCAGCAAGCTCTTAAATAATTTTCTAGCAGAGAAAATCACTGCACTGGGACAGTGCTCCACTGGGCAGACCTGTTTTGATGACAGGCAGGTCTGATTGGGCCAGCATGGGAAGATTTCCACTAGTGCAGATAATATTAGTTCACTTTCTCACTGTGTTGTTACAGGCATGGATATTTTCCCTTTTTTTAGCTATTCACGTGTGACCGTTAGTGAATACAGTAATTTTGATAGTATTTGAAACAGTGATGGTTGAAAAGGCATTTGAACTTGGGTAGACTTCAGATTTTTGGGATAGAATTTATCTAACTGTGAAAGTTGATAACATGTGCTCCATGTGTATCATATTTAAGTGTACTAGCATGTTAAAAAAACAGGGCAGGGAGGCAAAAATCTGCTTCTGCTTCCAACTAATTAATGGAGCTACAGGAGGAGGTGTGAAGAAGATCCCTTCTTAATAATACGCAGAAAAGACTGTTGTATATACATGGCATTTAATTCTTTTTAATACTCCCCTTTGCCTTAAAGTTGTGAATCTCTTACATTCCAATGTGAGAAATTACTAAACATAAGCAAAAGAGAAAACCCTTCCCCTCCCCACAACCCTGCCTTGCACACACCTCCAAAACTTCATGTGTTACCTGAGCATCTGGAGTGCTGAGCTGAGGGGAACAAGGTTTTTAAAGTGTTTTTTTTAAGCAAAAAATCCCTAACTCTAATCTACAACCCCCTTCAGACCTGCCTCTAGGGAGAAACCCACCAATTACTATTTACTTTACCAACCTAGAGTGATTTGTGGACGTATGTAAGAATTATTTACGGTTTCATGCAGGAAAAACTTTCAGCTCCCTATTTGCCCTTGTAAGTAATGAGTTGCCTCAGGGGATCAAAGGTCAGATTTTGGTTTTAATGCCCAACTCCTTTTAAAAAATAAATAAAGCAATCTATGTGAAAAGAAGAAGAAAAAAACTAACAGTCTGAAAAGGCTCTGACTCCTGCTCTGCTTTGATGTTTTAGGTCTGGAAGGGATCATAAATTTGCTGGTGTGAGATAGAGTGATAATAAATGTAGCTTTTAACTGCTGGGTTCTTAGCTCACACAGCATCCATTATCACTGGCAACTGCAAAGGGAATGTACTTTTTTTTCCTTGTTGCTCTTTAGGAAGATAAATGCTCATACTATCCACTGATGTCCCAAATGCTCAAGTGAAGCCTCTCTTTGTGACCATTGCCCAACAACTTTCATTCTTGGTCAGAATGATTCAATGGTGTTGATAGAGGTCAGGGAGATGTTGGACAAATATTGGACTTGATGATCCTAGAGGTCTTTTCCAACCTGAATGATTCTGTGATTCTATGAGGGTCTGAAGGGGTTACCTTGGCCCTTAGTTGAGTGGTCACCATTTGAGGTCTTTATTGGATGGATATTTCTCCAGTAGTTTGAGATGTGGTGATCAGGGTATAGCCAAGGAACAATTTGAAACAGAAAAACATGTTTGTGGTTCAAAGTTTGAGAACTCCTGAGGGTCCCAAAAGAGCTAGAAGCAGAACTACCATTTGGTTTTAGGAGGACTTTTGCATATCTGCTGTCCAGCTTCCCATAAAATTTATACCCTGGAGCACTTCCTTCGTGTCTCTTGATGACAAATAGGCCCAAGACAGTAATGTCCACGTGCCATGTCAGCACACTTTCATACCATCCATGTATTAAGCTCAGACAAGAGCATTATTGGAAATTACTTTAGGAGTCTGACGGATACTTCGTGCCAGTGTGGGGCCGTGCTTCCAAAGCAACTGGCTTAGTCATGTCATAATATTTTAAATCTACGTTGTTAATAAATGATTTTAACCACTTAGATGTCTATTAATGTCTTTTACTGAATGCCAGCAACCTCATATTCCAACAATTTCCACAAGGACTTATTGATCATGTATAGATTTGGAATGAATTTTGCCAAATCAGTTTATCATCCCTATATATCTCTCTCTTTCTGCTTCGCTGTGTGGAGTGAACACTTCAGCTATTGTTTTTATTTTCCCTAGATCAGCAATTAAGTCATTTTTACTCAACTTGCATCCATTATGGATCACTTCTGCTAGTAGTATCATCTATTATTATTTTTTTAAGTTCAACCATAGATTAGTTTCTTTGGTCTGCTGCAAAACTTAATGATTTTCCATATATTGTTTTCAGGCCTCCAATCTAAATGAGAATGTCATCTAGTCTAAATTCATCGCTTTGAGAGCTTTCAGAAACTGTTAGAAAACTCTGGGAGTAGAATAAATACTGGACAGGACTTATTTATATAAATAACATTCAAAGGGTGTTTTAAAAGATCACTGACTTGATCTTTACGTGCAGCTTACATGCAGTTAATGCTGTGTATTTTTTTATTTATGATAGCTCTTGTTCTTATTTCTTTTAAGTGTTGCATGAAGTTTTTTATGTCTTTATTTAAATTGCATATATCAGAGGATACCTTTCCTTACCTGGCTTTTGTACTCCAATCATGGAAATAAGCCTCTTTTCATAGATTCAGAAATGTAAGGCCGAAGGCCAAAGGGATGTATCTGACACTCTGCGAAGGGAGACAGTCCATTTGAATCTATTTAGTTATAATTGGCTGTCATGTCTTCCAGAAAAGTGTCCAAACCTTCAAAAATAGACAATGCACAACATTTCCTAGCAGTTTTTTGTAGCAGTCAACTACTTTTGAGCATTTAACTGCTAATTTGAATTTGGCTGTAGCTTCTGATCAATCTCACCCATCCGTGGTTGTGCTTTCAGGTACAGTAGTCCAGCTAACAGCTTTACTTTGGACTTTCTCTTTGGGGCACACCAAATTTTTACTGAGTACATCATCTTGGTTTTTTGTTGAACCTGTGTCTTTGAAGACACCTGAGAATTATTTCTGAATGTTGTCTGTGTTCATCCCATGGATCTTGGCTGCTTGTTTTGACCGTACTTCTTGCCTCTGGCTGGGTCTAGGCCATACCTGTTATTTGAGGTGGTGTCTAGCATATGGTGGTTAGAAGGTGAGCCATTGCATCCCCCAGAAGGGACCTAAAACTGATAGGTTCTATCACCTCAGGGAGATGCCTTTGCTGGAGGATTATCTAGGCTAGACCTCATTTTCTGACTACTAAAGTTAATGGAGATGAATCCTGCTCAGTTGCACACAGTTAACCCTAGTAGCCCTAGAAATGTTTTTAAAGAAAATTCCATCTTAGCCATCTGATTTTATTGAAAGAATCTTACTTCTTCAACTTGGCCATTTTTACCAGGTCACTCTCAGTTTTTGGATTCCCTCTCTGCTCAGAGTAACCCAACTGTCTGGAATACCATATAAGAAAGTTTGTATGATTGTCAAACAAGAGAAAACGGATTGTTTGTTCTGTGAGTAACCTCATAGTGAAAAGGAGACCCAGATTTCAGTGACCACCTGGAACTGAGTCTGGGAAAATATCTTAGCATAATGTAAACTTGAGCTGGACTCCAGTGGTCATGAAGCTGGGCTCTAGATAATGTCCATTCCATGACTAAAAACACCTGCTTCCCTGGTTGGGATCTTATCTATGCTCCTTGGAATAGGACAGCTACTTGTGGGGAGATATTAGCCAAGGTCTGGGTGCAGCTCTTGTTGTAAAATCTCTCAGGAAGCTCCTGCTTGTTCTTCCTCTGCATGTTCTAGAGCAGGAATACATTGGGAAGAGATATACGCTGGTCTTTACAGCTGCGATTTCACCATGAACTGGCAATGCTGCATGTTGGAGTGGGATGAACTGGTGATGACTATGTTGAAATGACATTTAGGTGATTGCAACTAGGCAGTAAAACACAAAGACTCTGAGGAACTGGAGATCAGTATCCTCAGCTAACCTGCAGTTGTACGTGCTGGAAAACGCTCTGCTCAGTAAAATGCAATGAAGTTGTTATTGCTGTTGTAGCCATGATGGTCTGAGGGTTTGAGAGGGGCAGATTTTATGGGTAGACAATAATTTTTTTCTTTTATTAAGGCAAATATTTCAAAAAGCAGTCAGAGTTTTCGGCGCATCTCTCTCAAGTTATTGCCTGTTTCAGGCAATATATATAAATAACAAAGATGGATGCCTGAACATACACATATGCTGTCCCAGAAAGGTTTGGAAAATAATTCCAAGGGTAAACCCCAAGGAATTCCTGGTTGGCCTTAGGAATGAATGTCACATGAACGTGCTGTTTCCTTTTTGTTATCAATGACTAAAACCGATTCTCTCCATGAACAAAATAATCAGTGTGGTGTGTTGGATTGCTTTAAACAGGGCAACGGGGATAAGAAAATCCGAACATCAAAGCAGTGATGAATGAGGGCTTATCTGTGGAGCAAATGTGGAATGAACATACACCAATGCATTTTAGAGAGTTAACCTCAAGGTCTGATAATCTGCATCATGCTAAGATGCTGTTGGATTTCAGCAGCCAAATAGAAACAGACAGAAAAAAAACTTCAACATTTAGCTAATCAGGATTACACCCAACTAATGGAGAGAGGTTGTTTTTCCCCCCTTCCCTATCATCCTGGTCGATTCAAATTGATCCTGGTTCTGCTGAGCGAGAGCAGTCCTTCAAAGTTTATTCTGGTGTCAATTTTTATAGTTTCCCCCGCTGATCAATAGAATGCATAATCATTAAGACAAAGTTTGTGAAAGCTAATCCTTCAATACGAGTTTTATGAATGGCTCCAAGTCATGGCTCTAACCATTTGGATGTAAGTGGAACCTTTAATCAGGTGAGTGACAGGAGACAGTCAATAGGATTTGCTGAGATTGGATTCTGATTTTCTCTACAGCTATGCAGAGTGAGCAGAGCAAGGGGAATGGGGATGGCCAGAGGAACAGACAGAGGCTAAAATGGAAGGATCTCCTCTTTTATTATTTATAAAATGTATTTCCAGTATTTTTGAAAAACACTTTGCACTTGCATATCATTTTTCACCTGGGGAGCTCAAATGGGGACATTTGCTGATTAAACACCACGTCATCTTTCTGTGAAGGTGAATAACAATTAGTGCTGTGTTACACTGGTGAGAGTTTGCTGCACCACCTTTTCCAAGTGCAACACATTTGTAGCTTCTCAGAAAGGTGAGAGAAAGCAACGACAGATGAAGTGACCTCCGTTTAGATGTCATAGATAGGTCAGTGGCAGAGGAAGAAGAAACCTTGGAATCAGAATTGGTTTTTCCCACTAGACATGTGGATGTTATGGTGGATTTGTTTTTTTCTTATTTGACACATCCTAATGTCCTGAATGTGCATATGAGGGATTATTTGAATTGTATATATTAAGAAGAAGAGTAAGGAATTATCTAAAGCAGGGAACTGGAAAATCAGAGGGTGGGATTAGCTGCTGTACTAACTTGTCACTGCTGTAGCTGACCAAAAACCACTCAGTGACAGCGCTAATATCTGCCATTTAAAATGCAGTGAAATGAGAAGAGCAAACATGCTAGCAAGACTTTTTTTAACAGCAAGAAGTATTTTTCTTGGGCAAATAACTTTCTGCTGAAGGATCTGCCATAGAGTGTCAGGATGAGAAGAAAACAGCCGAATGAGAACTTGTTGCCATTTGGTATGTTGGAAAGTAAAGGGGTAGGTTTTAAAGTTAGTACAAAGACTTGGATGGCAACGAGATGCTCTGAGTGTTGAGCCCCAACACTTAACTGTCAGGTTGGGCAGTGCATTGAGGAAGGAGAATCAAAGTGCTGAAAAGCAAAGCTGGTGGTTTCATCTGCACTTTCCAAGAACAGAATAACAAACATGAATAATGTTAACAATGGTCAAGGGTAAATTCCTTTTCAAGTGACAGATTGAGAGTTTGCTATGAATTTTTGAAAGTAAATTTAAAGTTTCATTGAGTTGGCTTCTCTAAACTGGTAAAGCTCCATTGGCTTCTCTGGCTTTGCTTTAGCCTGAGTTGTCCCAGGGCTCATAATCTGGCTATTCCCTTTAATGATTTAACAAATGTTTATAGAGCAGATTCTCTTGGGTGATTGAGCAAAGGACCTCCCACTACCTGGGGGGATCTGTATGGGGGCTCTGTCACGGCACTGTACATTAAGCTTGGTGCATGTCATGCTTCTCATCCTCTGACATTGCTGTATTGGTAGAAATAGGTGTGTTTGGTTTTTTTTTTTATTACTGGATGTGTTTTCTTTATTTATTGCTGTTTCATAGTCCCCAGAGGATTTGATCATTGTGAGTGAACAGCATCATGAGTAGATGGATGACAAGAAATAGAGAAACTCTGCTTATGCCAGCGTCTTCAAAAATTCAGAGAAGACAGACCTGTGCAGGAAATATACCATCGCTTGCTTAGAGGTGATCTTGGAATAGATCACACCATGATAAACCCGAGGACAGTGGGGATATTGGCTCTACATGTTGGCACTGACCTGGAAATACGGACTCAAAAGCTGTCAGGTTTACAGGTGCAGAGGCAGTCCCAGCACAGGCAGGGTTCTGCAGGCTGTGGTGGCGCTGTCTCTGGCCTCACAGAAAAGTTACTACCCAGTGACTATTGGTAGTTTCACATGTAGATCTAGATCTGGGCTTTTGTTTCTTCATGCCCTTGCTAAAGGATTGGGTTTTGGTATTTTCTGTTAAGTGCTTGCAAGCCTCTATCCTGAATTTCTTTTGAGTAAGAAAGAAAGATAGGGGGGCAGCACCAAACTGGGAAATTATTAGTTGCTGAGATGTATTTCAAAGCTTTTGGTCTGACAAAAGCTAATCTTCGATCTGCTAAATGAGAACTTTACCCTATAGAGGCAAGGGAAGGGGAGGAGAAGGGAGGATTGATAAATAGGGGAAAGGTAGGATGACTTGGGAAAGATCAGTGGGAGCTGAGAGCTGGGTTCATTGGTTCAAGCTCAGGTGGAAGGAGAGACTGGGGAAAAGGGTAATACATCCCCTGTGGGGCTCAGGGAAATACAAGCAAGTGAGCTTTTGTAGGCTGAAAGTGCTTCAACTTTCATTCTTCTCCCATTCACTTCTCCACCTTCTCCTGAATGCACTGGTCTGCTTTGTTCAGGTGATTGGGGAGCAGACACCAGCACTCAGGTAGCAGGTAGAGGGAAGCTTTGTCCCACTCTGTGGCTGTCCATGGGGTGTCCTGACCATCAAACTGTGGAGCACAAACATCTTTCTGATGGGAAGCTGTGTCTGGAGAGGTGTCACTTTCAGAGCAGATAGTGGTTGTGATTAGGCATTTGGGAAGCTCACCAGACCTTGTTTTCACACTAACCTTGTCCTGGAGCTCATGGAGCCTGGGAGAATCAGAGGGCAAAGGCAACTGGAGTTCAAACTGGCCTTAGCAGGACACAATATCAAAGGTACTTCCCCAGGGTTTTCTCCAAGAAATTGGGGGAGTTACAAGAATCTTAGCTCACCCCAAAGCTGGAAGGCTGTTCATGACACATCAGATTTTCCTTCTTTTTTGCCACTCCTTTCCTTCTTTTTGTGACTTAATGCTGACCAAGTCGTTTTCCTGTTACACGGAATGTTTCATTTCCTGATGGGCCCTTTCCCAGGCTGAAGGTGCTGTGTAGAAGCACCACTGAGACACCTCTCCATGAGTGATGCCCCTGTTCCCAGGCCTTCACCACACGCCCTCCCCCTGCCTTTCAGTATGGTAAATATTTTAGTACTTGTTGGAATCAATTGAGCCTCATCAATTGGAAATAGAGTTTAAATCACTGGGACTTTCACATTCACCCCAGAAATCAATTTTCACACATTAGGGCTATTAGCTTATTGAGAACTGTGTGATAAATGGCTACGGGCCATCACGGAGCCACACCTGCCAGCTCCACATTGTGCATCTCAAACAGGCTCAAAAGTAGGAGGAGGCCAAGGGAAGGGAGATCTCAGGTGGGTGGAGCAGTGTGGGGCAGGAGACACGAGGACCAAGCAGCCAGACAACCTGTGCTGGAGATCAATAACATCTCCAGAACACTAACTCATCCTCGCAGGGGCTGGAGACAGAAGATGGCTCCCAGCCAAAGTTGTGGTTAGGTATCTTCTTTTTTTTTTTTCCCTCTCACAAAGATGAATGTAATTTGGGGAGGAAAGGTGAGATCTAGATTGTGAACATTTAATAAAACTAATGCATTAGTTTAAAAAAGAAGCTTTTCCGTGAGTAAATACCTTTCTTTCACACAGCAGCTGCAGATGGGGTGTAGAAAAGCTGCCTTCTTTTGCCATCCCAGCACTCTGAGTAAAGAGGATGTAGTTTATCACCAGCTGTGATATGGCCATAGCTGGGGTTTCTACTCTCACTCTTTAATTCCCTCCTATCCCCTTGAATTCTAATAGTGGCAGCTAATTAGCTCTTTGCTGAACGAGTCTGGGAGAGGTGGGGGATCTGGTGGCCTAGCTGGATAAAACGTAGCCAAGTTCTGCTATGGCCATCTGGAAGACCTTGGTCTCTGTTTCCAAGACAGGACATAATTCAATCTTCTCAATTACTACTGCCAATCAAAAATACGAGTGACTCCAGGGACTCGGGGGCTCTCCAACTGGTGGTATAGTCTGTGTTCATGTGCTTTGTAGTTTGGTGTTCTACACATATAAGCCATCCCTGGAGCTGAGGCATAGGAAGGGCAGTCTCTTTGGCTAGAGATGTCATCTCATCCCTGTGCTTCTCCTAAAAAGTTGTGTATAAGCCTGTGTTCCCCAAGATTGGATATTTGTCCACACGATAGGAAAAAAAAGGGAATGACAGATCACCAGATAGATTGTGCAATATAAAATCTTGCTGTGAGGTGAATACTGTGCATGTATACCCCTGTTGTTGTAGGAATAAGAAACAGAGCTACGTTAAGGAGATCTGTGTCATCAAAGGTCCTTTCTCAAGATCAACAGTGTGGGCTTAGAGGCAAAGATCCTTCCTGTGAGGATCTGGAAGAGAGTGACTCAGATTGACATTGTGATGAGGAAGCCCAGAATGTTTACTTGCTCCAACACCACAGAGACTTGCTGTGGCTCAGTTGTTTTTAATGGCAGGGCTGTTGGATGGACTTGAATTGCAGCAGGAGAGCATCCCAAGAGCAGGCAGGAGAGCCAGCACAGAAAACAAGGGTGTGCAGTAGGAAGGGGCTTGGCCAGCACTCCCAGGGAGCTTTGACCTGCCCCATGGGATCCACTGTTTTGATGTTGATGCTTCATCACCCCGTGTGCCTGTTTCCTTCTTGCTCGCTTGTTTTGAAAGACTAAACTGAGGGACTGGGAGTCCTGACTCACTTTGGGGTGATCTTTCCAGGCCAGCTGGAAGCAGGAGCAATGACCTGCTCCCCAAAGGGTGCCAGCATGGTTTGGCAGCTCTCACAGCAGCAGACAGCTGGCTTTAAAATGTTCTCACCTAAAAGCTCCTATGCTTCATTCGTCCACATTTCTGGAACATTTTCCAGTCGCTCCATCCAAACTCTTGTCTTTCTTCTTCCTGACAGGTTTCATATCTAGCAGCACACCCTGTGCTGCACAGACCTGCTGGTTATTCCTGCCTCTGGAGGCTCAGCCCGGCCGGCTGCCATCACGACTCCCAGGCAGGGGCTGCATTGCTTCTCTGACAGTCTTGGGCTCTCACCCTCAGCTAATTACTTTGATCCTTTACACTTTGTAAAAATTCTTACAACACAAAATAAGTCCCCTCTGGCTTTAACCTTGTGACCTAACTGGCCCTTGTAAAAGGGAGGGAGAAAACACCCAAGTCATGCACGCCCAAACACACGCACTCACGCACATGCCCATATACACATCCCCACAAACTGCCTAAAGCCTGTTCCTTTAATAGTTTCCTCCCAGGACTCCCACAAAAAGGCAAATAAAACTCCTTTTACAAGATAGCAGGGCAGTATGAAGGATCAGCTTCACCAACAACAAGTTCTTTCTTCAGTTCATTTGCTTTAAACATACTTTTCCTCCAGATTTTGATCCTCTAAGTGCCTCTCCCTCCACTTCCCTTTTGAGGCTTCCATTGCTGTTCCTCTCGCCTGTCCTGCTGCCAGCAGCTTAATGGCTAAAACAAGCAATGTATTTTTTGCAGGATCTGCTTTGCGCACAGGGAGTAGCTCGTGTGTGAACATGTCCTTTTAAGTTCTCTTTCCATTAATAATGACTGTTTCTTCTTTCTTCTTCATAGGGCCCAACTAAGAAATCCAGATGAGAGGGAAAACCATTGTATTGATGAATTAGACCAGGGATCTTCAGTCTGCGAGATAGCTGAGGAGAGATACAATAGAGGTCTATGAAATCACAAGTGGCCTAGAAAAATGAATGGGTTGTTGCTCTTTAACCTCAGTTACTACAAAAAGCAGATTCAGTTCTTCACAAAATGTTTATGTCCCTTTCCCTGGTAACCAGAGCTGGGGGAAGTAGTTTAGGGAATGGTAACTTGGTGAACAGCATAAAGAAATTTAAGTTTCTGTATGGTTTAGATTAAGCACAGGGAAACGAATTTGTATCTTGCTCCTTTACTGGTTGACCTGTATTTATGAAGCCTACAGACACTTAATAATCTTGGGACTTCTTTCTCTCTGACATACTTTGTTAAGAATGCTCAACATCTTCTGAAGTTACCGTAAACCAAAAAGTAGAGCAAGATGCATACACATCATGATTCACAAGCCATGCCTCTTTAGGAAAATTGAGAAAAAAAATAAAAACCTTAATTTGCCAATAAAACCCACATTTGGATGCCTTTATCATTTCCTCAGTTAAGCCAAAACCAAACTGTTTGAAAATGTTTAGGCTTTCATTTATTTCTCCCTTCTTTCTAGTATTTTCTGTTTCCCATGTTTGAATTAGAACTAGTAAAGGAAGGAGTTTGAGAATAATATCCTGCATAGTCTGTCCTTCTTAACACATCACCTGGATGTGACAGTCAAAGAAATTTCTAGACTCAGCTGAAACCAAGGGTGTCATCTCAAGTTTTCTGGGAGCCAAGAAATGGATTCTGGAAGCACTGTTGGAGGGAAAAAGGGCCCTACCCTTTTGTTGAAAGGTCTGCACAATGCCGTTGGATTTTGCCAAACATCAAGGTCTTGGATCCAAGGCTCAAGGCAGTGAAAGAAGCTTCCATAGGTTGCTGCAGAAAGACTGTGTGTAGGCCATATCTGCACAGAAACATGCTGTATATGTTCTTCAATGAGAAAAAATACATCTTGAGGACGTGGCTGGTTTCTGCAAGTCCATTTGACAATTCTAACCCTGAGAAAAAAGCAGAGGTTCCTGTTAGCTCCCCTCATGAAGTCCCCATGCATCTGTTCTCCTCTTTACTGGTCTCAGGGTGAGGCACAGTATCTAGGTAAGATCTGTGGAAGCCAGTTCAACAGATAGTGACACAATCAGCAAATTTCTGTGTTTGAAGCAAAAGTGCATTTTGCTGATCGCTTGGGCGCTGAGGCTTTGGGATCAAAATTGCGACCAAGAGACTAGGAAGGACCAAGGGGGAATCTTAGTAGGATTTTCATACTCATGCCTCTTGCCCTTCTTTGAAGATAATTGTTGTTCAGACAGGGACCTCCCTGGCCTGGGACCTCAATTTTTTGTCCTTACTTGTACAGCACCTAGCATAGGAGTGCTCTTGCTGCTTGCTTTGGAGTCTGTGGGACTCTGTGCTAGGCTTTGGCAACATTCATGGAAGAAACTATTCATGCAGCAGAAATACCAAGAAGAATCTTCCCCAGCACCTCTTCCCCTGCAAGAGACTCTTTGTGGGTTTTCTCATACCCTGAAGGCTTCTGAGCATGATTTTATCCCATGTCAAGGGACACTTGAACTTCCCAGTGCTGAGGTTTGTCTCCATTTTTGTCTAGGTCAGCTTCCCACATGTATGAGTCTGAGTGGAGCCATTTGAAGGCTCAGTCTCCGTAGGGTGCTGACCATGCCAAAGCTCTGACCGCAGCCACCTTCTACTAGAGGGCTCCGAGATGGTCTGTCTTTCCCCAGGTTGCCTGCTTGTACTAAATACTGGGGCAGCTCTCTAAAATACTGAAGGAACAAAGCATGCAAGGCAGTAAAATGAGGCAATTAAACCTATAAAACCAGGGTTTACAAGGGAATTTATAGTGTCAGAGGCTTTTTATAGCTTTTTTAGATTAGTTTAAATAAAAAAGGGGGAGAGAGAAAGAGGGAAAGAGAGAGGGAGAAAAAGAGGACCTGAAACTTGAGGAGACTTAAAAGTTCGGAGAGAGGCTTTTAGGAAGCACAGAGGGGTAATAATTAGAGGCACATTTTCCATTTCACTGTCTTTGCAAATTGAAATTAAAGAAGGAGAAAAAAAAAACATGCACAGAACAACAGGCAGTTTATGTTGCTCCCACTTTTCTGTTGCAATTCTTTTGTTTTCTGTCCGGGTGAAAGCATCTCATCACCTGGACAAAGGGGCTGAAGTGAAGGAGCGATCTCAGGTAAGGGGAAGTTTAGGTCTGTTTTTTTTCCCTTTCTGTTGTGCTTACTTGCTGTGTTCTTTATGTGCCTTACAAATCTGGGAACTCATGCTCAGGAGGTGAAGTGGAGCCAGCACCTGAGTGAGGCAGATCTGGTCAGGTGGGACAATAGACCCTGTGTTCTAAAGAGTACGTTGCATTTCACGAGTTCCTCCAGCTTCCTTTTGCCTTGCACATACCCAACGTACACACACCAGGCGGGTCAGCCTGAGATTGCCTTTGGTGTGCCTAATTACACCCATTCTTGGCTTCTGTCTGCTCCTGTGTGGAACTAAGGAAAAGGTGATTCACACCTCTCCAATCCTGCATCCTTCTCTGTGGAAACATCTTCTTTATTCACGCCTGACTTCCTCACCATCAATAGAACACACAGCGCTTTTAAAGCAATGTTTTACCTTTCCTCCGTTCATACAATCACAGAACAGATGAGGTTGGAAGGGTATTACTGGAGATCTTCTAGTCCAATGTGTTGCTCAAAACAGGGTCAGCTAGATCAGGTTGCCCAGGACTTGCCAATAGAGACTGGGGTGAAGAAGGCATGGAGTAACTCGGCCTTTTCCATGTCCTTTTTCACTGTGTCCCCTGCCCCATTTATCAGTGGGCCCACATTTTCCCAGATCTTCTCTTGCTGCTGATGTACCTGTATAAGCCCTTCTTGATGCCCTTCACTTCCCTCACCATATTAAACTCTAGATAGTCTTTGACTTTACTAGCTCAATCCCAGCATGTTCAGATGGTGTCTCTATATTCCTTCTGGGTCATCTCACCCTGTTTCTACCTCTTGTATGCTTCCTTTATGTCTCTGAGTTCTGTCAGGAGCTCCATGTCCATCTCTGCAGGCTTCCTGCTGCCTTTGATTTCCTGCTTGTCAGGATGGACCATTCCTGAGCTTGGAGGAGGTGATCCTTGCAAATCAGCTAGCTCTTCTAGAGCCCTCTTTTCTCCAATACTGTATCCCATGCAGTTCTTCCAGGTAGAAAAAAGGCCAAAGTCTGCTGTCCTGAACTCCGGGGTTGTGATTCTGCTTTTTGCCTTGTTGTCTTATACCAATTTCGGCCCCTTTAAAAATGGCTCTGAAGTCTGTGCTCTTTGATGGCAGGGTCAATAGCCTCACCTTAAACACATGGCCACTTCTTCCTTACATGCAGGGCAATGTCTGCTGGCAATCTTATTGTTGTCACTATCTTATCTGTGTTTATGGTACTAGTAAAATCATCCTCTCTGTGGTGTTTCTAAGATCTTGCCCACTGTGGTGCTGCTCAGGAGCGTCCAGTGCCACCTTTGTCAAGTACTTTGCTTTGTTCCTCCTCTGTGTTCCAGATAGTTTAGGCTTTGTTTAGTGTGGTCAAATATAAAGCCTGGGTGATTGTGAGAAGATGCAGTTAGTAAATTACTAATTAACTGTAGCAATTTATCATCCTCCTGCTGTGTAGCTTTTTACATAAACCTACCTGTTCTGCAAGGGAATAAAAAGAAAGGACTTATCCATTGAAAGATAAACTTACAGCAGAGTAGGAGAGAGCAGCTTGCCCATCAGATCAGCTTAAACAGCTTATGTGGAGACATTTTTGCCAATGGGGAGGGTGCCATAAGAGAAGTGTCCCACCATCCCTGGAGGTGTTCAAAAAATGAGTAGATGTGGAGCTTTGAGACATGGTCTAGGGATCAGGGAGATGTTGGACAAAGGTTGGACTTGATGGTCCTAGAGGTCTTTTCCAACCTAAATGTTTCTGTGATCTATGATTCTATCCTTGGGCTCTTCAGCAGAAGGGAAGGGTGCTTGTGATACTCTTGAGCTCATCAGAGTTGATGCATTCCTTTTATGACAAATAAAAAATACAGGGTGAAGGGCAAGCAGGAGGGACAACGCCTGAAATGAGTGTCTATGTGTGACAGAGAGATGAAGGACATAAGTTAACAGGAGTAAATTCAGATCTGATGCGTGCACATGCAGCTCCCAAGCTCTGACCAACTTGCAAAAGGTATGAACGTTTCTGAATTTTAACTCCACACAACTTCCCATCTGAAAGGAGATGAACAGAGGAGCATAATGAGACAAAATGTCCCATTTCTGATCACATTTACACTGGGGTAATTATCTTCATTGGAAACTTCACCATTTTACAGTAAGATTAGAATCAATCCTGGTGTATTTGAAGCTGAGCTTTAGTTTTTTAAAGTCTGCAAATGTGTTCAGTCACATGATAAATAGTTCTGAAATCAATATAGAAAGCTATTAAAAATGTGGTTTTGTCTTTGTCTAGTACGGTACATTAAGACACATGTATCATTGTACACTCTCTTTCCCTCTCTCTCTGCACACGTAGGTATGGGCAGAAATTTTAAAAGTAGTCAGCGTTGGTCAAACTGTCCCCAGTGGAAAATATAACATTGACCTCAAACAGCACCACATTTTAGGTCAACGATGAGTGATTTTTAAAATGCTACCCTTAAGTATATATTTAAAGAGGAATCACTAGAGCAAGAGCGAGTTTCAACTTCCATGGTCCCAAAGTTCTGTTTGGGAGATGGTGATGAGAGGGAGGGGATGGCCAGGCAGAGCTCCCCGTTTCACTCATCCCAGCCCAGTACTGCTCTGGTATTTCTGTTGTGATTTCCCACCAGGTTTGCTTGGGATTTTTTTTTCAATCTGAAGAGCTGTTCAGGAAAGAAAGTGAGCCTGCACTGACTGGTTTATGTCTTCTGTGTTATCAAATGCACCCAGAAACAAAAAGCTGGCTGCATGAAGCTTTCAGAAGAGTAGAAAAAAAAAAGCTTCACATTTGCTACTTGCTAAATACAACTTTTGGTAAGCACTGCAGTCAAACAAACAACTTTTACGAGTGAGAAGATCCATCTGCTATCACTAATCTTATAGATCGTTCTGTTCTCTGATACTTCAGTATTTTAAATAACATCTAATGGGCCAGAACGTACAAAGCAATCAATGTTATTCGAACTCTGCACTCATCAGCTGCAGGTATAAGCTACCCCAGCACAGGAGACTTGGAGCCAGAGCCTCGGCTCATTTAAATCAATGTCAGCAGTTTACAACTTGCTCAGAACCTGGCCCCATATCCTTCGAAGAGAAAATTCTTGGCCAGCAAATAGTCTTGGGTCTGTTCTAAAAAAAGATCCTTCATTGATAGCATGGGGATGCAGAGCCACGGGGTGAACATCACTGGGCTGCTTTAGTGCTTTGGCATGAGATTGCTCAAACTCTTCCAAACCAGAGCCCTCTCTCCCTGGGGTTCATCAGCCCTTAGGGGAGAACTGACCCCACTTACAAAAATAAAAGGAACTAGCAAAGAAAATGGAGCCCCTACTTCACGTGTGTTTATTCTTCCCTTTGTATCTTGCATCATCAGTGCTCCCAGAGACCTTTGCTGGGACTCCAGCTCCTCCTGGCTGGCTGTGGGGTTCAGAGCCCTGCTTGTGTGCTGAACCCCGTGGTCCCATGTGCAGCATTGATGTGGAGCAGCACCCTCCACACCAGACGTGTACCTGGCTGTGCTGAGTGCCTGGCAGTCTGGCTCGCCCTGCGCCGGGGCAGCTGTTCCCAATCTCGTGGTGGCCGGGAGAGTACGTGGTTGGCCTGAGAGCCTGATGGTCTGTCTCTGCCTCTCTCTCTTTCATTTTGTTGGCTCCGTCTGTTATATCAAATATCTTTAAAGAGCACAGTTTGAATGATGGAGCTTATAATTCCATCTCGGGAGTTCTGATGACTCGAGCTTGGTTCTTGTGGTTTATGATGTCACCGGGACCCATCGATGGAGTCGTAGCCCCATAATTCACCGTTGCCCTGTTATTTATTCTGTGCAATAAATGGCTGCAGTTTAATCACCAGAGTAAATTGCTGAAGCATCTTTGTGGAAACTCTAATGTTACTGTAGCAGTATCTATGGCAACAGGGACTCAGTAGTGGGGGCTGATGCAGCGGGAACCAGTAACACTTAGCCCCGTGCACCCAGAGAGAAAGGAGTTTGTACCAACCTCAGGAAGATGAGAGCCTGAGGGCCAGACCCAGACACGCTGTAAGCAGAGAAAAATCCATTAATTGCTGTACAGGTAGATGCACTGGGTATCATATGTAGTCTCTGTGGATGTGGATCCAGACTTTACCAACCTTCACAAACTTGTGGCACTGATTTTATGCAAAAGATTTTTAGGAAAAACTCCCTACTCTTCTGTAAGGATGTAAAGCAAAAACATCTTTTCTGCATAGTATGTTTTGGGTTGGGGTTTTTTTCCTTTTCCAGTTCAGGTAGAAAAAAGAACTGGGGATACTTGCAACAATGGTTCTGAGCTTCACACAACTAAAGCTTGTGTTTGGTTTTAGTACGGGCAAGAGAAATGGGAGATTTCTTGTTTTATCTTGACTCTCACAATTCTTCTTGCCTATTGTGTCCTTGTATCTCTCTCCTTAAAAGGCCTTGTAGGATCCTGCGTTTTAGTATCAGTGGGGCATAATGTTCCTTGAACTACAAATGAAATATTTTCTTCTTTTTGGCAAAATACGTTCGCCAGCCTGTTTAGTGTCATCTGAAGATACCTCATGGCTGTGGACATGGAGTTGGCGTTTGAATAAGCATAGGGCTGTGATGTAGTTAGCATTGTAATAGAACATTGTTATAACGTTATTATTAGTTATTGTTTCTTACTAAAGCATTTATGAGAAGGTTTTGCTTTCCAAAGCTTAAGTTTCTATCAAGTCTTAGATTTTCTGGATTATCTTTTTTTTTATTCTTCTTTTTTGTCTTTTTTTTCTTTCCTTTTTTTTTCTTTTCTTTCTTTTTTTTTCTTCTTTTTTTTTCTTTTTTCTTCTTTTTTTTTTCTTTTTTTTCATTTGTTTTGGTAAGTAGTCTTGTAAGCTATAACTAAAACCTCCACATTTTCTGATTTTAAGAAAAAAAGTAAGACACTTTTCCAATCTCTCTCTCCCCTCCCTTCTCCTTTACTCCTCCCCACTTTCTACATTCATTAATTTTCTCTTTGGGAATGAGATGAGGAGAAAAAGTGCTCTCTGTTCATCCTCTTTCAATACCCTCTGAATGCTTGAACTACTCAGCTCTTTTTTTCTCATTTCCTCTGCCGAGCAGCCCTAGAGAAGTCCTGCAGCTCATGGTATCAGCACCCTGACAGTCTGCTGCTTATGGTAAATGTCATTTTACAATGTAACTTCTCTTTTTTTAACCCGAGGTTTATGATTTTCTACAAGGATCCATTGTTTTAAGCCGCGCAACAACATATGTTTCTTGAGATATCACTTACCTTTTAAGCAAGTAGCAGTTGAGTTTTGGTCATCAGACTTGGCTGTCTCTGGCTTCATAGGGTTATTCTGCCCTGGTAACCTGATCCAGCACAACGAGGTAAGAACAGAAAGAAAAGCCTTTGAATTTATGGTGGGTCTCAGTTCTAATCATGTCGTTGCTTAGACTTTGGCTTGATCATGAATCATGTTTAATGACAGTTGAAGAGAAAAGAGTTGAAAAGCAAATCTTACCTTTCTCATCACTGGCAGCTTTTCATAACTTAAATCAGACTTTCTTATGGCGTAGCCTTCCCGTGTGGGTTTTGCACAAATGAAGGGCTGAACTGAAGGGCTGTCCAGCAGGAGAGCAAAGAGCCTTTTCCTTCCCAGCACAAGATCTGTCTTCACAACAGCAATTTCAGAGCTGGCTTTAACCAGAGAGTGGTTTTCAAGCTTGTGGATTCCTAAACGTGGTCCATGGAGTCCTTCATAGGAAACGTGACTTTTCTTGGTCACCTTTCAGAAGGCCCTTAGAAGTTGTCCAGGAATGTCCCTTTTCTGTGTGGGCCAAAGGGTGAAAAAATTAAAAGTTGATGGCAAAAGCCCTCATGGGCTTTAATGTAGCCAGTGTGCCTGGTGACATCTGCATGTAAAGAGAGCTCAGCCAGTGGGTTTGTGGACCTCCAGTTAGTGATTTCCTTTGGGATACATGCTGGTAGTGGCCATCAACAGAGAAAATTACCTGAGAAAATTGCTGATTCAGCATCAGCTTGCCAAGAGACCTGGTTTAAGGGGTCATCCTTCTTAGGATACCCCATGGTGGTGCATTCAGTAATCAAAAACTAGAAGTTTAATGCTAATCCACTGAGTGCAGGCAGGAGAAGACACTGTCAGTTCAAGAAGGACATGGAACTTCTTGAGAGAGTCCAGCGCAGAGCCACTAAGATGATTAAGGGAGTGGAACATCTCCCTTATGAGGAAAGGCTGAGGGAGCTGGGCCTCTTTAGCTTGGAAAAAAGGAGACTGAGGGGTGACCTCATTAATGTTTATAAATACATTAAGGGAAATGTCAGGAGGATGGAGCCAGGCTCTTTTCGGTGGTGTCTAATGATAGGACAAGGGGCAATGGGTGTAAGCTGGAACATAGGAGGTTCCACCTAAATATGAGAAGAAACTTCTTCACGGTGAGGGTGACAGACACTGGAACAGGCTGCCCAGGGAGGTTGTGGGGTCTCCCTCTCTGGAGACTTTTAAAGCCCGCCTGGACGCCTTCCTGTGCAACGTGGTCTAGGTGATCCTGCTCTGGTGGGGGGATTGGACTAGATGATCTTTCGAGGTCCCTTCCAATCCCTAACGTTCCGTGATTCCATGATGCTGCTGTGGTGCCCAATGGAGTTAAAAGAGGCTCTCATTGCAACCAGAATGTGATTGGATACTGTCAATACCCTGCAGTGCATCTACAGGCTGAGTTCCCATCAGCACTAATGTGGCTTTCAAAGAGCTCATCTCTTTTCTTGGCATGGCCACTCTTCCCCTGGGTGCTGTTGTTAACTCCCCCACCTTCTGGGTCCTTGGCTTATCAAGTCACCATATTCTTGTGCTTGTACTGGCAAGACCCTCTGTCAGTTGAAGCTTTTCAGTGCTGCTGTGAAACAAAACCAAGACATTTCTTAGACCCTAAGGGAGCAACGTGATTCTCTACATAGACTGGCTCCCACATCGCCATGAACTTCACTTGGCTTCTGTCATTCTTGTGTTTCCTCCATGACCTCCATCTTTTTCCTGTTTGGAGACATGTTTCCTACTTAGGTTGACTACATACTATGTTCTTTCTGACACATTTTGACAAATTCGGTTTGATTTTACCCTGGAGGTCTTTCTAGTCTTAATTTTATTATTGTGGAAGGTCATCAAAAGGGTAGTGCTATTTAAAGACCAAATTGTGTCACATTTACTCATGGGGTTAGTACTCTTCTTCTTGAAGTTGTCCATTCCTTTAAATGGAACTACACATGGAGTAAATGGGATCTGTTGTAAGCAAAGGCACTGGAGCCTGCCTTACTCATCTCAGTGGACTACTCAGAGAGTGAAAGTCAAGTCCTTGGCCTTCACATTGATTTTCCAGCCCCTGTTGTTACAAGGTGGCTTTCTGGCCCCCTCTAGTGACTGGCCACATCGAGTTTTATGAGTGAGATAACAACCTTTTTGCAATCAGAAACAGACATATTCACTCTAGCAGTAAATGGCTTAAAATTCAGCAGTGGCATTTAAAATCCTGACGCACTGAATTTGTTCTCCTTTGCTCACAACCCTCTCAGGAGCATCATGTTTCTGACTTGGTGGGACTTCTTGTGGAGTTGGAAAGTGTTCACGGTGGTTAAGGGTATACTGGTATCAGTGTGGTGGCGTGGCCCCAGCTACACTCCCGTTGGCCCAAAGGTTCATTAAGTGAACTTGAGTTGAAGGGGATATCAAAAAGGACCAAAGTGTGAATCAAGTTTTATAACCTTCTATTGAATTACAGTGAACCCTGTAGTGAGAATTTGAGTTGATACTGAAAAGGCATTTTCAAAAGCCTTTCTTAGTCTTTTCCTGCTACTGGAACTGCAAAAGGGAATCTCATTTAAAATGTGAATTAGAAATATTGTGCTTCTAATGGCTCTGTATTCTTGGGAAGCAGGTACTTATCACACACCTGTTTCTTTGGGGGAGAGTGCAAGGAACTTTTGGAACAGGTTTTCTGCTTTTTGGCTAATGAGAAGCTGGAGCAAGGTTGACAGCCTGGGGGTAGACCTAAAAGCACCGTAACACTTTAGGCTTTAGGTGCTCTGAGATCCTTTAGAAACAGCTGCCTTGATCTTTTAGTGCCCTGGTAAATCATTTATGCTGATGACCTACTTACAAATTCCCCCTCACCCATCCCATCAGATGAAACAAGCTCTGTATACAGCTCCCTGGCTTGTACAGAGCTTGATGATCAGATGAACTGCAACAACCTAGAACTCCAGGAGTGCTCCTGGAGCACCTTCTTAGTCAGGAGCAGCCTTGGTCAAGTCAGAGCTAAAATTCAGATTCCTCGACAAACAAGGTTCCTGGAGCTGGAGGATTTTTCCCCCTCTCATGTTCTGGGAGCTGCAGAGCACAGTGGGGATGTGTGCTGCTGAACACCCTGCCATCCCCTTGCCTTCTCCCTCCTCCCCCAGCACGCCTTGCTGCTCTTGGGCAATCTGTTTCAATTCTCCTTTACCTCAGCATGACCAGGGTCCCCTGGGTTACCCAGTGAATCATCTCTGTGGAATTTGGGAGTGCTGCTTCTCTGCTCCTGCCCAGGTTGGCAAGAGGGTTATTAAAGCATCGGACATTACCCAGAACCTCCTTTGGTGAATATTTAGGCTAAGAGCACTTGATGCCAGACATGATTTTACACATGTATTCTGACACCACACTTCAATACTGCACCTGACATTTCTCTGTATACATGGCTTTGAACACCTTCTCCAACTATGATCATATTAGAGGATCCCTGACTCTTTGGGAATGTACACGGGGAATGACTTCAAGTGGAAGCGTGTTTGGATTGTCCTATTTCTATTTCTGAAGGCCTCTCAAGGAAGCTCGCTCGCTCTTCTCACCCCATCGCTTCCAATGGGACCGAGTCATTGCGTTCAGCGTGCGCACAATGACACCTCAGAGAGACTTGGACTGTTCTCTTGTCTCACTTCCACTCTCTTCCAGGCTGGATGCACACCCTGGAGGTATGTGGTTTGTCTCAAGATATAAGACTTCCCCCCTCAAAAACTACATTACTTCAACAAGCCACAAAGGGCTGGCAAGAGGGAGAGGGATGCTCTTGTTAGTGCAGCTTTCCTCAGAGATCTTTTCTGTGAACTCCATGCAGCTGGAAACATCCTCTCCCTCTCCTGAGCTCCTGTGAGCACACACGTGTCCTCCTGCAGCAGGTTCACCGATGTGTAAGTACACAGACACACACACTTGCTTACAGACGCACAAATGCTTTCCCTTTGTTGGGCTCATGCACAGGTAGAGGTGGAAATTCTGTCTGAGTGGGTGCAAACTCCAGCCTGTTCCTTTAGACAGGCACATTAACTCCCCACTACACGTGTGCTCTCTCCTATGAACATGTGTGCATGGATACAGGCATGTTTATGCACACTGCAAAGATGTTGCAGAGTTTGGAAGGAGAGGTGAGTGCATTGGGCCTGAAGGGATGTCTTGAGGTTTAGTCCAACCACCTGGTCCAAGTAGGCTCAACACTGAGTTCAGAAAAGATTGCTCAGGGCTTTGTCCAGCTGGATATTTAAAACCTCTTGGGTCAGAGATGTGAGACTTCGATTTTTTTTTTTTCTTTATATCCAGGTAGAACCTTCATTCCTTCAATTTCTGACCTTTAATTTGTCTTTTGCTCTCCTTCCACACCCCTGAGCGAAGAGCCTGAGTCTATCTCCCTATACCTATGATGTTATCAAGAAGGCTGCTACTAAGTGCTTCCTAAAGCTTGTACAGAGTGGACAAACTCACTTGTCTTCATAGGCCCTGTGCTTCAGCCTCCAGCCATCCTGGTGGCTCTCTGTTGGGTTTGTGCAAATTCATCAATATTATCTTTGTACTTGTGGGCCCACAAGTGGGTATAGTCCAGATGAGGTCTAACTTAGAGAGGAACAATCATTTCCCTTGGTCTACTGGCTGTGCTGCTGTTGGTACAGCACAGTGTGCTGTTAGCCTTCATTGGGTGTCCAGATGCTTTTGGCTGGGATTGGACTGATAACAAGATGGTAAATAAGAAAACCAAACACTGAGCTTTGCTTCTTAGCAGTCTGGACTAAAATTGAGTGGATCTGAGATTTCAAGCAGTTCCATGACCACCTTCAGGAGATCACAATATTGATCCAGCTTTGAGAAAACAGGGTGGAATAATATGACCTCCCAGATCTCTTGCATGTCTTTTATAATTCTGTGATTGTGACCATCTTTGCTCTTCTTTTTGGCCTTGAAGATCCACTGAATCCCATGTTTGGAGGGATTCAGCCACTGGAAATTTCCTCACTTTTTCCTCCAGTATCCCTACTGGTCACAACCATAACTGCCTTGTCCAAGTCCCATCTTTCAGAAGGAATATGAGATAGCATCCACAGTCACTGACTGATGATCTGCCCAAGGACAAATGATGCTCTCAGTGCTTTTTATCAGTGCCACTGCTGCTGCAGTAACATGGTCCCCAGTGGAGGTAATAGCTGTGCGCCTAGAGGTTGTTCTGTGTAACTCACCCATGTCATCTACAAATCACAGGTTTAAAGCCTGGCACTATTTAATGTGTGGAAGAACTTCAGACTGTGTCAAGACTCTCAGTTTATCTTCAGACCCCCAGTTGGGAGAACCCCTGTTTATACACATTTCAACTTCAAGCAGAGAGGAATCCTGAGCAGAGCCCCTCGGGTGAATAAGAAAATGGAGGAAACAACTGCAAGGTTTCATCTTAAGGAAAAATCTAAAGGAAACTTTGACTTTTTCCAGCCTTCTCCCATTTTTGCAGCCAAAAGCCTCTGCTGAATTCTGCACATACACTGTGGGATAAAGCGAATCTGGATAGCAAGACATTCTGGTGACTGAAATACCAGGCGACAAAATTCATCTACGTTGGATTCTGTTCTGTTTCTGATGATGATTTCATCATGATGTGGTAAAATCAGACCACCTGCAAGGTGGGCACTGAGTGATGTGACTTCGTGGCTGTCACAGTCAGTGACAAACCAGGAGAAAATCCGGAGCAGAGGTAGTTTTTGGTGTGATGTTTCTTAGAAGGATTCTTTTTCATTTAGTTTTTATTTTTCAGGTGGTGATCATGATACAGGCTTACGAACTGACTACTCCTTGTAGGCAACTAACTGTGATTTTAGGGGTTTTTTTCCCTTTGTCCATAAGTCAGCCTGCTTGGGAAATGACTTCTCTGGGAACTCTCCACTGTTGCTGAAGGAGCTGAAAATTTAAGACTCTCATCTGTCCCAAAAAAGCATGAAGCCCAGGAGGGTGGTTGCCATGTATGAGGTAGGCACAGCAGCTTGGAATGGCTTTGAGGTTTTTACTCCATACAATGCAAGCGCCATCAGTGTGTAGGAGTACATGTGATACTGGTGGTTATCCAGGTGTCCATGGAACAATGACCTGTGAGCTTTCAGACATGAATGTGTATTTATATACATCTTTTTTTTAGCTACCTGTGGCTCAGTGTCGGGGAGGCTGGGCTCTGGGACTAACTACAGATTTGCTCAAGAGCAGAATTTGATGGAATGGCTTAAGATTGATAATATCTTAACTAAGACCTGGATGGTGTCTAGAGCTGGAGTTTCTTTCACCATCCCTAGAGGTATTTAAAAGCTGTCTAAATAGGGTGCTCAAGAACGTGGTATAGTAGTGGGCCTGGTAGAGATAGAATAATGATTGGATCTTAAAGGTCTTTTCCAACCATAGTGATTCTGTGACTCTAAAAATAGCAGTTGACCTCTGTTACGTGTTTCCACATATATTTAAGACTTTAGTAACAATTATTTGTAGCTGTCTTCAAATACACACAAATGTGAATGTCCATCTCTGTGTAAGTTCATGGGTGCACCCTCAGTGGGCATGTGTGAGGACGTCAGGTATATCTTAAAAGGGATTTCTTAACTACATCCTTCCACTCAGCTGGTCCTGTGGAGATGTTCATGGGTGGGGTTGCAGACTGTGTTCATATATGTCAGGATATACCTCTATCATTGCACAGCATGTCCAGACTTTCACCCGTGTGCATTTTAGAGGACACAATGAATGCTGGTTATAATTTGGGAAGTGACTCATGCTTTACAGTTTGGGGCCAAATCCTGATTTTCCTGGGGAAGCCAAAAGGGTGAGCAACACAATTCCTACGGAGCATGTTGCCCCCGAGTGACAGCTTGGGTGCAGGGGGGTGACTGTGTCTGGCCTTGCTCTCTCTTGCTCTGAAAAGAGCAGTTGTTGCCCTTGACTAGCAAGTGATGCCAAGTGCAGCGTGTGTGATAGTGGCCAGAGGCCTGGTCGTTCATCTCAGCCAACCCTCCATGGTTTGGTTTCTAGCCATTATCAATCAGACTGCTCTAGAGACAGGCTTCGTTGTGAAATTTGTGTTGCTGCTTTATAGAACCATAGAATTGTTTGGGTTGGAAGGGACCTTTAAAGGTCATCTAGTCCAAACCCCCTTCAGGGAGCAGGGACATCTGCAACTAGAGCAGGTTGCTCAGAGCCCCGGCCAACTTCACCTGCAATGATTCCAGGGATGGGGCAGCGACCACCTCTCTGGGCAACCTGGGCCAGGCACTCACCACCTTCATTGTGAGAAATTTCTTCCTTGTATCTAGTCTAAATCTCCTTGTTTTAATTTAAACCCATCACCCCTTATCGTGTCCCAACAGGCCCTGCTCAGAAGTGTGTCCCCATCTTTCTGACAGGCTCCTTTAAATACTGAAATGCCACAAGAAGATCTCCCAAACCTAGAGACTTAAGGTTTAAATCCCTCATCTGTCTCAGCTGAAGTCTAGAGCACTGGGCACAGTGATCCTGGGGGTGTCTGCAGGTTACGTGTTGCTGTTTGTGCATGTGGTTCTCACTGTCTAGGGGGGGTGGTTTATCCTTACCTGTTGCCTTGGGTGTGTGGCTGGGAGGGCTGGGGCTAAGCACGGGTTTGTGTTGGTGCATCTGTTCATGAACATGCTCGTTTCTGAGCTGTGTGGGGAGGAGGGAACATGAACATGAGCCCCTGCACTGCGGAGGGGTTACTCTCACATCCTTGCTAGCAGCACACAGTGTCGTGTCCCTGCCTGGGCTGAAACATGACATCCACCTTAAAAAGAGCAGCAACAACAAGCTACAGAGCCACGGGAGAAGGCAGCACTGTTCTTTGTGATCACCAGCTAGGAAATCCTGCCAGCCCCAGCAAAGCATGCCGGGATCCCAGCCGGCTCTTGGACTGGGACTGGGAGAGTGAAAGAGCAGCAGTGATTTGTTTGCCATTGCCCTCAAGCCAGGAAATCCAAACCCCAAGCATTTCCCAGGCCACAGCACATTGGAGTCGAAAGGGAGCGTCAGCGAAAGGCTCACACGCCCAGGCAGAAACACCCGCACACACACACACACGTGGACACACGGGGACAACATCAGGGGAGGAGAATTGTTCCAGCACCACTGTGGTTAAGATGCTGAGACAATCTCGAGTTTTCAGGCCATAGCTGTCAGGATGCTTTGGTATATTCATCACCCCCCACTCTGTG
Organism: Brachypteracias leptosomus; assembly: GCA_013401335.1. Classification (NCBI taxonomy): domain Eukaryota; kingdom Metazoa; phylum Chordata; class Aves; order Coraciiformes; family Brachypteraciidae; genus Brachypteracias; species Brachypteracias leptosomus. Next base: position 399,759 of record VYZX01033439.1, read on the forward strand.
GTGATAAAAATTTACACAGCCAACGAAACGAAGATTAATTTCATGTGAAAAGCTGACAGAATGGCCCATGTCATTGCTTTATTTGTGCCAGCACTCAGTAACTCGGTGCAAGTTCCATTGAGGTGGCAGACACCCCGTCCCCTTGAGCCATCTCTTCTCCTCTCTAATGATGCCACCGTTTTGACAAAACCAAGCAACGCAGCCGGTATGTGCGAATTTGGAATTAATTTTCCTCAGAAAGGTCAAGTATGTTAATGAGCTTTTGGCTGCTTGCGTTTTCTTTCTGGTGTTTTTCCCCTATTAATGGGGGAGGAGGAGGGGAAAAGAAAGGGGAGAAATGATTACAGAAATAAAAATGAAGGAAGGAGGAAAAGAAAAAAGCTGTGAGCATTTGGAGGAGGCAGGATTCAGTGGAGGTGTTTGTGGATTTTCCTTTGCCAGGACTGAGGCAGACTAATTGTATCAGTGCAAGGCTGTGCAGTTTGCTGGAAGCTGTTGAGCAGGGCCAGGGGTATCATGGAGGGTGGAACTGGTGTAACCTGGCACAGAGGAGGTGAATTGCACCTCCTTTGCAGGCAGGAGTTGATGGCAGCCCTGCATGTTGGCAGCTGCCTTGGTTTTCCATCACAGGATGGCTGAGCTCTGCTCAACACGGGTTTGTGACGCTGGGGAAGCCGAGAGCATGTGGAGGTGAAAAAGGTTCATGGGCTCAAGCTCTTGTGCCCATTAGTGGTGAGAAGAAGCTGGGCAGAAAGCTCAGCTGCCCTGGGAGAAATGCCAGGGCTTGCTAATTCATCCAGCTTAGAAATAAGACAGTTAGAAAGAAATTGTCCCCACCTCATGCAACTGGCATGAGATGTTTGAAGTAACAGTGATGCCAATCACCTCACATCCCTCTGTTCCCAAAATTCCTGCCTTTATTCCTGCAAGTTAGAATTTGCCACTTTGTGGCATCCTCACGTCAGGAGCTGCCATGATTTCTCAAGGGGTTGGGTGTTGATCAGCATGAGTTGAAGTGGCAGAAGACGGTACATCATAGCACAAGGGAGTGAAGCTGCACTCCTGGCTTTGCTGTTCACAAGTCACACTCGCCTGGGTAGGACATTTAGGGTAGGGCTCATCTCACCTAGTTTTAGTCTACTTAAGCAAAGTATCCAGACTAAACTAATTGTCTAGGTTTCCTTTCTTGTTAACAGAGCAGTAAAGAGGAACACGTATCCCACCTAATTTAAGAAGAGAGAAATTCCATTCTGGCAAGGAGTTTCTTTCTCCATTGAGTATGAAGTGAACTTAAACAATTAGCTTGGACTGAATCCCTACCTTTTAGAGGCTTAAAGTTATGGGGCGTTATTTCCCCCTCATTCTCTGCTCCTTGCTCCCATTCTGGCTCTTGTTTCTATACATCATCTAATCCAACTGGCAGGGGAAATTCAGCAGGTCTCACAGAGGCTGGAGCAGCATAAAATCAATGTCTTTACTCTAGCTTGCCCAGGCTGGCTCCACGCTCATCCACTCTTGTGGCATTACAACCTTTGGCTGTGATCTGGTTGTTTCTCCCTAGCTGTGCTGGAGCAAGCCCAACATATGGATTCTTGGGCATTGTCCAAGAAGCCTTTGTTGACTTTGGAGGGTACATGTTTTGCCATCCTGGCTGCAGCGCAAGGAGAAATGATGTGGAAACAGAGCCAGTGTCACACGTGACATATTTAAGGGTGTCCTTAATTAGAATTTTGGGGGGGTTTGTTTTACACCTTACACAGCTGGTTCTGTCAGATGGGTCCCTCTGCATGTATGGTCCTTGCGTGCTCACCACATGAGTCATTCTGCAGCGGGGCTGCCTCAGACTCATGTCTGGGGCATGGATTTCAAAAGCACTCAAGTGACCAAACTTAATGATTTTCAGCTGACTCCAAGTATTGTCCTAAACATGGAATTCCTACCCATAAACCACTGTGCTGCCCATGCTCTCCCCCCTTGTTCCTGGGCTCCGTAGTATGCGTGGAGGCACGTTCTTCACTGCTGACCCTGCTACAAGGTAGAGTGTTCTGGCAAGCAGGTGGGGTGGGAAGTTGGGGACAGTAGGATTCACCAGAGGAGCTCATGGGTTACCTCTCACATGTGCTTGCACACGTTGTCTCAGAACGTTCATGGGCATCGCCAGCACTTGTATGTCTTTTTCCACTGTAGAAGTTGTGTTGTTAAGCAGTTACTTTATTCCTCCTTAGAGATGGCTGCATTTCGGTGATGGAAGGAAATGATTTGCTAAGTTCTGCTGAGGTCTTTGTATAAATTTAATGATAAATAATAATCTGCGCAGAGGATAAAGGGGGTACAAGAGATATTTAAAATATTTCAGCGACAATTGATATTTTGAGTGCTCAATTCTAGCAACAAAAAGAGGATGTGAAATGCATCCAAAGACATTGCCTCATTCATGGACATGGCGAAGTAGGACATCCCTGTTCTCTCTGTCCCCTTGTTGCCTGGGATGCCAGAAGACGACAAGACTTATAAGAACTAGAGTTCTTAGGGGAACTTCTCACCCAGCAGCTCCCAGGGGCTTTAGCTGAACTGTGGGATATTCAGTGTTTCCCAGCTCTTGTGTTGAGGACCGTCTCCTCTCTTCCCAGATGTGAGATGTGGCCCTGCACCATTTGTGTTTTCTCCCCTCCCACGCGCTGGTTTCCATAGGAAGGAATCCTGGGCATGTGAGTCAGGGAGTGTAGCGTGCTCTGGTCGTGTCACCAGTCTGAGTGATTCAGGGCTGAGAAGACTGCACAACACACCTACCCTATGATTTGCATATAGCCCTTGGGACTCTCAAAGCCACATTTTCTCAACGTGCCAAGTTCTTGAGAAAATCCAACCACTTGTTTTGGTGCGTAAATAGAAACGGAACCCTTAAGAACAGAAATTGAAGCTATGAGGTGTATCAGAAAAGTGAGTCTGAAGTCCCCCTCCTCATGCTCCTCCCATGTTTATAGATACTGTTATCGAATGATGGGACCATGGTGTCCCTTTCATCCCTATGTTGCAGGGATTGTTTGTGCCGTTTACTCTCAGCTTCTGTTTCCTTCTCTCCTTCTGTTTTTTTCCCCTGCGTGAGAGCCTTGGCGCCTACGATGGAAGGTCACCAGTGAGGTTAGTCAACTGGCTCCAAGTGTTAAGACTTCCTGCTCTGCTACAAAGAGCTGCCAAGTCCCCCCTCCACACTGCTGACCACAAAACCCAGTGTCTGTTTGTCTCCCTTTCTCCCCTTCTCATCCCTCCTCCCTACTAAGGAATTCAAATGTCTGTCCAGCAGAGTTGGAGGACGGGGCACCCAAGCTACCTTCACATGCATCTGCTTGAGTACCAAAAGCAGTGTGGCCACAGGGCCATGTTCTCTGCCACTTATCAACCTTGCCAGAAGGTGAGCTCCCCACATCTGCAGTAGACACATCCATCCAGAGGCTGTGGCAGGTTCCTGTGGGTTTCTGACCCAGTAGTTGGGCTGGCAAAAGGCTTTTGTTTCCACTGGAAAATGGCATCAAGATTTTCTACCAGCAGGCTGAGAGGATCTATGGATAACTGGGAAGGGGTTCATGAAAAGTAACCAAGGAGAACATGATTTTTGTCAGTAGATGTGAATTGGCTGCACAAGGACCTGTAGCTTCCTTACAAAAATGGTAAGGGGTGGCAGATTGATAAGAGTTAACAATTTCTGCCCTAGGTATGAATCTTGGGAAAGATGAGAAACCTTCTGTCCCAAACAAAGAGAAATGGCAGCCCCAAGGCTGCTGTTGTCCCCATGGGCAATTCGGTGGTGGGTGAGCAGCTACAGAGCAAGAGAAGAGATGGGTCTGCAGCTGAGGGTGTGGGGAGGGAGCTTTATTTATAGGAGTGGAGCCAGAAAAGAGAAAGAGCTAGAGCAGGATCCTGTGAGGAGAAGAGATAAATATGGTGGGAATGGGGTGAAGATGGGATGGCTGATAGATATTTTTGTAAAAACCAAGGGGCCCGGGGGGAGATACTGCTCCAAAAAGCACCACAGAGATCAAACACATTCAAGTGAAAACATAAGTTTCTTTAAGAATAATATAAAAGCCCTACATACTAATCATTGAACAGGATGAGGAAAAACTGCTGCTCCACCCTAGTATGTGCTGAGGTAAGGTTAAAACCACAGCTCCTCGGGCAGGAGCTGCCAGCATTGCACACACAGCTCTGGGCTCCCGTAACACCACGAGCACTTGTGGGGTGCTCCAGTTTGTGAGGAGCCTGCTCTCAAACTAAGACACAAGCAGCTGCTTTGGAAAAATTTATTTTAGTTGCTCCAGCCATGGCTGAGTCCCTTTAGCTCATTCTCTTTGCTCATAGCCCCCTTTCTTACAGATCTCATAGGAGATGTGTTCCTCATGTTGTGCAAGGCTGCTCTGGGGACACCAGCCACAGGCTCCTTGTCTTCTTCCTGGGAACTTTGCAGTAAACGTAACTTGAGGAGTTCTTTGTGAGCTTTGCATCTGAATTTGACCCACTCACACTGCCAGTTTATGCTAATTTGAGACCACAGAGACCTCATTTAATTACTCTGTTTGTGTAGGTGTGAAGCTCTTTGAGTTCTCCATGAACATGGGTATTTATTCATTTAGATTTCATTTTAATTTTTTTGTAAAGATGAATTCATTACCAGTGAGAAAACTAAAGCCTCACTATTAAAAATCCAGATCTGGTTTTTATTTTGTTGGGGTTTTCTTTATGAAATGAAACAAGCCTTAAATTAACTAATTTCTAACTGGTCTTGGTGCTGGTCCTTCAGGTTGCCACGATCAGCACATTAGCAGGTCTGTGTTCTGGGGACTCGTAGCCAGACGTCAACAAGGCACAGATAAGAAACGCATTGATATAGGAGGACTGGGGGACAGCTCTTGCCATATTTGATGGCACCCTGTGGTAGCTGATCCTTTGGTTGTTTGGCCCTCAATTTCCAGGGACTTGTTGCTGTGGTTAAGGGGTAAAGTGAGATGAATGAGGGGGACAGAGGTTACATACATGAGCTGTGAGGATGTCCCCATTTTTCTGCTGGGTAGAAAATCAGGCAGGGTGTTTTTGCTCCTACACTGAGGCTAAGAGCAACAAAGGAAAAGAGCAGGGGATTTATCTAGCTCCAGTCTAATATTCCTTTGGCTGCAGCAAAGGCTGCAGCACTTCCTGACTATCGGCTGGCGCTTTCACTCACACACATCTGTGATTGATGGGCAGAGAGTATAAACACCTCATTAGTGCTATAATTCACTGGTTAGGGCTCAGACTGTGCTGTGGGAGGGAGGGAAAAAAAAAAAAGAGTTGAGAAAGTTTAATAAAGAAAAAAAAATGGAAGAAGGAGAAGAACGGATGTAAAGGCCACACAAATCATTCCAGGGAGTTATCTGACCTGCTTTGAAAACTTTAATTGCTGATAATGGACAACCTGTTGGGTGGTATTTTATTAACACTAATAGATTTTTACGGGATATTTCTCACATTGCTCTCCCTGAGCCTGAGGAATACATTAAATATTAAAAGTTAATGCTCTTGGTTGCTGTTTCAAGGATGCCCCGCTGATAACGAGCTTTCCCGCAAGTTAGAAACCAGGAGAAAACATGAGCTGCTTTTGCCACTTACGGCCTCTGCAATAATAATGAAGAAAAGACTTGAATCTTTGTGCACCTTGCAGCTGAGGTTCCTGAATTCTGGCCTAAATGCTGTGTAATGGCAGTGCCCAGCCCAGAGATGGAGGGTGTAGCTGATCTTCAGTTGTGGATGGGCAGGAGCTGGTTTCCCACTCTGAAAGCAAATGCTTCTAACCCCCATGTGCTGCTTTACATTTCAGTTATTCAAAGTGGAGCCCTGAACCAACAACCTCTACCTGTTCCTCAAGAGAGCTCATATCTGAAATGGATGTGCTATATGGTATTTTTCTTTAATATGCCTAATGGTTTTATAAAAGTGTTGCTTCCAGATTAATTTGTTACAGAAATGACCCAGCTACCTGGAAGAGAAATGGAAGCGCCCCAGAAAACAGCTGCAGAAGCCTCTGAGAGTGTGGGCACCAAGGGGTTTTCTGGAGGAGGCTCATGGCATCCCAAAGTCCTACATGCATCAGAGAACCCTCCAACTATGGAAAAAAGGTCAGTCCTGCTCAGTAAAGAGATGGATTCAAGCAGCTAAAGAAGGGAAAGAAATTAATGCCAACATAGGAAAGTTGGCTGAAGGGAAGGTAAATTTGAAATGGTATAAGCAGTAACCAGCTTATGTGGTGAGTCAGGGTGAGGTCTTGCATTAGAATTCAAAAGTCATAATACACATTCTGCTTGTGGGTGAAACCTGGACTTCCTCTTTAGTGCCTTCTTAGAACACACCAGCCCCGTCAGCAGTCATGGCCTGGACCTAGAAAGCAAACAGCTTCATTATGCCTTGCCTCAGTTAGTTGTCCATGGTGGCCTGCCTGTTTTCTGTCACACCACCTTCACTTGCGGCAGCAATGATCTTGGCTTTGGATCTCATTCTGACCACTGTTTATGCAGCCACCTTCTTGTGCCAAACCAAGCTGGACTGGATGGCCACAGCCATGCTCTCTGGAACAGCCCTGGTACAATCCTGGTGAGTAACACAGCTTTCCAAGCCTGCTTGGCTGGAGAGCAGCTTCCCAGGCTTCACGGTGCAGGCAGCCAGCTAGATCTTACCAGGAACCTGTGTTCCAGCCACCAGGCCTATCTGTAGCTAGCCTACCAGAAGATGGATTTCTATACTTATTTTCTCTTCATTCTGTGTCTCCATTTCTCACCATTCTGTGTTTCCCTACAAGTAGTAAAAGCTGTTGAAACTACCTACTCAACCTTGGCAGCCTTTCCCACCTTCCTTCCTAAAACAGGACATCTTTTCCTCTCTATTCCATGGCCTGTTTCTGTGGAATTTTTCCAGGTTAAGCAAAGAGTTCAGGCACTTTGAGGTGGTGCAGGCACGAAAGGAGAGACTGCTCAGTCTCTCAAGTCTGGCTTTAATGACTGAGATCTCATCTTGGCATCTTGAACATGAGCTGTTAGAGCCAGTTTTCTGAGGAAGCAGTGAGAGATCACAGAGAGCAGTTGTCTTCTCTGATATATGGCCCTGGCTTGGGTCAGAAACATGGGCTGCGGGTTTCAGACCTGGCTAAGGAACATTTCATTAACCCTGCCTACACCAAAAGGAAGAAGTGGACACGACCTAGTCTGTGTCAGGTGGTTTAGATGCCATGAATTTTTCCCTAGAAGAGTCCACAAGGAATCTTAAAGCTTAAATATGAATATATAGGTAGTTACTAAGTAGAAGGTTTTTGCCTTACAGTAAATGACATTTGAGCAGCCACAAGGTAGGCGTAAATAAAACTGGGAGCTTCAGTTTGTGGAAGGCCTTACCTTTCAAGTTGAGCAGGGTGATGAAGCCACCATGCAGGGCATGGGCAGGGCCTCTATCATGCTCTCCTTGTACACAGGGCTCTGATTGCTCAAACTGAGCTCTGCTCAGGTGGTTTAATAGTCTTTGAAGTTGTGTGTCTTCTGTAAGATACACAAGGATTTGAATTTGGGTCCTAGCTGACTTTGGGAGGAGGATGGTCAGAGGATAATGGGGAAGAAGGGGCAGGAGACTTCGTACAATATTAGATCCTTTGGCTCCCATGTTCCAGGATGTGCTTTGTTGCTAGACTGCTGTTTAGCAATAAAATGGTCTTAGTTACTTAACGGGAATTGACTGCTTGGTCGCTTCTCCTCCCCCTGCCAGCCCATCCGTTCTCCCCAGCTCCCCTCCCATCCAATAACGGCAGCTTTTCCTGATTGACCCCGCAGGCTTACAAAAAACCTTTTTACTTAAACATATATTGACCTCAGTCTTGCTGCCCAGTGAATTATATCACAGCTGGCAATCTGAAAATCATAAATTAGGCCTCAAACCTGGGGAGCTGTCTCCTAATGATACGAATCTGAGCCTTTATCGATGAAGATTGTACCAGGTGCCTTCATGTCTCTGACAACTGGGGGGAAATACCCTTTTTATGGGTTTTTTTCCTATCCTCATCCCATAGGCCTTATGCTTTTATTTCTTTCCTTTGATTTTATTTTTTTTATTTCTCTTCCTTGTCTGTCTTTACACTGTGTATAAAATTTCATTACATGCCTTGACCTACCCTTCAAAAGGAAAGAAAAGGAAGCTGTCAAACTTGACATCTTCAGTAATCATAATTCTTAGCTAGTGTTAATTTTCCCAGTCTTTCCTTCCTCTTTTCCTATTTGTTTTTGTGTTGAGTTGTTGTCATTGTTTTCTCTGTTGTGATTCTTAGGATCTGGACAAATGCACCGGACAAATGAGAAATTTAATGGTATTGGAAACATTTCTCTCTTACTTTGTAATGTTAAATCATTCCAATAGATTCTCTTTACATTCATCATCTTTTCCCTCATAACTTGGGATGTGCTTGGTTGTTGTCACTTTTGTGGATGAGGGATGTGGAATACACTGTGAAATGTGATCACCACAAACTAAATCAACCTTTCTGTCTCTGTACAAATACTGATTGAGCAGGAAGGAGGGAACTCACTCCATGACACAGTTTCATAGAATCATAGAATGTATTGGGTTGGAAGGGACCTCCAAAGGTCATCTAGTCCAACCCCCCTACAATAAGCAGGGACATCTCTAACTAGGTCAGGTTGCTCAGAGCCCCATGAAGCCTGACCTTGAATATCTCCAGGGATGGGGCCCCCACCACCTCTCTGGGCAACCTGTTACAGTGATCAACCAGCCTCATATTAAAGAACTTTTTCTTACTGTCCAACATAAATCTACCCTTTTCTAGCTTAAAATCATTACCCCTCATCCTGTCGCTACAAACCCTTGAGAACAGATCCACCCCTGCTTTTTACAGAAGTTTATAGAAGGGAGATGTGTTGTGTCACAGTAGAAATGCTGTGAGTTTTCATGATGCACTCTTTTTCTGGTGTGAAGGGAGGCATAGTTTGATCTTCCTCTTCTAACAGGCAAGAGCAAGGCTCAAGTATCTGCACATCTTGAGTGGGTGGCAGGTCCAGAAAAGGAGGGATGTTTGCTTGCGTTCCCACATCTCCAAACAGAGCTACATAAACAAATTCTGTCTTTATTCTGTGCTGCTGGAATACACTGATGACAAAGCTGGGAAAGAGAAGGAGCTCATTTTTTTAGCTGTTCCAGAGTTAGTGGAAATATTACCTTGGTGACAGACCCATTTCTTGTTTAAGATCTTGTAAACCTGATTTTATATCTGTGGCACATTCCTTCAGTGCACCACATGAATTCTTCAGCTTGGGAATGTTGTGAGTTCAGGATATGTTACCTCTTTCTCTGTGTCTTGACTTACTTTAGAAAATGCAGGACGATATGTTTGGTGATAGCTGCTGACAGTATGCGTGACACTGTGGCCAGATCTGGCAAGGATGAAATCAGTTCAGGGCTGATGAGCTTTCTTGGCTCGAAATGTCACCAGTGAAGTTGCGAGGGCCCTCAGCACTTCACTAGTGTTCAGTGCTATGGATGGAGATCAGGCCTGAAGATAACAAGGTGGTGAAAGGCACCTTCAGAAATACTGACACATAGACAGATAAAAGAAGATGCAGTAATAGTGTGTAGAAATAAATCCTTCTCATTCTGCTTTTGATGTTCTGAGTTTCTTAAATATAAGAATTTTCTTAATATAAGTTTCCTAAGTCATCATTGAGCTTATGTCCTGCATTTTTAACAGCCTTACATGCATTTATTTTAAAGATCAGGCACTATCTTTGTTTAGATTAAAATACTCCTCCACAATGTTTGCAATAGAATGTTTGTGGTACTGGCATGTGCAGCGCTGCCCAGAGAACAAAACTGGCTGGAATTTCCCTCTTCTGCTTTTGTTGCTGAAGAGGACTAAAGGCAAAGTTGGACTGAGGGGAGGAAAATTGCTAGATTATGGATTTTATTCCTCTTTTACTAACATAAATTGCAGGTATAGATAATGGCATTAGGGATTTTAATGGAAGATTTTAACATAGATTGTATCCCTTCAAAGAAAATATGGGCTTATAAATAGTGCAAGATGAGAGGTGCTGAGGCCCGATGTGAAAATGGCTCAGGGTTTATGACATTCCTCAAGACATATGGTATAAGAGGTTCTGTGACCTGACTTTTGGGAAGATCAAAAGGCTTAAAACTCTTGAGAGTCAGATTTTCACATCATCCAGGAGGAGACACCAAGTTGTCAAATGGGAGGAGGCTCTTTGGAGTGTGGAGATAAGGACCTTTCTAACCTTTGGCCATGTACAAAAGCCATTTCCAGCTGGCAGAGGAACATGTTGTTCAGTGGGACTTGCTGTTTTGAGGTAGTTCGTAGGAACAGGCCAGCTGAGCTGATTTAGGTAAACAGTTGGCAGCATCTCAGCAAAAATGAGACCCGAGACTGTTTGGAGAAGATTGAAAGGCCTGGGAAAATGTAAAAATTAATTTATCGGGGGAGGTGGGAATTATATTTATATGTGTTAATATCTCCCTGTACTCCAGGACCAACCAGCCTGAGTCAAGCGAAGCACCAACTCTGGGGAGTTGGAATAACAAGTATACTCCTACACATACTATCTCAACCTTGTATCTGAGTGTGGAGGAGCAGGTGGGAATGCTCATAAAGAGCTTCTGGGTGGGAAAAGAATGAAGAGAGACAGAAGATAGCCTCACACCTCTGCTTTCTGGCCAAGAAGTTGAGCCAGTGCAGGGACAAGAGGGAGGAAGCAATTCATTGCTGCTGTAGGCCAGGACTAGCTTCCCATTGGTAGGAGGTGGCTGTGGAAGAAGCGTTTGGTGGAGTAGGTCCTCCTAAAGGCAGAGCAGTTGCACAGCATCACTTTTCAGATGGTCCCAAATGCTTACACATTTGTTTGTTCACTTCTCAGGTTCCTCAGACTGGTTGACACTGGCAGCTGGTGGGTTATCACGGTGCCTTGAGAAAGGACCTCTGCACAATGTTTTTCACAGAAGCAAAAGCTGTTAGCACTGAAAATCTTCCCAAAAAAAGGATTCTCCTGAGCTGGTAAGAATAATTTCTGATCATGTTTATAGCAGTTTTAATAGCATCCAGACAAGATATATATCCGTTACATTTTGTCATCTTTGTGCTGATGAACTAAGGATACATTTCTTTTCAGTCTAATGACTCTTTAAGAGAACACAGCTAAACAAAACAGAATAAGAGTAAAGTTTTGTGGCAGATGCTGTCTGATACCTGTTTCCTCTGTATTAAGCTCAGTCTCTTGGCTGACAGTGAAGTAGTAGTCATGCTTAGCCAGCATCTTGAAAGCTGAAGGTGAAAACAGAGTGATAGGAATCACATGGCCTTATACCATGTCCGAACATTGAATTCCCTCACAGCAACATCATTTTCTAAAAAATCTTGTCCTAGTTATCACAACTCAAACTGATACTTTCTAGGAACTATTGTACATAGAATTGGTCAGAAATACTCTGTTAGTCTGGTTCCCATGGGAAAATGTCATTTTGGCAAAACTGAAATGGTTGAGGAAATCATAGTGATTGGGCTCTTTTTCCCTTCAGAGGACTAACAGAGAGAAGAGCCTGACCAAGATAAGACAGAGGTTTTATTCATATGTTCTTTTTCTTGCCAGATGGCTTCTTGCTTCTTTTTCTAGTAGTGTTTCATTGTGTATAGGACATTTCAAACGTGTTTCAGTGGGTCCAAAATGAAATTGTGGAGACAATATTGAGATTTTTGGTCTTCTTTTCCAGACCAAAACATAAGTCATTAGTGAAGGTACGAAGTTAGGTACCAAATGGAACTTCCGTTCTTTTCCCCATCCCAGCAGTGCTGTTACACACACAGGCTGAGCATGGTTTACAGATAAGTTGTATTGCAGGAGTTGGAAGTTGTATTGCAGGAGCTCCCTGTTTCTCTCAGCAAGGTTTTTTCTTTCTTTACTCCTGACTGTCCAGGTTTCCTTTGTCATCCTTCTTACAGCAGCAATTTCCCAAATGCCAGGGTAGAGAGAACCATGCTGTCAACTTTCCACCCACCAGCATAATGAATAGGATCCTGTGTTAACGGGCCCACAGGTCTGATTCAGCAAAGAAATTACTGTGTCCCTGTATCCTTTTAGTTGTAGGTTTTAAAACCAAAGCATGGAGACGCACATAAATTATTACATTGTCATTTAATCTGGAGTCAGTCCAGTGTGAACCCTGAACGCCTGGAGCCAGTCCAGCTGAGTGGCAGGAACAAGGCTGAGAGTCCTGGTAAACACCACATGATTTCTGGTATTCGCAGGGCATCTGTTTTGCCTGCCCTTGCAGTACCTTTGTCTGGTCTGGAGAAGATCCTGGGTGACTGGTGATTTTATTATGGCCTGGCACATTTGAGGGGAAGCCACTCGGCTTGTCAGCATCCTCCCAGAAGAAAAGCTGCAGTGAAAAAACCTTGCTCTGGACTTTGAAATCTGAACTGCAGCCAATTCCAGCTGAGGGATGTGATGATCGCTTTGTGCTGTGAAGTTGCCATCTGAACAATGACACCGTTGTGTGGTTTGAAAAGACAACAGGCAATGAAAAGGATAAGTGTCTGTCACGTATGTGGCTGGGCAGATAGCAGCTAGAAAGCAGTCCAGGCCTTCGGCCTTTCCTTGAAAGATGCACCTCAAAATCCACTTTTACAGTTGTTTTGAAGGGACACGTATGCATCCCAAGTTTTCCTTTTTTTACAAGCTCTGTTTTCTAGACCATCTGGTCCTGCTTCTGCTCCTTGGAAAGCTACACCTTGTTAAATAGTCCTGGGAGCTCAAGAAGGAAAGTCACAGGAGGAGAACAGGGAGGGGATTTGTAAGAGATGTGCTTTTCCTTAGTAAAATAATAGTCTAAGAGGAGATCACATCTTGTAACAACCAGCAAGATTCTGCTGCTAATATTCATTGTAAAACATTTCTCATGGCTGTGCTTCCCACCCCAGGATCCAGCTGCATTGTGCATATGCTGCACAGCTCTCATAAAGTCAAATGGGCCAGAGCACGGGGGTGAGGAGCGTTTTATACTCATCCAAATTACAACATCTCTTCTTTTGTTCTCGATTTGTTGGGACAAAAAGCTCCACTCTTATTATTTATTATTTACCACTCCTGTAAGACCCAAGAGGCTAGATCTTAGCTAGTTTGTTCTGTGAAATGCTTGAATAAACAAGACAGGGAGTGGTGAGAGGAGGAGGGGGAGAAAGAGGAACATGTAGCTGCTGTGTCCTCTTTGCAGATGGTGAGTGAGGCTTGGAAATGGAATTATTTGCCCTGAGTCTAAAGAAGAAGTGGTGGCAGAATCAAGACAGCAGCTCGGCTCTTCTCCGTTCAAGACGGAAACACCCTTTTTGGATGTTATTTTCTATGACAGATGAAATACCTAGCTTGGAAGTTGGCTGAGAAATGGTTGTTTTAAAGATCAAGAGTATTTATGAAACAAGTCCCACTGCCCTTGGTTTTGCTCCTGTGTAGTTACATTGCAGCATTTCCTGCTTCTGTTTTCCTACACAGGAACTTCAGTGCACCTCAGGCAGCTCAAATTTACTATTTGTGAGATTTTTGCTTGAACTCTTCATGCAGGTCCGACCACATATATTATTCCAACAAGTTGAAATCCTGGAAGATTGTCTTAAGCACTGAAATCCCATGAGGACAAAACTATGGACTGGACAAAGAGGGCGTATCCAGGGTTCCCAAAGACAGATAAAGCTCTAACTGAATGAGTTATCCGAAGTTTCAGTTACAGATTTAGAGTAACCCTGTCTTTTGGGCACCCCACCTGATGTGTGTTAGGGCTGATACTCAGATTCTCATGGGAGCTGGGCATCTCAGGGGTTTTTTGGGGTCTGGATGTTGGGAAAGTTGTGGTCTTATAGTGGACCTTGTATTGTCATCTTATCCTATGAAAAGCAAACTAACAAGCTTCAGGAATTTACCTTGTACTTTGTTCTAGTGTAAAATATGATCATGCCCAGGCCAGGGATATGAAGCCCAACAGTCTTTGAATTTATCTAAGTGATGGGCCTTAGATGGAGAGTGAGAAAGTTCAGTTACATTTTTGTTCTCTCAAGGAATAGAAATCCTTTAAATCTGGGGACAGGGAAGTACAATAGTAAAGAGGGCTGGATTACTTTAGAGCCAGGTTAAAGCAGAACTACCAACAAGGGGCTGTTTCGTTTCCCTATGGATGAAGATTTTGGCTGAAGTGAACCAGCACCCCACTTGGGGTGAGAGCTTGGTAACCAGAAGGTAGAAACAGAGCAAAAGTAGTAGTTCATGTTTTCCTAAAAGAATAAGAAAACATTCAGATGAACAAATGTGTAACCCCAGACATGAAGACACCATCTTCTTCACTCTGCTGTCCATTTATTGTCTGGATGTGGCAAGCATCTTCACTAATCCTGCCTGGTACGGGCTACAGATCTTTCCTCTGTCCAGCACTGCGGTGTTGTAAGAAGCAATACAAGTGCTATTTGCTATTTACTAGTCCAGAGTGCAGTGAAAAAGCTCGTGTTGCAAGATGAAGCATCCCTGTGAAGGCTACCCCTCATTCCAAGAGGCTGTCCATACCCATTACCCATGGGTTAGGAGTACACTATTGCAATTCTTCATGAGATCTTTCTTACACAAGTTGCAGACCTTGTAACATCTTTCATTCCCTTTGTCCAGACTAGGAGCAGATGTTGGGAGAGGATCCAGGCCTGTGTGTTACACTCAGAAGAGGCCATATGTATAAATCCCCCTTCTTTCTACAGATGTAATATCCAGTGTATGCACCTTATTATCAGGAAGAGATCCAGAGTGTAGGGTAACCAGAATCATGCAGGGTCTTGGGAGATTCTCACTGTTCAGAAGAGCTGAAAGAATTTTACGTGGAATGCCAAACTTGAGAGGAAGAGGACAGGGGTGAGGAAGGAGGAACCACTTCAAGTGTAAAAATGTCTGAAGGGAATAGGGAAGTGAGAGGTTTCAAGGCTATATGAGCTTGTGTCATAAGCAAGGATAAGAGAGCTTTGATTTAAGCTAGAGACGAGCCAGCAGGCAAGGAATGTGCTCCAGACAGAGAGTCCTTCATAGATCCTGCATGCTACTAGAGCTAACAATCATGTCAATAGGGTTTAAAAGGTGCTTCAGAGGAATTGGGAAGCAAAGACAAATAAGGTGGGTGGCTGAGGGAGGAATGGAAAGTCCAGTGGTTACTGAGTGAGGCTTGAGTGTGATGAAAATCCTGGCTGTGCTCCAGTACGAGATTTCCTATCACATTAATTATATTGCAACAGGCTCCAGGGCTTTCTGTGATACAGGCTTTGTATATCAAAAATGCTACACAGACCTCAGTGGTGGGGGTAATAAGCTTGCTGTGTTGTCTCCAAGCCTTCTGCTAGGATGCCTTCAAAGATAAAGCCTGAGACTCCTTGGTGCTGCCCTCTTTGTGCACATGGGCAAAAAGCAAATGATTTATGGGAAATGAGGAATAATCAGCTCTTGGAAACATCATGTTTCTCTCAAAATGCTAAAAGATGTTACTTGAAAAGTGTTTCTTGCTTTGAAAATATGGTTACCTAAACCTAGGGGAAGATACTGGGAATACTGTGATACTGTCACTGTTTGATGTGGGCAGAGCTCTTGGCAGGTATCTATTGAAGTTTTTTCTGTTCAAACCAGTAGAAATGGCAGCTGCCACTAGTGATAAGGGTTCACTACCACCTAGGACCCCAAAACCTAAAGAGAATAGATGGCAGCATCCATCAGATTTAATCCTTAGCTGTGATTTGCATTAAACCCCAAGTACCTCCTGTGTTCATTTCTTCTTCTGTCCTGCCCAAAAGGATTGGCCTGAAATTCCTTCCAGGGACTGTCACCAGCTGTCTCCTGTATTCTCGTGGACCTTGTTTTCCTTGTTGGGTAGTGATACCAGCTGGTCTGAGGGATGCTGATGTAAATGGGAAGAGTCTTCACCCCTTGCTTTTCCAATGGATAACTTACTGGTTTTGGTTCTCCAGCCATGGGAAAGGGACCGAGGTGAAGACTCTCTCTTTTTCCCCTCCAGCTGGATGCACTGGATGGCAAATGCCCTTGCAACCATGGAAGAATAGAAAATCAGCATGGAAGAAGTATGGTTGGGGAAAGAGAAGCAGCAGCAGATCTAGTACCATCCTGAACAGCAGTGAAACAAAAGCAAAAGCCAGACAATATTGACAGAAAGAAAAGGAAAGAGGGAGGACCTGCCCCAGCATGGTCTGGTACTGGAGAAGGAGAGTTTGATGCTGTGTTTTCAAGTTCTGACTGGGCCACAGTTCCTTCTTGACACCTGGATATGAGGTAGATGGTCTCCAAATAATGCCTAAGTGACCTTGCTGGTTTTCTGTACTGGGAGAAGATGAGAGTGTAACATGCACCTTTTTCTGGCAGAGGGTGTAATGGGATGTGTGTAAGTCAGGGCTGCCTTAGACCTAGGATGAGAAGATTGTAAGACCTCGTTTCTACTGAGATAATTTGGGTAGGAATGAGGTTGGTGTTTAAGCTTCTTTCATCACTAAAATGTGAACGTGTAAGTTGAGGACAGAAAACCACTGGAGCCCTGTTCCTTGCAACTACACCACTGTTGTTCTCCTTTGTGCTAGAGGTGAAGACTAAAGCTTTGTGCTGGCCAAGGAACTCCTTAAATTAGGAAATAGTCTTAGGAGGCTGATTCCAGACACTGGTTTGCTAACCAAAAGTGTACAAAAGAGATGAGAATCAAGCCCATTCTGGAGTACCCACCTGCCCCTGCCAGCCTCGTGACACATTGGCTGCAAAGATCTGGAGCATCCTCTACTTCTGCCTCCTCTAGTACAGCCAAAGCAGAGTTAAGCCTGTTCCTCTTTNTGCATTGTGGGATTCTCTTCTCTGCCTCTCCTTCCTCTCTCCGGAGCTGTGTGTTTGAAATGATATCTATTTCTCTTTGTGACAGCACACCGTGACTGCTGCCCTGACGTTCTCCCGAGCTGACATCCCGACCGGTGTGACGCTGATGCCTTTGGGCAGAAATCAGAGCCGGTTTGCTCCGTGGCGCTGTGTGGCTGCCATGCCTGTAGCGCCTCCGAGAGCCCCCAGTGCCCTGCTGGGAAACGCAGCCAGCACGTGGGCCCCAAGTGAACTCCGAGAAGAGGGCAGGCATTATCTGCAGTCAGCCTCCTACCCGTTTTAAGTGGTCACGTTGATATGGTTTTTTCCTTCTTTTCTTGCTTTTTCTCTTCTCCCCTTGCCTGTGAGAGGGTTGGTTTCCTGTTTCTCCCCCCGTTGCAGAATCCTTGGGGAGCTGGGCTTTCAGGAGCTGGAAAAGGAGCTCACAAGCATCTGATCAGCCCTTATTAGTGTTGAGAAGGATCTAATAGTTCCTGGCTTCTGGGACCATTACCTGTCATTTAGTTTTATTAAGTCAGTGATGAGAAAGTTTAAAATTAAAGGCTTTGTAAATTGGATTTCAGTTTGAAAGGGAGGCACCTACCAGGAAGTTAGTGCCAAAGCTTGCAGATGAGCCACTGGGGACAATACCAGACTTGAGCATTTATCTTCAGCTGCTTTGACAATGACCCTGTGCCAGGGTGTGGAGGGGAGGTAGTTGATGGCAAAGCCTCAGGGTATCCAGAAATCTTCAGCTCTGTGAACCATATAATCCTTCCTTTGCCAGGCTACTTGCCTTCAGACCTCCAGCTACTTGTTCAAGAGGAAGGGTGGTCTTCTGGTTGAGTCATTGCACGGTACTGTGAGTTGTGATTCAGCTGAACTGGTACCAGGCAAGTCATTTCATCTCCTCATGGTTCATTTCCTGATTTATAAGGAGGAGGAGCTGGTGTGAGTATTGATTTTTTTTCCTTACCTGTTGCCTGGTTTATGTGGTCAACTTTTTGGGACAGGTACTGTCCTTGACTCTTGTCTTTACAACAAAAGCTCCAACTCCATTGAGTGTTTAAGGCAAAAAGAAAGGCTTCTGTTAAATCTGTAATGGAAAGCAAGCAAAATAGATGAGCTACCTAGTCAAGTTTTACGTCTTTAGGGGCTGTAATGTTGTTGTATTCTCTGCTTTGGAGACTGATCTTTGAATTAGCCATTGAAGTGCACTTGCAAATGAAATACCCCAATTGCAGTAAAGCAATCCTGCTAATTATGGAGTGGCGAGGGAAGCTTAGGGGCCAATCACAGCAAAGAGCTGCTGTCACTTCTGTTTTCCCACTTGAATAAAAATCTCATAGTGACATAGCTCTGGTGAGAAGCAGCATGAACTAGTGGTTATAAGTACAGTCTGGAAATCAGAATTCTTGGTTGTTGTGTCTTAATTTGTCTTTGACTTGAGTGACATAGGACAGGCCACTTGAGGTCAGGATTCTAAGGTTGACTCCTGCCCATCCTTGCATTGTTAAGCACAAATTGTGCTTACAGGGCTTTACATGAAGATGTAAGGTTGATGCTGTGTCTCTGAAAGGCAGAGTACAGTACTCCACCAAAGCACAGGGCTTAGCCAGTTAATAATAGATTGTGAAATTAAGTGTTTACCTCCTGAAGGCAGAATGTACAGGGATGAAAGATGGTTTAACAGAGATTCCCTTTAAAGTAATTGCTTCTTGGAAAAGTTTACCTCAGGTTCTCCCCATGTAGCTTGGCATTTTTCACCTCCCTGTGCTTTGCCATTTTTTTCTGGCATTTAACATTGGTAAGAGTTCTAAACCCTTTAGGCTCAAGGGATGCTCTCTGACCATCGCTCTTGACACCTGTAGAGCCAAGCTTCAGATGTGAATCCCAACATGGTGGGGGTTGGGAGGGACCTCTGGAGATCACCTGGTCCAACCCCTCTGCTCCAGCAGGTCACCCACAGCAGGGGGCCCAGGATTGTGTCCAGGTGCCTTTGGAATCTCGTCAGAGAAGGAGTCTCCACAACCTCTCTTGGCAGCCTGGGCCAGGCTCCAACACCCTCACACCGAAGAATTTTTTCCTCCTGCTCAGATGGAACCTCCTGGGTTCCAGTTTGTGCCTGTTGCCCCTTGTCCTGTCACTGGGCACCACTGACAAGAGTCTGGCCCCATCCTCTTGCCCCCACCCTTTGGATGTTGATAAGCGTAAGTATCGAATCCTCACTTTAAGGAAGGTTCTTCTCTATTTAGCACAGTCTCACACCATACAAACTCACAGTGAAAGGTACCACTCTTAACCTTCTTTCCCAAAAGACCTTCCAAAACACAGAGGCAGGAGGTGGGGTAATATACCCAGAGGAAACTGAGACATGGAAGGATAGATGGCAATACTCATGCAGAGAGTAGGCACTGTGGGCAACCTTGGACCCAGAATTCCTACAAAGTGAGACTAAGCATGTGTTAAGTCCAGGCCATTCTTCCTGTTTCTTGACTTCAGCTAATTATCACCTTCCCTTGAAGGAGGAGATCAGTCTGCAGAAGAGAAGGCTCAGGGGAGACCTTATTGCAGCCTTCCAGTGTCTGAAGGGGACTTACAAGAAGGCTGGAGAGAGACTTTTTGCAAGGACCTGCAATGATAGGACGAGGGGTAATAGGTTCAAATTGGAAGAGGGGAGATTTAGGTTAGAAATTAGAAGGAAATTCTTGACTCACAGAACTGGCACAGGCTGCCCAGGAAGGTTGTGGATGCTCCATCCCTGGAGGTGTTCAAGACCAGGTTGGATGAGGTTCTGGGCAGCCTGGTCTTGTGGGAGGTGTCCCTGCTGTGGCAGGGGGTGTTGGAACTAGATGATCTTAAAAGGTCCCTCCCAACCTAAATTATTTTATGATTCTATGAGTGATGCCTCTTCCAAGTTTCTCTGCTAGCATCATGAGAGACCTGATCTATGAGCTATTCAGTGGTTACTTACATCATTCTTGTGTTTCCAGCCATGTAACTTGACCACAAGGCTTTCAGAAGGTAATCTGGGGAGATTTTATCAAATGTAAAATGTTCCTAGACATTACTGGAGCCATGATGTAATGAAGTAAGGTTTTGTTCTTTAAATTCCACTTTGCTGAAAAACCACAGGCCCCAAAAAATTGTTCCAAAGAAGCTGAGGAGTTTTAAGAAGGAGGCTGAGATCTTACGCTGGGCTGAGCCATTCTGTGCTACAGCGCTGGGAGAAAGGTTTTCTGACTTAGTCCTGCGTCACTGGCTTGGTAAGATCTGGACTGAACCTCTGATATGGCCTCTTCACAACCACCACTCTCTTGTTTCTGCTGTTGTGATGGGATGTGTTGCCAAAAGAAAGGCTGCATTGTACCTCACTACTCTGCATTGGTTGCGTGTTTGGAGCTTTGGTATTTGTTGTAATTATGGCTGTTCTCATTCTCATGAAGACCGTTCCAGCCCAAAATCCAGCAAAAAATCCCCAAAAGCATGGTCCCCTCCTGTAACACTGCTTTCTTACTATCATCTGTGCTGGAGCTAAGAACCTTGCTCAGTATCAGTGCTTTGAAAGACCTTTAAAACCCTTTTTAGAGGGACAGTGATTCCTGAGTCACATGTCTGTGAAGGTCTTCCTGGCATATTTATATCTGCCAGACCAGGATGAGACTGTCCATGCTTTGCTGCTTTGGATTTCAGTACCTGTTGAAATCCCCTGAACAAATGGTGCTATTAATTACGGGGCCTGGCTTTGATGAATGATGCATAGGGGACAACATTTCATTTTGTCTAGGGGGAGGTGAGTGGAATGGGGCAGGTTTGAGTGTTGGGTGATGCTGGAGAGGTCCTGGGTGTTGCTTGATCAAGGGGAAGTTGCTTCCTCTCTCTGGAGTGCTGTAAAGTCAGTGTCAAGTCACTGTGGCATCTGGGTTGTGTCACCTTCTGATGGGGCTACCTCTTTATATGTCAGGTTTGCTCAGACAGAAACCAACTCAGCCCCTTACTTAAAAACCTTTTAGAATTACTCTAAGGGTTACAAATAACTTTGTCCTAACTGGTCCTGCCTGCCTGAGGGACTACCCTGTCCCCAGGCCATTTTAACGCCAGACCAATGAGTTTGGAGGTCAGATCCATGAGATGGGGGAAGGCCATGGGGTGTTCCCAGGGAGGGTCCCGGGACCTTACCACTGTTTCTTTCCCCATGTCCTTTTGAAACTCCCAGATCAGTGAACAGGAGTCTTAGGAAAGCTGTTTATATGGCAAGGTTCTAAGGAAGGTTTGTTCCTGAAGTGATTAAAAGAAGTTTTTCCCACAGCTTTGGTAGCTGGCCAAGTTCATCTCTTACTTGTGTGTTATCTTTTGGTGCTGGGAGGTCACATGTATGCCAAAAAAAATGAATTAATTTGGGGGGCACCTACAGCTTTTGTTCTGTACAGACAACACAACTTTGGTGTGAGGGTGATGGAGCCTGGCCCAGGCTGCCCGGAGAGGTTGTGGAGTCTCCTCTGGAGAGATTCCAAAGGGGCCTGAACACGATCCTGGGCCCCCTGCTGTGGGTGACCTGCTGGAGCAGGGGGGTTGGACCAGATGATCCCCAGAGGTCCCTTCCCACCCCGTGCTCTGGTTCTATGATTCTGTGAACTGGGAAAGATAAAGAGTTTTCACATCTCTTCTAGTTTAGAGCAAGCACATGGTTATTCAAAGCTAGAAAAAGAAATTCAATCTCTCCAGAATAAACCAGTGCTGTTGGCATGTGGCTGTGTGATGAGAAGCCAAAGCTTAGGTCTCTGTTCAGATTGTGGACTAGAATCAACATCTTCCCCATGGGTCTGAGCATACTAGCTGAGATACAGTGGGTGGCTGGGAGGGGATTTTGTAGCTTGTCTTCCTGGAAACAGTCACTTTTGTATATATGATGAAACACTTGTGAGTAGTGTGAAACTCTGGATACCTCAGATTTATACATGGCAACCCTAAAAACAAGACATGGAGTGGAGAGGCAGAAGAAATTCCATGCAGATCCTGAGAACATCCTCTTTTTGAAACTCTCACATTCTTTTTGTGGGAAATTTCAGTATAACTTAATTGGCCTTTCCCAATGAAATTGCATGGAAAACTTTTCTGAACAGCTCTCGTAAGGAGGCTTTGGAGCCAGGAGTACCAGAAAAACCCTTCAGGTAATACGTTTAAAACAAATAAAAGGAAGTAAGTTGTTACATGAGTAGCTGAATAGGTTGCAGAAATAATTGCCAAGGAGTACAATGGCCAAAGGCACATACAGGTTCAAAGAACATTTAGATGTGCAAATGGAGGTGGCTCCATCGATGGCTGTGCTAGCCAGCTGATGTAGGAAGTCTTTAAGCAGATTACTGAAACGATAGCCAGGCATGACAGGGAAAGATCAGTCACAGAAGGACCTGGTTTTGTATTCTCTCCTGAGCAGTCTGCCCCTGCCTTCTGGTAGAGATCAGATACTGAGCTGGGTTGATTTTTGTCTGACCCTGTATGGCATTTCTTATTCTTGTTCTAAGCACTTCTGTATCTTCTCGCCCTTGTGATGGTGCTGGAAGATGACACTGGTTTGGGGTCAGTCTGGTGTGTGTGCCTGCTTTTGTGTCCTTCAACAGTCACTGACATGTAGGATATGTCTGGGATGCGACCACGGGTTAGTGGTCAGACACCATTTCTACAAACATGTAAGATTAAGAGGATATTACCCCTGAGCCTTGTTTTCAAACGAGTGTGCCCAAAGCAGGCAGCCTTGCTTTTGTTAGCACTTCTCAGATTCCAGAAATAGGGAGCAGGGCATAAACTCCAGAAGTGTGTTTTCCAAGTAGGCTATGAAGCTGAGAATTGAAGCCAAGTGTGAGCTCCTCTTCCAGCCCCGCCTGTCGTTCAGACATGCTCATGCCACGTGTCAGTGCAAACTGGTGAGACATCTGGGAAGGGTTCATGTGAGTCCGTGGGTTTGGGATGGTTTTGCGTGGGAAATCCCTCTGTACACTGCTCATTTCACTGGCAGGCAGCTCATGCCTCTGTGTGACAAAACAGAGACGGACCCTTGCAAAGCATAATGGAGGAGGATGTGCTGATCCTGATCCAAAATTGTTCTCACAATAACATCATCTGACTAGTTGAGCCCTCCAGATGGGGCAGGCTCTTACATCTAGCACAGAGGTATGATGCATAAACATGTAGAAAATGGTTTTTGGGTTAGTTGAAGGCAAACCTGCTCGAGTCCTTCTTGGTTTTACGTGTGTTTAATTCCAGCTATCTGGTTTCTGCATGGCGTTAACCATCACCACACTTGAGTCTTCCCAGATGAGGATCCATTTCACACGCGTCAGCTGAAGGACACCTGACTTAGGTGAGTACACACCTTCAGTCTCAGCCTGAGCAAGGCTTTGAAACATATTTTTGGGCCTAAGAGTGGGTGAAACTTGGTGCTGAGGGGGCACCTAAAGTGCATGCCCTATGAAAAACATTTTAAAAGTAGGTAAGGTCTAAACTTGGAGCCAATGTTTACTACATTTTTATGTGGTTCTAAGAGAGCTGTCTGACCTCCTCACCTAATTTGCAAATAATCTTGTCAGGACAAATTAGTCCATGCTGAGCCTGTGCTGTTGAGACTAGATGGTTATCAGGACCTGCAGGAGTGAATTTTAAGGTAGTTCTGGTATCTGCAGTGGAGTGGAGTCACAGTGGTGGTGACTGCAGTGCAGAGACACACTTTTGTATTAAACAAAATATATACAAAAACCCCTCTTCTACAGAAACCTGGAATTAATGGTGTTCCTATCTGGTTTCTTTCAGGCCATTTTTGCTACAGAGATGAGTGTTGACAATAAAGATTTAAACTACATTTGAAACTGCAGCTCTGAACACTGTGAATTGCTTAATTCATCTTAATAGAGGTGTTCGCTCTGAACCCGAAAAGCTTTTAGTCAAGATTTAGCCTGTGGTTAGATATTACAAATTGCTTGGTGGTAACATTGGTTTAAGACATTGTTGTCTCCTGGCCTCTTGCTCTTGCTGCTGCGCTGGCAGAGCTACTGCTGTGGTTGGAACCAGATGGGAGGAACCGTCCAACTTTGGGGGAAGAAAAAAAGGTTTAGTGTGTTTTTGTTTGTCTGTTTGTTTGTTTAAAGCAGGAAAAGTTCCTCCGTCTGGTTCAGCGCCTGGTCACACAGAGTTTCCTGGCACAAATGAGCACTTTGGCATGGAGGGGAAACGAGCAGAGGGTGAAAGGTGAGCAGCAATTACCAATTCTGATAATGGCACAGTGGACTTTTTAATATCAGCCCATGATCTGGAACTGATCTCAGCATGTGAAAAATGCTCAAGTACTTTTAAAATTGTTGGTCTTAATCTTCGCTTTTCGGTGTCTTGGTAGACACTTCCAGTTTGTGTTCTTATCTCACTGCCTTCAAAGGTTTTCCAGCTTCTTGTGTTCTGCAGATTCAAAACCCTGCAGCCCACTGGTATTGAAAATGTGTGAATGAACGAATTAATTGGAGCTGAATGACAGTGTAAGTTTCAGTTGTCACTGCAAGGAATGTTTCCTTCGTTTCCATAATGAGTTCATTGAGAAAGAACCCATTTTAATACAAGTGCAAGCAGGGTTTCCACGGTGGCTTTCTCAAATTTTAAGATCTTGTCATTTAAATCCAGTTTGGCATGCAACATAAAAATCATTTGCTATATACCACATCAAACCGTCTGAGTCTAGAGATACCATGAAGAATATGGTGAAGGTGCCTGGAAAAAACAAACTAAATCTATAAAAAGAACAGACTTTCAAGGCACTAGAAAGTGGGAAATTAATCTCATTGAAAATTTGCCACCTTGCTCCCAGACATCAAGTTGTCTGATAAATAAATTCCCTGCAGGCATTAAAAGAACAAGCAAACCCTGGTTTCAAGGTGGGATGGGGCCTTGAGCAACCTGGTCTAGTGGGAGGTGTCCCTGCCATGGCAGGGGGTTGAATTAGATTATTTTTGAGGTCCTTTCCAATCCCAACCATTCTGTGAAACCCAGAACAGAGGAGTACCTGGTTAAAGAAATATTTGCTTTGTTTAATGAATTATGTTTTTTTTGTTGAAATTTCTGTATGCAAATTTGAATTGTACTTGATAGGAGAAAATTTGTATTTCCAAAGCCTGTGAGAAAATGTCTGTCTGCCTTTGTCTATCCATCCTCTGAACAAAATTCAAATGTTTTGCAAATACTGTGTAGCATAAATGCTGAACGTGAAACTTAACAAAGTCTCTTTGCCTCTAAATAGCTGTATATCCAAATATTATAGTGCCCTGACACAGCCTGAAATCTCAGCTCTGTCTGTTGATTAATATATCTGATTAATGGAACTGCTGGGCCCTGACATGTGGAGTTCACTGGGAAGCTCCTGCGTCAAGCTGGGAACCCCTTTTCCCTCTCCATCCTTTTACCACGTTGCCCAATACTGTGAAAAAAGAACAAGGGGAACTTGGGCTTTGATTTCTTTGCAGCGCCACACAGACAGAAGCAGCTCAAGGGAATCCTGCCCAGCAGAGGTTAATGTGACCCACATATAATTGTGTGAAAAGATGCCACTCTGCGCCTTTGTCAAAGAGGCTTCTTGTTACAAACCCAAGCTCTCGAGTCCCCAGCCCCTTCAGCAAAGCACAGTTTTCTTGCATTAAATCACCACTGCCCTCTTGCCAGCTGCTTAGAGTTTGCACATTATACAGGGGGAGATATGTAATATATATTTATATATTTTTAAAATGTGACAGATTGTCTTGTAACATATGTAGTATTGCCTTGAAATGAGCTGCGTGCGTGTGATGGCCAAGCCAGCAGACCCTGCGTGTGTGTGTGTGTGTGTGTGTGTGTGGTTTGTATTTTCTTCCTTCTGTTGGAAATCTGAGAGGCTGGGACACTCGAGCTCTTCATGTTGCTTCTCTCTGAAATATTCATGACGAGTTGACGACCTTGATTCTTTGATACCTGCCATTTATTTATGTGCTGCTGCCGATAACTGCCGCTAAGTACATATGTCAGTGACATGGTTGAGTGAGTGGGATGATAAGGAGAGGGAGGGCATTGGAGGGATGTGTGCTGGAATAAGATTACTTTATAAACTCAGAGGGCATTTTAGGAGGCTGCCGTGCCATCTGATTCACCCCACTCTGTTTTTCTGACTAGAGCTTTTTTTCTTTGCTCCTTCTCCAGCTTTTTCTTCTGACTTGGAAATCTGCTAGTTCATTGCTGCTTTCTTAAAGATGATCATTGGCTCGTTATCAATGGAATTGCTAATGAATTAGTCGGTTATGCTTACATTTAAAAAATAGAGATGCAAGTCTGAGGGGACTCAAGGAATTCTTCTCAAGCGAGAAACAGATCCCCATTGAAATGGACTCCAGGGAGTTGGTTAGATGATCAGGGGTGTTTTGGTACTCTCTAAAGGCAAGGGAAGATGAGGGTAGAGCAAAGGAAGATAAAAAGAAGAGTAGGTAAGCACCAGTATCACATATAACCTTGTAAATGTGAAATTTAAGCAGGCAAATTTCATTGCCTTTGGGTGCTCCCATTCTTTGGAAGGACTGTAACCTGCAAGGCACCAAGCACAGGGTTTTGAGGGTGGGAGTAAATACGTTAACTGAAAGGGTTACAGAAGTGATGAAATAAGGAAATATATGGGAAGAGGGTTCCTGAGTGAAAGTTACATGAAGTCTAACATGAGCCAGGCTTCACTGCAGTTAGCAAAGTGTGAAGACATCCAGAATTAAAGAGACGTTGCTGGATCAAGGAGTAACTGTGGTTCCTTTTGGCTGTGAGTCATTCTCTGGGCTTTCAGAGCCATAGCTAGCATCAGGACCTGGATTCATCCTTACCTTGGTTAGCTGAAGGATGTGGTTAGAAGCCCCATTGTCCTGGGCTAACTCAGTTGCTGTAGGTGCTCTGTGGTGGTGTGCATCTAGGG
This sequence comes from Brachypteracias leptosomus, assembly GCA_013401335.1. Lineage (NCBI taxonomy): Eukaryota > Metazoa > Chordata > Aves > Coraciiformes > Brachypteraciidae > Brachypteracias > Brachypteracias leptosomus. The sequence continues at coordinate 426,669 of VYZX01033439.1, forward strand.
AGTGAAGGAGGCTGCTGTCCTGACTCAGATACCCTAGCTCAAGCTGGACTTTGGATTGGGAATTGGAAAGGTCAGATGGAGACAACTGTCCCCTGGATGCTGAAGAAGGGACTCTGATGGGTGGATATGTTGACAGAGTTTTCCTTCAACTGAACTGTGGAGTGAGAGAAGCCAGATGGAGCAGAACCTCTCCCACAAGACTCTCTTCTCACTGGATTTCATATAGAAAATTGCAGCACTCTATCATTTTTCCCTTTCCTAAGTCACAGTGAGCACACATTTATATTGCACTGAACATCTGCTGAAGATAACTTTCCTTCTCTGCAAGAAAATGTTATAGGTCTAGTGGACTGACCCAAACCAGGACAGAAGATATGGGTAAAGGAAAGAGGACCGAGCAGTGGAATTCAGATTAAAAGGGCCTGAGAGACTTTTGCTTCTTGAACAGCAGCCGTTCTGGAGAGGCAGGAGATAAGGTGGCTTTGGGAATGCAGCTGAGTCCGGAGAGGCATTTATTTAAGATTGATATCAAACCTTGGAATTGTGAGTGGGAGGTTTTTTTGAGGAAGGAACAGGATGTTGTGAGGAGGGAGGGAGGCTGGCTAGAATGATTTATTATAAGAGGTCAGTAGCAGGAAGTCACTGGAGATATGTGATGGTCTCAAATACAGGCCAAGGAACCCGGGTAAGGACACTTTTATGCTCTGAGATTCTGGCTCCTCAAAATAGGACCCACAGAGTGACTGGGTGGTCTAATTTAGGGTCATCCTTGGTGGTCCTGCATACATGTGTTTTGTTCAGCTTTCTTCTCTGTGCACAGTGAGTGACCCATCCTGCTCTGGGGTCTGTTACGCAGCCTTGTACCATTAAAAAAGAAATTTGCTGCACTTGGAAGACACATTTCAGGACTTTCCTAGGGCAAGAAGTCATTTGGTGCTTACATGGGTAATTGTGCACATGGGGGCACGAAGTAGTCATAAGCATCTTAAGACTCCCTTCCCCTTGATAGGAAAATTTCCCCATGATACAAGAAATGAAAAGTCTGGCAAGAAAAGAGGAGACATGGCCAGGCCATAAACAGAATTGGGAAGTTCAGCTGGATGTAAAGCTTTAACTGATCGTCCATCTGAAATCTGCAGCTCCACATCAATGTCATGGCCCATCTATCTTGAGCAAGACTACTGCAGGCAGCAGTGCTTCTGGATACTGATAACTATAAATAAATTATTGATTATTGGACACAGCCATCTTCCGTCTAACTTACTTCTGAGTGTTGTTTATGTGTGTTTTGCTGTCCTGTCTTCTGACCCAGTCAAACCTGAAGTCTTCTTGTGTCAGGAACATTGTCCTTCCTGAGGAGACAGATGATGTGACAGAGAACCTTCCAGTCAAAGAGGCAGGAGCATGGGAGAAGGGATTTGGGCTCCCTGGGAAAGGCAGCGTGGTTGAGAAGGCAGCAGTGCTTTGGAGTGAGTGGGAGGATGCCCTTTGACTCCAGATGACCTTAAATGACTTGTCAGAGGTCACACAGAGAAGTTAGTGCTTGGGTACAGGACTAAGTATATATCCTCTTTGTAGGGGTGAATATCTGGACGCTTATCCGACATCCCTGTTCACCTTCTCACTGTTGCAGACTTGGCCATGTTGTGGTTTTTTCCAGTGCATTGAAACCCTGCTGCTGTACTTTGGTTTCCTTCTGCAGCTCTTCTGGCTGTCCCTGCTGATAATAGCTCAGATTAGATCTACACAAGGGGGTAACATCTGAGCTTTTAATGCTGTCCTTTTATCTAATGTCCTCCAGCTTGTGATCCTGTTGTCCCTGCACAGCTTGGTATGTGGTGATGTTCTCTCTCCTGCTTACACTCAGTGAATGATTGATCATGTGTTATCAGTAGGACTCTGTACAGTGTCCAGGGACAATGTTTTCTTCCATCTGGTTCCAAGCTGGTGGAACACCCTTCCATATGGTTTTCACGTGTGGTTCTCCTAGTACCTCCTTGCTATTTTTTCCCTCTGGATTCATCGTTGTGCAGTTTGTCTAACAAGGACACTTCATTTCACTTTATAAATTAATCACATGCATAAAATTAAAACTTCAGCAAATTATTTCTTAAATGTCAGAGGAAACCTTCACAGCTGAGTGAACCTATCTTCTGGAAGAAATATCCAGTCCCACGACATACTGGAAATTAACTGCTGCAGTGTTTCATGCCATTCTTCAGTCAGATATTGGCTTGTTCTGGAAGAATCTTATCTTACAATGTGTGGGAAAGTCTTTTAGTTCTCTTCTGTATTATGAAGGTGCTGGTTGTAGTTATAGATTCATGATGCGGGAAGGACAGAGAACACAAAACCATCTTTTTATGTAAATCTTCTTGATACACAGATGGTGATTCACAATGACTTGATATTGGGCACTCCAAGAGACAAACAGCTTCATCTCACCAGTCTTCTGAGTGATCCACCCTGCAAAAGGGTTCCTCTATCAGAATCCCTTGCTGCTGATTTGCTAGTCTTTGCCTATAACTCTTCTCTGTGGTCTTTGTTGATTTTCTGTTGTTAGACCTGGTAACACACTTTTATCTTATCTGGCTTTTTCTCTTCTTTGCTCTCCATGTTGTTTGCTATTCCAGAATAAATACACAGACCACCTGCCCCCAGGGGCCAATGCACTGGGTTCCTTCCCAAAAACATGCAAATATTTGCAGCACACCAGCCTCTGAGCCCCGAGACGTGAGCGGCGACACGAGGAGGTGCAGCAGAGGGCAGGGGTGGAAGGCCAGAGGGTGTCAAACTGGCACATGGCAGCCCGTGCACTTGGCTCGGAGCGTTCCGCAACCAACCCCTTGTCTTCAGAGCAATAGGGAAAAGGGGACTTGGCTTTAGGGTGCACGTGTAGATGTGCTTAGCTGTGTGAGCTTGTGGTGAGGCCTGTATGGGCTTCAGCTAGTGAATGTATGTGTGTAGGAGGTTCTCAGAATCCTAGCACGGTGGAGCTTGGAAGAGACTTCTGAAGATCATCTTCTCCAACTCCCCTGCTCCAGCAGCTCACCCAGAGCAGGGGTGCCCAGGATTGTGTCCAGGCAGGTTTGGAATCTCTCCAGAGAAGAAAACTCCACAACCTCTCTGGGCAGCCTGGGCCAGGCTCTGCCACCCTCACACTGAACAAGTTGTTCCTCCTGTTCAGATGGAACCTCTTGGGTAGCCTTTTCCTTTCTACAGTTGCTACTCTTCTCCTTCCATGAAACACAGATGTTCTTACAGCTCCACAGTCTCAGAAAATAATTCTGGTTGGATTTTACCTTAGATCTAGTCCCTAATTCACTTCACTGCGGAAAGCATGTTTGTGTGACTGTGGTGTTCATCTGTGGTGGTGTCACTCTTCCCCTGTGGGGACATGCAGGAGGAGAAGCTGGAGGGTAGGTACTTGTTGAGGCATGTGCCATTTTACCCTTTAAGGGCACCTCCCCACTGTTGACTCCCTGCATGTCGTCCCATCTCTCTCACCTCACTTAACTTCTTTGCTTTGGAGCCGCTGCTGGATTGGCCGAGAGGGTTTTTTTGTTGGTTTGGGGGGTTTTGTTGTTTGCTCACTGTTGCCTCTTTCCAGTTTGAAGTTTGCCGCCTTCTGGCCGCGGGGCCAGTGACCCTCCCGCGAGCTGTCAGGCCACGCACGCACCTTATCATCGGGGAGGCTCTTTCATTTCCATCTGGGGCTCTCGGCCTGGCCTGGATCCACGGTGCCTGATTGATGGCCTTATTGACCATCAGGTTGACCCTTGCTCGGCCAGCTGACATGCTCCATATTTCACAGGCCAGCATTTGATGCGTATCAAAGAGGTGGTCAGGTCATCAGAACAGCCAATTAAAACGATAAAGAGGGAGGAGTGGAAGATGAGGTTTTAACTCTTTCCAGCCCATCATAAATATCTTTATGAAGTGGGGGGATTTTTTTTCTGCCAAACCGAGGGCTGGGAGGGAGGTAAAAAGAAAGATCCATCTCTATAAGATTTATCGGTGGGAACTCTTTAAAAATTGAGTAAGCAGAGATCAGAAAACAATTAACTGTCTATATAGTTGTCAGTTATTTAGGGTCTGGAATGAGACTGGATCAATTGCCTCCCTTTCAATTTTATTCTTTTTTATGAACAGCATATTATAAAGGAGTCCGTGAAATTCAGCATAGGTTAATGAATATATAATAACACATCTCAAAGGCTGCTTGGAAGATGAGAATTTTCTATCATCACTGTTGGTCCCTGAAAAGGAGAAGGGCACTCCCGTGACAGTTGCTGGTAGCTGAGAGCTGGCAGGAGGTAATAAATTCAGGAGTTACTTAGCATCAGCTTCTGCATAACAGTATCAGAACATGAAGAACCTAATGAGGGAGAAGTGCTAGAGCCAGGAATGAAGGGTACCGCTGGGATCACGGGTAATAAAAGGTCTATCATCTGCCAGTGGCTGATGTTCATACCAGGGCAGGGTCAGTCACAGTTGCTTCAGTATTGTAAGATACTGCAGCCTTTCTGAAGGTGCCAGCAAAAAGGCACCAGATCCCAGGGTGGTTTTGCTTGCTGAGCTTTAATCCACACTTGCACTGAAGTTTCCGGGTACCAGTTTTAGTGGAAATGCTAACAAAATAAAGCCTGGGTCAGGGCTAAGTGTAGAAAGGTTACTTTTTGAACAGTTGCCCACATCCAGACTCAGTCCTTGGTTCAGACACAGAATTTCAGGCTGTGCTGTACTTCAGTTCCCAGTCTATAAAAAGGGAAACAACTACCTTGTTTTCTCAAGAACATTAAAATCTATGGAACATGATAATGCTAAGAATGATCTTGGTGTCTGAATAAAAAGAAAAAAAAAATTTCCCCTACCGCCTGCAGCACACACTCCTCAAAGGTCTTCCTTCACCTGCTTGTACTTGTTCAGTTTTTGTTTTAATATCGTTATCTAACTAATGCAAAGGCATGGAATCCATTTGCTGACTGTTGGGTAAATGATGGTTAAGTGTCAGGAGATTTATTTAATTGTCTAGCTATTATAAAAAAAAGGTAGTCTGCTGAGTGAAAGCTTTTATGCTTTTAAATGAGGTATTGTTGTGATTAGAGTTTAAACAGCAGTGATTTCCTCAAAAATGCATCGGCAATAATCACTGGCTTGTTTGATTGTCCACATAACTGTACCACCCTCACTGCCAAGAAACTCATCTGAACCACCAATGGCAAGAATAGCTATTTTTTTCCATTAAGTGTGCAGCAGATCTAATATTCGGGGACAGGAACATCTTCATTAGGCAGTACGGAAAGTGAACACATTGTTCACAAATCAGCCTCAAGAATAATGGACTAGAGAGACTTCGGAGGTGAGGGATGGAGGTTGTGAGGGTGGGAAAGGGGCTTAAAGCTTCATGAACCACATAGAGAGAGGATTTTAGTGGGATATGGGCAATTGATTCCCTTAAGTGTCTTTGACGAGGCTGGTCTAGAGGTGGAGAAACTCCAGATGACTCATTATAATGCTGCTTAGTCTCGTCACAGGGTCTCAATGATCAATTTACTCTTTTCTATGTCTTTAATTTAAATGGCCAAGAATATGGAGCTAACTCATGTGGCATAGTCAAACCAACAGCACAGTGATGACAGGTTTCTGAGGTGAGCTGGTGACCTGCAGATGAGAAAACTGCCCTCCAGTTTACCTGGATGTCTTGGAGACTGCTCAAAATCCTGGACTTTCGAGAAATGCAAACAAGCCAGACTTGCTTCATTAATTTTCCTATGGGAAATCCGTTTCCCAAGTGAACACCACTTCCTTGCTCTCTCTCATCCCAGAAACCCATCCTGTGCTGGGAGTGCAGCTCAGGGCGAGTCTCTTACAGAGCTTGGGGGGTGTAATGACAAAGAGGGACCTCTAGAAAAACACCTTGTACCCAAGGGCAAAGAGAGAGATTCTTCTCTGGCCTTCTTCATATCTTTCCTTTCTTAATTTCACACTCACTAACACATTTAGGCACCAAGAGCTCCTGGTTCCAGGTGTCATGCTTGTGTGGGATGAAGGCTGACACTTTCCTTGAGACTCAAGCATGAATCTTAGTTTCCCATTTCTCATTGCCACCCCCTGCCTGGGAAATCACCAGCAGGGCCAGCAAGGAGATCCAGTTTGTGTCTCTGTCAACATGCAGCCATGTGTGAGCAGGACTAAGCTCCTGTCTCCTCCTCCTTGCCCTCATCAGCCCTAAGTGCTGTTTAGCAGCATTAGCTGCCTGCTCCTCTCAGTTGGGCGCTGCTTGCTCCCAGTTGGAGAGCTGTCAGTAAGGGGAAGGCCATACACCGTGGTGGGAAGTCATCTCACCCGGCAGGGGAGCACCTCTTCCCAGCCAAAACAAGGCAGCTTTGACAGCCTTGATGTATTTATTATCTCCTTGGTGCAGAAATGCTGCCACAGCAGGCAGCGGGGTTGTGGGGGAGGATGCTGCTGGTGGCTGGGAAGAGAAAGGAGAAGGACAAAGTGCCAAGGGGTTGTCTGCAGACAGCTGATGGCAGGTGCAGGAGTGGGTAAGAGGAAAGGAAGGTATGAAGCAAAGGAAAAGACTATCATAGAAAGGCAATTCCTTTTACTGATGTGCTTAACTCATCTCCTGAACTTGAGGAACTCAGGAGGACTAAGAAGCAAACAGAAACAACAGAGAGGTTACAGCCCAGATGGGGCGTGATGTCCCAGCCAGGCTGAGCCATTTTAGGGTTAGTTTCTTGGTGAGGGATACGAATCACTGACTCATGTACTCCTTGACCTCCTGGACTTGCCTCCCTTTTGGTTTTATATAGTGATCTGGGGGGTTTCACACAATTGCTGCCTGTCAGGTGTTTTTTTCCAGCCCTGGTCTGGGTCCATTTTGCCTCTGCAAAGTGTCAAAGGACATTTTGACTATAAGGAAAACCAGTCAGGATCTTTTAGGGATGGAATTATGTTACATCCTCAGCAGCTGTGCCAGTTCATAGGCTTCATCAAATTCAAACCCAGCATAGTTACCTGGTTTGAAGCCCTGGGTAGCAGTGAGGTTTGATCAGGAGCCTGTGCTTTTGAAAGGCAGACAGCAAGTCTGGCCTTTGAGTGACCTTTCACACAGATGTTCCAAGAGTGAAATCTAGGAACTTCTCTAGATACAAGCTCCCTGGGCATGTCCAGGTGTCTTCTCTTAGCAGCAATGAAGGACAAATTGCCAGGGCCCAAATGCACCAATAGGATCAGTTGCCCAGACCAGCCCCACCTGGGCCCTCCCCACCACAGCCTCGCCTCGCCTCGCCTCGCCTCGTTAGGCCAGGGGGTGGATTTAAGCTCAGTCCCTCAGCTCTCTTCTCCTTTGCCAGTCTGAGGCTACCTTTGGATTTGCCCTTTGTAGCTCACATGGAGGATTCAAGTTCAGTAGCTTTATGCTGAGACTCAAATTCTACCATCCTGCAACTGGGGTGTGTTACCTGGTGTCCCGGCTGCTTAGAGAAGAGGAGAAGCAGCCAACTTGTAATGATAAATGAAAAGTAAACTCTTTATTGTTCTTCATCTGTATGTAATATTGCAAGTGTAGTGCTGCAAGGATAGAAGGGACTGCAGAGTCTCCTTAAAGGATGGGAAAAGTGTTGAACGAGGAAAACTCATGGTGGGTGAGGTTGCTTTTGCTGAAGTCTACTAATGGACTGGCTGAAATAAACTGCCTGCTTCAGAACTGCCTCTGCTGCAAAGGACCTCGGGGAAACAGGATTGACCAGAAGAGATGGAAGGAAAGACACTACTGGCTCCTAACTGTGAGTATGCGAACTTTACGTGTGGTGGGGAATGTGGTACGTGGAGACTCATCTAAGAGATGTATGTTGTGGGCAGCAGGGTTGCAGAATAGTGCCTCATTGGAGAGGTGTTGGAGTTTCTTAGGTAGCTTGGGCAGTGGATGTGTGAAGAGCCAGCTGGGTCTTTTGAGAAACTTCTTTTCAGAAGTGTTAAAGCTTGGTAGCTTGTAACTATTGAAAAATGTGGACCTGATTCTGAACGGAGCACGGCTGAAGAGAAGGTGGACAAGGACCTGTTTTGTCCATGTTGGGCTTTTGATTTTGTTGTTTTGAAGTTGGCTGATTGCTTGGTTTTCTGGACAAATGTGGAGTGTGGGTCAAGTGCTTCCTTGGCTGAGGAGAGGCCAAGTGTGCTAACACCTGTATGTTAGACTTGAATTTTCAGAAAGTACTTTAAAGGGGTGAGATGTTTTGGTGGTTCTCCAGATCATGCTCAGGCTGACTAAAAGCTGTGTTGCAGTGAAAATTGGTTCAACTCTTTCCTTTTTCTAGTCCTTACTCTTTAACTGAGCAAGTGTATCAGTTTTAGTGCTGGGATTTTTAGGATAATGAAAATGTTACTGTTATTGTTGCAGCCAAAAGCTTTTGATATGGGTTGTTTACCAAATGTTACCATCCTGTGTTGTGTGGTGTGAACAGGTGGATTGCTTTAGTGTTACTGAGTGTCCTTCATGCAGGTGAACCAAAGGCTGTGTCTGTGCTGCTAAGGGCTTTCTAGTTGCTTTGCAGTAATTGATTTACAGTATTTCACAAACTTTGTCCATCTTGTGTTGTGTAAGACCTTATATAGCTGTTCCTTCCCATTGTCTGAAGAAGTCTACTGGCTGGCAGCAGTATTGAGTTCCTTCTGGGATTTCTTTAACTATTCAACTTTTTTATTTTGAGGATTTAAAACTGTGGTGAGGGTAAAGTGTGATTGATACTGGTTTAGCTTATTAAAAATGCATGGGTTTTTTATTTTAATTAATGTTGAATATACTGAAAGGAGGGGCTAAATGCAGTCCTTTGGGGTAGGGGGGAGGTATCTGCATAAATTTCTTGCTCATAATAAACTAGCCTTTAGGAGGAGGAGAGCTTTGCAGCGTGTTCTCAAGGGGATGAGATGCTGGGTTGCCATGCTGGTCTCCTCTGGAAGGCTCTTCCACAACCAGACTGTTTTCATTGGAAACGCTGCGTTGCTGTTGTGATCCATGGTGGGCTTTGTGACCTGTGCGTTTCTGGAAAAACATCTGCACTGGCAGAGTTCTTGGTGAGAAAAGCAGAACTGCTTCATCCTGACTCGCTCCTGCTCCTTCACTAGTTTACATCACCTTGGCTATAGCAGAGAGGCACAAGTTCAAGTAGGAAATAATCAGTGGTTTACTCTTTTGGCTGTTACATGCATAAATGAAGGGTTTGCTACCCTCCTCCAGCCCTTCTAAGCTGTACCTTCATAACCCTTTAAGTCAGAAACGTAGAATAATTTCTCAAGGACAGGTGTTCTTGTGCATGTCCAACCTTGACACAGGCATTGACTCTGTCCTGCACCAGTGTGATCCTTCTCTGATGCAATCAGGCATTCACATGCCTGCCTTCCCCATCCCTGGACCTGTGTGCAGGGAGCTGCACCATGTGCTGCTGTTAATAGCTTGTCCAGTCCTGCAGCTTGTGTGACTGTGCATGGAGTGCTCACAAGTCCATGCTGTTGGTTTCCTGCCGTATTTCATGGCTCTCAATGGCAGCTCAGCTGAGGAGTTATGAAATTCATATCCTCTCTGCCTAGGAGCAAATGGCAAGTGGAAGATTTAATGTCCCAGGGGGTTGGTGTAGGAAGTTGTACCAGAGGGAGGGAGGCAGGGGTTAAAGCTTCAGGTCCTTCACAAATCTATGCAAGTCAAGGTTTCCAAAGGTTGGAAAGCTGTGAATTAAACCAGCTGAATTATGTGCGTGGCACAGTGTTATAGCGCTTTGACTGAATTCCCATTCCCACCAGTAATTCTAGGATTTACATTTCGAGGAAATGGCCTTGTTGGAGTTAGTGAGGGATTTCACTGAACAACACAGAACACTTGGTGATCAGGAAAGACAATCCCATGCTAAAATCTGTCATCTCTTCCTCTGTGTTGCTTTTAGGGTCAGGTCTTTGTATCAACAGCAAACATTGAATATTGGGATTTCCAGGGGGAGCTGGATTTGACCATTCTGTAGAGTGCATCAGGTGAAAGCCTGTTCTGTGTGTTGGGCTGATGACATAGAGAGAGAGAATCATAGGATTGTTTAGGTTTAGAAGGGACCTCTCGGGGTCCTCGAGTCCAACTGTTAACCCAGCATTGCCAAGTCACCACTAAACTGCGTCCCTCAGTACCACATCTCCATGGCTTTTAAATACTTCAAGGGGTGGTGATTTCACCACTGCTCCACTCAGCCTGGGCCAGGCCTTGACAACCCTCTTGGGGAAGAAGTTGTTCCTCATGTCCAATCTAAATATCTAGGACCTTCAAAGATGAATGCTGTGCTCAAGCTACTCCTTGCAGTGGAAGGGGCTGAGGGTACAGGAGAAGGTTTGATGTGATCTTGTAGCTAGTCTGTGCTCAAAAGCCAACAAATGCAACAAAAGTCACACTTAGGGTGTTATGTCAGCAGCACGATACAGCTTCAGGCTTGTGTAGTCATGATTTGCATCCCAACACAATCATTTTTCTGTGCTTAAGCAAGGTGTGAGGTGGGAGTCACATAGGGTGGAGGAAAATGAGAGCTTGAGGGTACCCTAGAAAGTCTTAAATCTCCTTCAGTCTAGAGCAATGCAGCAACTTTTGCAGCAAGTCATCTTCTGGCAAGAAGCCTCCATCGGGTCAGGTGGGAGAGATGATGAATTGATAGTACTTGATGAAGGCCCTGACCAGCTTCTGGGGCAAAGTGGGAGCTCTGGGCTGGAAACTGGAAACAGATGATCCCCTAGCAGCCAGGGTCTCCAGCCCTGGCTGTTACATGCCATGTGTGGAGGCAAGTGATATGTGTTAATGGCTGGACTCTGAATTTAAGTGTCTCCTCTATTCCCTCTCTAGAGGCAGTCCTTTATAGAGGAGAAAGGTTGATTGTGGGTTGGGGTTTTTTTTTTAGAGGGGCAGTACAGCTCAAACAAAATAAAACTTCACCATTTATGTCGCCAAAATCCTGGAGCTGCAGCCTGGCTTTGTGTGGCAGCAGTTGTGGGGAAACCACACGTCAAGGATCAGCAAAGAGAAGCTTTTGTTTAGTCACATTGGACTGATGGCTTTCCTTAACAATAAAAAAAGTTGAAATTTTGTTCATTTTTATAATGAAACAGTATCTTTAAAAAGATTTTTCTTCCTTAAAAAATTAAGAGCTTCATCTCCATTCTGAACTCACCCAAAATATTTCAACACTACATCACTTTGAAATCCACAAAAACTGAAAAATAATGTAGAAGAGATGGCCAAAAGAAACTGAAACATAGATGGGAGATTCCATGCAATGAATGAAAGCAATTTAGTGAAAGACAACAAAATCTCCAAAGCCAAAATAAAAACAAGGCTGATGTCCAGATGGCAAATATTTTTGGACAAACAAATTTCAGTCCTGAAAGAATAACAGTTGCTGTTTGGCTGTTGGGAACCTTTTTTTCTTTCCATCGTGGATGTGTCTGATACGGGGCTGTCTGATTGCTAGTTACCAAACTCTTTTTAGTGAAGCTGTTTGCTTCTGCCATGTGGTCCTTTCTCATCTGCCCCTTCTGACAGGAGACGTCAGAATCAGGAGCAGAAGCTATTCAGTCACAGTGACAGAACCCCCTTTTTTTTGGATGGTAAAATGTTCTGTTGGTTCCATATATATAATCTCATGTTTGTCTCCATGCTTGCATCCAGTGGGTTTGATGAAATAGAGCACGAAGGGTTGTTCTGTGAGATTCCTGGCCCGTTCTTCAGGGCTTAAAAGAAAGGATCCAAACCCCTGAGTGTTTATTCTGGCTGGTGAGCAAGCCAGGAATAGGAAGCTTGTTGGGAGACACTTGGGATTGTCCCAGATTTTGGTCTGTCATTAGTAGGAATGCTGTACGTGGCACCTGAAACTGTGGTAAAATCATCAGGTAGATGATAGAGAAAATGTGGCTGGTGATATCTACAGATATTGTCAACCTTCTTCCAAGTAGATCTTCCCCAAAGCATTGCAAATTAGCCTTATGAAGGTGATGTCACCCTGGTTGGTGGTGTGGAGGACCTGGAGCTTGCTTACTTGGGCTTGATTCCCAAGTCAGGCTGTGGTCTGCAAAGTGGCCTCAGCCAGGTCCCTGCACTGCTTTGTGCTTCATTCCCCTGACTGCAAAATGGGGATGAAAACCAGCGTGGGTGATGACAAGTGTGAAAGGAGAAATAAGCATTCTCGTTTGATGTTTGTCAGGATGCAGGATGCTGACCTAGATCTGCACAATCAAACTGCGTATAGGCTACATGGTGTAGTTCCCCAGGACAGCATCTATGCAGATTTAGACTGGCTGGCAGTTCGCTGCCATCCATGAAGGTTACAAGCATCAATGTAAGGCAAAGAGACCGTCTGATACTCCCTGTTTAAAAGGGAAGATGTTTGACTTTCCAGGCAGCAAATTACCTGGAAGAATAAAAGGAAACTTCTAAGGTCCAAATCTATTGGTGGTGGCAGTATGTGGCTTCATTTCCATTCATCACTCCTATTTTAGTACTATTTAAATGTCTTGCACTGTTGGCTAAGAGTCATTGCAGTAGACAGTTGAAAATCTGACATACCTGTGAAGTCCAATACGCTTCTAAGTCCTGTGTCCCTAAAATCCTGTGAGGTCCTGTGTTGCTGTGGAACAGCTTGATTCCTGCTCAGCTTGATTCCTGATTGCTCAGCTCAGAACAAGTTGTTTGTGTCTGGTTTGGGGTATTAGAGACTTCTTACTCCTTTGACTTCATCTCTGAGCTTTTCCACTTCTTCCTTCTCTGTCCCAGGTTTAGAAGACTCCTCCCAGTCCCCTGCAGAGGGATGAGGGATCTCTGAAGGATCTTTCATAAGGACCCCGTTGCTCCAAGGGCACTGGCAGCCCTGCTGCTGCTGCTGTGTCTGCCTTGTGCGGGCCAGTCCCCTGACTGCTGACATCCAACTTCTCCAGGAGGAGATGAAATCCAAGTGGCAGGGCAGGCACCTCTGAGGAGATAGCTCCTAACTGTTCCCACAGAGCTTGAAGAAAAAGATTTGACGGATTTACAGAGGAAAATGGCTGAGAAGGGATTGATAAACACACAGAGAGATCTAACTAGTGTGTCCCATCACTCTGAATAGCTGATCATAGCGAAAGTGCTTCAGGGCAGTGTCGGGAAGAATTTGTTGATGTGAATTCGTGTCTCCCTGAGAGAATCATGCTGTTTCGGGGAAGGGACCATCCAGAGAAGGTTGTCGTGAGGAAGAATGCAACAACAGTGGGGTGGGCATCTGTGTCAGGAGGAGTTGGTGAGATGCTCACCAGTGCTTTCTGAAGGCAGAGCTGTGAGGATGCCAGCTAGGACTTGATAGCTGAGCTTCCTCTCAGCAACATCATCAGTGTGAACTTCCTTCCCCTCGGTGCAAGCATTTGCAATAAGCTTGTAATGCCAGCTGGGATCCCAGGCATGAGAAATTCCATGCTGCAGTTGGGAATCTCCTGTAGCTCCTGTGCTTAGGGCCACCCTACCGTGACCATCTGCAAAACAGTCAGCAGCGTGAGCAGGCTTAACTGATCAGATCTGAACTGTTGTAAGCTACTTCATGTAGTTTCTTCAGCCCTGGCAATAGCTCAGGAAAGGGGAGCAGACGTGCTTTCTTCAGTAACCTCCTCAAAGGTCAGTCTGCTACTGTCATAAGTAGTCAGAAAGGCTTGGGCACCTCTTGCCTGAAGATCTTAGGGTGATGTCCATTGCTGTGTGTTAAAGAAGGACCGTGCATCACAAATACATGGTGTTTGAAAACTTTCTGGAGCAAAGAGGGAGTCAGTTTGAAGTTGGAGTGTGAACACTGGAATGGGAGGTGTGTTGGGTGTACTCTGCCTCAGTGGTAGAACTGCAGTAAATATTTCCTAAACATAAAACAATATGTTACAGTTGACATAAACATTTGATGTATCATTCTTTGCTACAATTGGTCCAGGAGGAGAACTTTGACCAAAATGACTGTGTGTACACTTGTGAAGCCTTCCCTCATGTGGAAAGCATTGCTGTCGAGGGGGGTGTATCATTTCTTAATGTTGACTTCAGTTTCACCTTGAGATCTTAATGGGTTGCAAATGTTTATGTTCCCAGCAGGGCACAGTGTTTAGAGGGATGCTTCAAAGATTTGATTAGTAAATCTCATACCCTTACTGATTTTTTATTTTTTTTTTTTATATTTTAGCTTTGCATTCAACTATTCTGCATGAGAGTAATTATCAGAGTTAATATTTTCTGGTTGCCAGTAAGGGAAAAGATCTAAAGCTACCATGGTGAATCCAGGTGAATATTTGTACTGTGCTTTGAAGCTCAAGACCAGAAAATGGTACCTAAGCACAAAAGAAAATAAGATGGACTCTGAAACTTTCAGAAGTGTGACTGTTTTACATTTGCATTAGGAGAGAGGTGTGCAGCTCTTTGAAAGCTTTCTCCTAAAACACAGCTCAGTTGAGCCAAACATGATTGTTGGTGATATTTGAGCACATCAAAGAAATGCCCTAATTGTCCAGTAATTTCCCCAGGTAGGATGGCAGGTAGCGTGGTCACTGCACCCCTTGGCTTTGGAAGGGTGAGGCGAGACAATCCTTTGTCCTGATGGTTTTTTTGTAAACAAGATGTGTGTGTGTGTGTGTCTCTTACACTTTAAGCAAGGCTAACAAATTGAGATGAGCCGCAGCAGCTCTGTGAAGGCTGGGTACACGTACACAAGGGCCTGAGTTGATTTATCTTGATGTTTGGTTGAATTCTTTGCATTTTGGGTCCTTTCTGTAACCTTTTCACCTCGTTCTTTTTTAAGGTGGCTGCCTGGCTGTTACAATTTATCATGAACGCATCTCACTTCACTTTTGGCTGCTCTGACGGAAGGAACAGCCGGTCTCCGGGAGGTCAAAGACATTATTTTCCCCTCGTCTTTCTCAGTTTCCAGCACATATTTGTCACTTTGAAAAAGCATGAATTCTGGATTTGATGCACTTTAATTGATTTCACCCTCAACAAGTCCAACTGTCCATCAACCTTTCCTTTTCCTTTCCTCTCCCCCCTCCCCTTCTCTGTTTCTTTCCTCCATCCCTTTACTTTGAGAGTGATGTTTTCACCCGCCCACATGTGGAAGCTGTTGCAAAGCCCATGACCCTATCAAGGCTTACTGTCACCAGCCATTTCTCTCCTTTTCCTTATCCTCCAAGTTGAACTTTGGATGCTGAGCGAGAATTAAGCTGCCTTATAGGAGTTCTGGTCATGTAGTAGCTTAGTGATGTGCTCCTTGTCAGAGTGACTACTGATAGCTAGCTAAACTTGGCTGATGGTCCACTTATTTTGAGGCAACTGTGTGAAACTGGAAATGTGAGGGAGTTAATAGTTATTGATATACTGGCATTGGTATTTAAAATCATGAGCAGCAGTACTGTGGCAGGGATGAGTGTGCTGTTCCCTCTTTCCCTGTGGAAGGATTTATACATCCAGTGTTGCACAGTTGTAAACTCAGTTGTGTAGAAGAGCATTAACACCTTGTAAGATGAGATGTTCCCACACTGTCTCTTGCTTGTTTGGTGAATTCATGTGGCAAAAGTGGAGACAGGGAACAAACAGAGTATGTGGGTGTGTGAGATTTGGCTTTTGCACAGAAGTCCTTTAAGTGTGTCTTGGAAGCCTGAGGCCACTTAACAGTGAAAGATGAGAGGGAGGCTCATAGATGTTCACAGAATCCCAGCATGGTGGGGCTTGGAAGAGACCTCTGGAGATCATCTGGTCCAACCACCCTGCTACAACAGGTCACCCACAACAGGGGGCTCAGGATCGTGTCCTTTGGAATCTCTCCAGAGAAGGAGACTCCACAACCTCTCTGGGCAGCCTGGGCCAGGCTCCAACACCCTCACACCAAACAAGTTTCTCCTCCTGTTCAGATGGAGCCTCCTGGGTTCCAGTTGGTGCCCAGTGCCCTTTGTCCTGTTGCTGGGCACCACTGACAAGAGTCTGGCCCCATCCTCTTACCTCCTGTCCTCTATTGATTAGCATTGATCAGATCCCCTCTGAGTCTTCTCTTTTCCAGCTCAACAGCCCCAGGGCTCTCAGCCTTTCCTGGCACAGAGATGCTCCAGTCCCCTCAGCATCTTCAGAGCCTCTGCTGGACTTTCTCCAGTAGCTCCTTGTCTCTCTTGAATTGAGGAGCCCAGCACTGGACACAACCCCCGACATGGTCTCATCAGGGCAGAGTAGAGGGGAGGAGAACCTCCCTTGACCTGCTGGCCATGCTCTTCTGTATGAACCCCAGGAGACCATTCATGGCCATGAGGGCATATTCCTGGCTCATAGTGAACTTACTGTCCCCCAGCACTCCCAGGTCCTTCTCTCAGGGTAACTGAGAAAACCAAGCCTCCTGCTGAAATCTATGATGTCCTCTTCCGAGAGTCCTGTTCGTGGAGAGCGCTGGAAACCCAGTGTGTTGCAGGGTGCGGTGGAAAGTGCTGTCCATGGTCCTGGGTGACCAGATATGGAGCTCTGGGGTCTCAGAAGGGGGTGGCTCAGGCTCAGGTGCTTTGGGAGAGGTGCAGCAAAACAATGTGATTAGTCCTGCAAATAAAGCTCAGTATTTGCCAGCGTGTGTGGACAGGGAACTGAGTGTCCTTCAAGGAGTTATAAAGTCCTCCCACTAGTACTAGTGGGCCTCATACCAACCCTTCACTTCCATGATTTGCTGCTGAGAGGGTTGTTGTAGCCTTGTGAAGATGCTTCTTGCCCGGTGAGACTGGACTGTCATATATTGTATCATCTTCTGAATGTTATATGAATCTTTGGGGGAGAAATCTCGGGCCATTATCAGTGTTGGATGGGATTCCTCACTGGCAGACCTCCTGCAGCCTTAGTTCTGTGTTTAGGTATTTCTAGCACAGAAATTCTTGCTCAAAATATTAGTTTGAGGCCAAGGTTGCTCCTTTTCAGTCTATAGATTCGTTTGATGCCCATATCAACTGGAATATTTTGTTGAATGGTGTGACAATTTATTTTTTCTTACTAAGCCCCTCAGAAAAACCCAGCAGCTTTCTGGTGGTCAGAGCTAGGACATGAGGGGAGCTAAACAAAGTGTTCCATGCTTGTGTGAGTTGCTGTTAGTGGCTCCTTGCAATGTTGGGGAACCCAGGGCTCGGAATAAAATATGTTCTTAATATGACATGAGAGTATTTCAAATGATTTACAAGGTTTTAATTTATTTTTGTGAGTGGGTACTATCCATTCCCCTTAAATTCAGTGCTGTGCCTGAGGGAAGAACCCATAGAGGACTCTGAACCCTAAAAGGAGTCTATTAAGCTTCTGTAGGGACTGTACTGAGGTGACCTGATAAGGTGAACTACTAGCTTACTGCAATCTGAAGAGTCTTTTTCATGGCCTTTGATTCCAGCTTAGAGTTCTAAGAGATGCTGATGTGACATGAGGCTTCATGTGTGTGTTGGAAAACCAGGGAGCTTGAGGATTTGTCTGATAGTGTCTCTTAAAAAAAAAAAGACCTGCAAGACCTCCTATCTAGAGGTGGTTCTACTGAAGAAATGGGAGACTTTACTCCTGACCTATAAAATTATCACTTTTACTATGATTAGAAAGGTTGAGGGAGGGAATTGAGATGTTTTCAGGTCATTGGACTACAGTATTCTCATCTCCTCTAGCAGAGGACCTGGGAAGGAGATCTTGTGATTCTGTTGTTCAGTAGGACAGGGAAAACATACCAAGAGTGGTAGGTAGGACTAGTTAGATTCCCCCATTCTCCTTTGTGCAGCTCTGGCCAGCCAGGCAGTGGAGCGTGGATCAGTCAACCTCTGTGTGTGTGCACAGTGCAAGGACTGATGGCCATTAGTCAGATCTTTATAGGCCAGATCGCTCTGTCGTCACACATAGGTGCATGGGATACTGGCTGGCTGCAGAGCTGGGCTCAGAAGATCAGGAGAGCTGACTCCATGGCAGGTTTTTCACA
This sequence comes from Brachypteracias leptosomus, assembly GCA_013401335.1. Classification (NCBI taxonomy): domain Eukaryota; kingdom Metazoa; phylum Chordata; class Aves; order Coraciiformes; family Brachypteraciidae; genus Brachypteracias; species Brachypteracias leptosomus. The sequence continues at coordinate 444,662 of VYZX01033439.1, forward strand.
CTTCATTTGTGCCAACATCAAAAAGATTTTAATGCTTGGGTTTTTTTGTGCTAGGTAGGTAGGCTCTCTTAGGGTGAGGAGGGTGTGGAAGGGCTGTCATTTACTGGAAACAAGAATTCAGAATTTTGTAGAATCGCAGTAGGGATCAAGATTTCTGCTTGGTTTTACTTTCAAATACTGGCATACAATTTAGCTGAATTACTCAGTTCTCACAACCTTTGGTTTCATTTAGCAACCCATGTATTGAGCCTGCTCTGAGCCAAGCATGTTTTATTCACGACCACCTAGAACTAGTTGGTATCTCACGCTGCAGCATGCTTTGGATGTTACCAGTCTTACTGCCTTAGGGACAAGGAGACTGAGGCACTGAGAGGTGGAGCAACTTGTTCAAATCCTCCAGCTGGACAGTAGCAGTTTGAGGGTTGGTGATCCAGGGCCACATACCATAATACCTACAGTGGATGGCTCTGTGGATCTACACTGACACCAACTGGGATGGTGCCTGTAGCTTAGCTACCTAAAGGAGTTTCTGCAGAGGTGCAGGGGAGAGTATCACAGCCTGAAGTAGGTGTCAGTGAGATCTGAGCCTCTTCTGCACTGGGCAAGATTTGAGAGTAAATGTTCTGGGTGCTTGAACAGTGTCACAGTTGAGGTAGCTGATGAGGTGACCTGAATCCTGCTAGTAGGTTCTCAATTCCCAGGCCAGTGCATTCTCCACTAGCCTAACCTGCTTTGGTTGATTTTACAGCCAGCAAGTTGGACAGTAATCTGATGTTAAGCTCAAAATTGCCTGTCCTACATCTTTTCAGAGGATTGCATCACTTAACAGAGCCTTGCTACACCAGCTGGGAACTTTCCAAACCATGTACAAAGCCACTTGCTTGTCTCTCCTATCAGGAAGAGTACAAGCTGGGGAAACTACTGTGTAAGGTTCCACAGCATGGCAGTACTGGAGTTGGGAATACCATAGACCTGAGCCTTCCAGTCCCTGGGGTGTACGTGAGGAAAGTAGCGAACACGAGCACTCCATCATGGTTGCTTACAGAAACTTCCAGATAGTCTCAGGGGAGTGGGAATGTTGAGCTAACACTGGAGTAATTTTAAGATGCAGGCTCAGGTTTGGTGCTTGAATCACAGTTTAAACTAAGATCATCCTTAAAACTCAGTCCAGTTCCAGTCTAGTGTTCAGAGCATCCACCTCTAAGAATCTCTTTGCATGCTAGAGGCTCCCAAGTTTTTAAGCAGCTTCTCTGCTCCCCTCCATTGTATCAGACTGACATGAAGCAGGACTTGCTGCTGACCAGCTCCACCTTCCTTTCCCCAGCCCAAATTCAGAGGGCAACGTGATGTGAACTTAGCCAAGTGACTTCAGGGAAGGCTGCCCAAGCCCTGGTTTAATAAAGATTGGGAAGTATTCATAGCACCTCTTCTTTGTAGGTATTCAAACGGAGAGAGGGAGACAGATCATGAACAGGAGATGCACAACAATTGCATTAGCAGTTGATAATTTCAGTCTGAAGAGCTCTGAATTCCCCTCTGAAATCTTCTCTTGGGAGTCTTAGTTCTTAAGTTAAATGACTAATTAGAGCATATTCACACCACAAATCAGCCCAGCCAGGCAAACTCATAAGAGCTAATGCTCCTTACTTGCTCCCAGTGGAAGCTGAAGATCTCAGGAGCTTACAGAGGCATTTTCCTCCATGGAAATCTGTGCCTCTTACCAGGATGTAGGAGAATTTAGGGTGAGGGGAAGCAAAGAAAAATCCTGCCCCATCAGACAGGACTTGTGTCAGTCCATCTCTTTGCCTTGTTCTTTCTTTGCTCCAACATCTTGTTTAGTGGGAGAAAAAATTAGAAACTAAGTGCCCCAAGCTGAGAGATGTACATCACCCAGCAGGACCCTGACCTTCCATGTAGGTAACAAATTGGATGGCATGTAGGCTGAAGATGCCGGATGAGGAGGGAGGGAGGGGGAAGACTTGAAGGGGGGTTAAAGTTACAAAGCCAACATCTGTTACTGAGGGTATGGGCTGCAGAGCTCTGCCATTCCCCTCAGCAAACGGGGCTGGCTTCAGGAAGGCACCAGGGGATGGCCTTGGGTCACCAGAAGACAGAGGTAGGAATGGGCACAGCAAGGGGCTATGGGAATAGGTGTAAATGTATAGAAAAGATCCTGAGGTGGTGGTTGTGGAGGAGTATGAGGTAGAGAATGAGTCTTAAGAAGGAGGAATGCTATGTTCATCTGTGGGGTTTTTGCCAACATACAAAATCTGGGTTTGGTTTTCTTATCTCGGGTCCCCCACAGGAATTAGTCATCTCTGAGTAATGGAGGGAAGCATGGCCATTATTCATCTATCTCCCAGCTGCTAAAAGTCCGTTCTCTGATAGTTTCCTATGTTCACATCCTCTTCGATCTGTCTCTAACTTCAGTCTTCCTTGCTACTTAGCACCATGAGCCACTGCAAGAAAAATGAGGACTGGCAGGCTTGAGTCATCTGGAGAGATGCTGGGCCCCAGCTTCCATGGAGGAACCAGAAAGCCTGGGCAATGGCATCTCTCCTGCATTCAGCTGTGAGGTCTTGCCCCAAATGCCTTCTGTCATCTCAGCAGACCCCATCCTTTTTTGCTTTAATTGATTCTGTCTGGCTTTAATTTGATGTGAGAATAGACCTCCCACTGTGAGCCCTCAAGAGTCTGTTCTGTGCAAGGGGAGCTAGAGGCTGCGTGTAGCTGTGATCAGGGGCAGGGTTATTTTATTGTAATAGAGCGACAAGGATGTTTTTGAGAGGACCACTGAATTCTGTAAACCCATTAACAATTGAAATGAGGCTTTTCGCTTCCATATTGGGTTTGTGGGAAGTGCTTGTACAACAGTTTGAAAGCAAAGAACTGTAATAATAACTTATTATAGCCATGTGTAGGGTTTCCTGAAGAAGTCTAAAGTCCTCTTGTGTTGGCTCTGTGTAAGTGTGGTAGGAGACAATCCAAGGGAACTGGCCATCTGATCGGGCAAGGGGAGGATTCAGGGGAAGGAGAAGGGAATGGATTTGGCCATGGTCACCTAACTGCGTGATAGCAGAGATGAGAATCAATGGGGAAGTTGAAAAGGAAACCTGTGTTGTGAGTCTGGTCAGTCAAAGTCTAAACAGTTGTTGAGTTTGTTTTATCAAATCAAAATATTTTGGTTCAGCGGTGTGTTGACTTGAGCCCATGTTTGTCCAGGCTGACACAGCGTTGTAGAAACATTCGGGTTTGAGGGTCACTGTCACCCCCTGTCACTGAAGGGGTCAGGAGCTCTGCTGGCTCTCCAAGGACAGAGGAGAGGGCTGCATAGCTTGTTGTGGCAAGGAGGGGTTGGAGGAGAGCAATCCTGTTTCTAATGGCTTGGTTTCAGAGTCTTCAGATACTTTAAAGCCTTTTCAAAGCTGCTCTTTGGCCCTGTTCAGTGTGGTGAAGTGTGCTGCTGCTTGGACCACAAGTAAGGGGTTTAAGTCAACTGGGAAGATTTTTGAGGGAAAATAGATGAATAAGTATTCAGAGTTAATTATCTGCAAATTCCTGAAATGGCTTGGGTAATAAAATATAGATATGTACACACTTAGTCACATCATGCCATTAGTGGTCTGTGCTTCTATGTCAGGCAATAGTGTGCTGTGAAAAGTTACAATATGTGGAAGAAGATACTCCAAAATACAAAACTATTGCTTGCCATCGCTGCAGGCTCAGGTCTTTGAAGATATGATCTGGTTGAGGTGGTCTTCCAGAAGTATCTTGCTCAGAAACATTGGGGGTGTGGTGAGGTGCTAAGACCAAAACAAGTAAAGCAGTTGAGGTTAGGCTGGAATAGATACTGTACAGCTCCCACCCTCACCCACGTCTCTCCCAGACACAATTCACAGTGGGGGCTGAGACCTCATTGTTCTTCTGCAAACAGATTTTTCTAAACAAAACTACCTGTCTGGTAGTTTTGTTTAGAATTTGATAGATACTGTAGAGAAGAATACTGCCTAGTTGCTTTTGCTCCTTTGTTTCCCTTCCCTGTACCAGAAGTTGTCATCTTTAACTTATTTTTCAGCCATTCCACCTGATCCTTCAATATTTCCATATTTCAAGGGGATTTAGCCAAATGGCATATTTCCATGGCTGATATGCAGCATTAATGCAGGGTTAATACCTAACTAGTTCCCAGGGACATTGAGCTTTTCATGGATATTCAGTAACAAAAGCAACAACAAACAAGCGGAATTCCTAGGTCTTAATTTATTGGGGAGGAGGAAATAGGAACCTAGAAATGCAGGAATTATTCAGTGCAGTATGAAAGCTTAGTTCTTTCTCTCATGAAGCTCAGAGGATGCTATAGCAGCTGACAGGGAAAATATAACCTCCTCCTCCTCCCCTCCCTCCCTCCCTTCAGGGCGACCGTAGATGTGTCTGTATTTGCAGCCCTGACATCCCCAAGCAGGAGAATTCCCAGTTCTGCAACACGCTTGAAATAGCTCCTTGCTGCCTCCCTTCCCCACCACAACCCCTGGTCAACCCGACCCTGTTGTTGTGCTGTTCAGCCATACCTGATCAGTGGTATCCTGAGCAGCTGGATGTGATCAGAGCTGGCCTTCCACCTCGCAGGATGGCGAGCATATGGGCCCACGGGCTCCAGCCATTACGTTCCTGAGCACTGAGCTTGTCTGCCTCTGGCTACCAAGGGCTTTTTCCCCTCTCAAGCAATCGCAGATAAACCTTTCTGATAAGTAACAGGAAAACAAACAGGCCCTTTGGCTCTGTAGGCAGTGAGAAGGAGGGAGGGGAATAGAAAAAAACAAAAACAACAAACTCGATAACAAAGTCCTTGCTGTTCAGGCAGCACATGGAGAGCTTCAGAGTGCCTTCAGGAAGGAGGAACTGTCTGCCCTCAGCCAGAGACACACAGCTTGTCTCGGAGCAGAAATGGCTCGTTTCAGGGTGATTAGCCCTCAGTGCTTTACAGCCAGGCCCTGGTGTGGGAGCTCCAGGGGATGGAGAAGGTTTGACTTGGAGGAGTATAGCCCCAGAGATCATCTGGACCAAGGACATGGAGGCTTTGAGCTGACTGATGTGAGCAGTCTGGTATTAGCTTTGAAGTTGGAGGGGGTTGGAGGCTGGAAATGGCTGTTGTGAAGGTTCTCAGCCCCTGGCAGAAAGGAAAGAGTAGGGAGGATGGTACAGTGCAAGAGTTCAGGGCAGTGGTGGAAGGAGGCTGTGGACGATCCCAGGCAGCCTCTTTGTGTCCTTTGCCATTTCCAAGAAGGGTCTGGAAGGAGTCACAGGAAGCCTCTGACACTTTATCCTGTATATGGAGGAAGCCAAGCAGAGACTAACAGACCAAGTAAAACCCCATGTCTTGAAGGTTCACTGTAGCGCATGGAGAGCTGAGGAGGGGTCCCTGAGTGCTTCCCTCTCTGCCTTAGTGTGACCTGAGCCCTGATCACTGTGGAGAGCTTAGGGTGACCAAAGATATTTTTGCAAAAAATGTGTTCTATAAGTGGTAGGTCCTACCTTCCTCATATTTTCTTTTCCTGTGTGCCAAGGAAATAAGGCTTCAGCCTTCCCATACAGCCCTGGTTTCCCAAAACTGTGTAGCTCAGCCAACAGCAGTTAGAGGTGCACACCAAGGCATCTAGATGGAGCCTGCCACTGTCTGGTCTAAATGTAAGAATGGAAAAAAACACCTCATTTTGCTCTCTGGTTGTCAGTATAACACACAGGCTGTCGCTGCCCCATATGCATGTGGTACTTGAATGCACTAGGGCCACAAGAAACCTTCAGATGTGTAACCCTGGGGGGAAATGATTGCTCTGAGTTGTTCAGGAAACATCTGATGAGAGGTGTTGGGTTTCTTTGCCCTCATAGGCTGGGAGATAGCTGCCAACACCACAGAGGCATGCTGTGATGTCAAGGGATGAGCTAAAAAGCTGCCTATTAAGACACCTTTTGAAACAGGAGTCTGCATTCTGCATAGATATAGTTTCTCGGGGTTCCTTGGAGGGTTTAGCCCCTCATGTGCAATCCTGGGTGGTAACAACCTTGCTCGCTAAGTCAATAAATGATGGACTTTTTCAACTTAGAAGTCAGACCCGCGAGGAGCCTTTGAAACCTTTGCCTCGGCAGATATGGTCAAGGTTATCATCCTGGCACGTCCACAGTGAACTTGGATGCTATCTTGAACTGCTGCCAGAGCCTGCAACGTGCTCGTGCTGAAATGCTGAAACCACATGAAGGGCCCCGTGGCCCTGTCGCCTCGGCCTGGTCCTGGATGAGAGCAGCCAGAGCACTAACGTCCCCACGAGGTACAACAGGTGGTACCAGGTACAAGTTGTATTGCTGCCAACACATCTTCTCTGAGGTCTTCAGTGGGAATCGCTCCTATAGAGTGATGTAGTTCTACGGCCCTAAGTACTTGAACTGTGGAGAGGAAATTCATGTGGGAAATCCATTCAGAGAGGGGAAAATGAGAGCATAAGTCATGATCAGCACTGAGTGGGCCAAACATTGCTGTCAGTTGCTTCCCAAGCAACTCCATTGAGGCATTAATTGTAGATTTATGCCAGCGTTTCCTAGAGTCCCTTCTGGGACAGAGCCAGTTCTAGTAGAGGATTCATCTTGCTGGAAAACTCCCTCTTGTTCCTTGCATGGTCTCTGACACTCGCACATGCACACAAACCAATCTTGGTGACCCTCCGACAACCCAGTGAGCTAGCAGGGAACTGGAGGATGTGAAACCCAAGCTTCCCTTTTAGCACAGCCCTGCATCTGCCATGGCCTGTTAGGAAGGACAAGCCACCTGCTCGTTGTTTTGCTCAAAGGGAGAATGTCTGGTGGACACATAGGAAACAACTAATGCGGTCCCCTGGGAGGGACTGACCATTTGTCATTCCCACAGTCCCCAGCACAGGTACTCAGCACCTTCCAGGTCTGGGGCACTGGCTTTTATCTGGTTGTTTTTCTACATGGCAGTAATTGCTCAGACACTGATATTTGGCCATTCACCTCAGGACAGTAGCAAATATTCTGTGCCCTATTCCCACACATGCATCCCTTCTTCTCAGCCTAGAAATTCAGAGAAAGCCCTGCATTGCATGTGCTGGGTGCATGTCTCCTTTACCTGTGAACACATCTTTCTGATGGTCCATTTGTGCAGTTTCAGACTTCTCAGTTACATGGATTTTCTCTCCTTACTGCTTCTGTATCTCTGTGCCTCAAGACCTGGTCAGTGGCATCTTCTCACCACCACTTCCATGGTATCTCTGCACTCAATATGCCACTGAAGTGTAATTTTATTTTTATTTTTTTTTTACTCAAATTTGCTGGTGATGCTGGAAATGCAACAAATGGTTCCCTGGAGTCTGCTGCTGCAGCAGCAGCAGCAGGGATAGGTTAATGATCTGAGCAGCAGGCTAGGAAAGCCTCCCTCCATTCCTCAGGAACAGCAGGCTCAGCTCTGCAGCTTGTGCAACCTTTCCCCTTTCTGAGGACAATAAATTGAATAACATGCAGTTTACTTGCCCACAAGTTTCAAGCGAAAGAGGTGAGAGGAGGGGAAAAAAGAAAACTTCTAGGCCAGCAGCTCAGTGGGTGCAAATCAGTGTGGCTCTGCTTGCTTACACCAGCTGTAGGGCTGGCCCCAAGGTTTTGTGTTCGTGTTATCCTGGGGCTCATATTGCAAGAATGCAGGGCTGGCCAGATGTTGTAGCTACAGTCTCCCCTCCCTGACAGGGTACCAGCTGCCTCTCCCTGCCCTTGAGTAGCCCTGGTGCTGTCTGCATGCAGCTCAGGAGGTGCTTCGGGGTCCTGGGGAATGGCTACTGGCTCAGAAACACCATCCCTGTTCCAGGACACACCAACAAGAAGGGAAGAGCAGCTGAGGAAGTTTTCCCCCCTGGAAATGATGTTCATCTCCTCCCCCAACCCAGCATATGGAATTCTGGATCACATTTCTCTCTCTTGCCAATAAATATTGCAGATTTATTGCTCTATACCTGGTGGGTAGTAAATTGCATTCCACCTCTGTTATAAGGCTCTTTGCTATGATACAGTCTTGCAGCTCCATTAAACCTTAATTACAGCAACACTTCATTGGGTTGCTGGGATGGCCTGAATGCTGTTGCAGTTGGGAGGATGTATGGCCAAAACAGGCTGATGGGGAGAGCCTTTGTTTTGTTTTGTTTCCTCCCTTTTTAAGGATTAGAGAGAGTCAAGCCCAGCAAGGGGAATAGATGGAGACTCAGCTTCTTGCTCTCTTCTCATTTTCCACCACAGCTGGTTTCACCTGCTGCAGCCCCAGCAGCTTTTCTGCTTCCCAATGAAGTGCTCAGCAAACACCGGTCAACGTTGCCTCTATTAAATAGTGTATTTGCACTAGTGCTGATGAGGTGCATCCTTGGTTCCATGTTATGTCTGGGTTTGGTAGAGTGCAGCAAGACAGATTTTAAGAACAGTTTCACCGTGTGTGGTCAGCCCAAGCTCATCCTTCAATGGTCAGATTGCTTCTGTGTCAGCTAAAGGCCCCATTTCTGGTGCCATCCCAGCTTGCCACTGTCCTTCCCTGCAGCCTGGGGGAAGGAACAAGGCTTCACTTCAGCAGCTGCTCTAGCAGCTCCTTGGAGGTCAATACCACCTGATGTTTTCACCGTGCTTCTCTAGCCTCTGCTGCCCCAGGACTGGCTGGGGCCACAGTGAAGGCTGGGAGAGGGTGGAGGTCTCAGTGCCTGTGGATGTTGGGTGTGTGGGTAGATGGTTCTCATTTCCCCTCTCCAGCCAGGCATGGAGGAAGCACAGCTTAGAACTTCAGGAGAGGCTGTCCAGTGCCTGTGCTCCCTCTGGACTGAAGGTGTTCTGCTTGACCTTATGACTTTGCTTTTGGAAATTGGTGCTGGACTGGGATGAATCCCCAGCCCCTCATGCAGACTTGGTTCAGTACTTGTATGTATTGTACAGACATCCCTACATCCCTTCTTAGATCAACATTCGAGTCTTTCTGCCTTGTGATGAGCTAACCAGAAAGCACTAATGGCTACACCAGTCGCTTGGATTCGTTGCACAGTGAGCACTGTGTCCTCAGATCTGCCTGGGGGGAGGACTGTTTCACTCCCAGTTTGGAAATCATTTGCCGCCTCAGTCATACTGGTGCAATACCGAGTGTTACATGTGGTCAAGCTATGGCAGTAGCTGAAGCTGCTATAGATTATCCTCAGGATTATCTTCTATTAGCATAATGCCCACACTTCAGTAATGGTTTTGACTGTTGTGGTCGCTTTGTGTAATGCTCATCATCTTTCTAAGTCCACTCGCATGAGTAAGGATGTTTGTTTAATGGTGTTTTACCACATCTATAACTTTATCTGGTCAAACATCCATATAGTGTGTGCTCAGACATCCACAGGTATTTATTTGTTAGATAGGCAGTGCAGAAATCATCTCCACCACTGCTATTGCAAAAAGCAGCTACTAGAAAGCAACTAAAATCTTTCTACAGGTTTGATTGATGAAGTCTTTAATGAATAACTAACACATGAAAAATACTTTTCTTTGGGGAGCCTGTTATAGAGCCTTGTTTGTCCTTATTCTCCCCTCTGGCAGCAACCTTGAGATGTCAGGCATAGGAAATGTGGCCACAGCTGTTTATGCACTTAGAGGTTTTTTTCCAAGGCCACATCCTTCTGTTCTCCCATAGATTACTTGAAAAGATGCTGCAGGGACTCCAGAAAGCCAAGGTCTATGTGCCACATGCAGGTGTTGCCAAGAGATTGACATTTTCAACATTTGAAAACTATCGGAGAACTAATTTGGTGGTGGATATTTTTTTTTTCCTCTCCTCCTTCCTTCCCTCCTGAGCTGTGCATTATAAGACTCTTGCTGTAGATTGATATTCTTAACAGAGCTGCAGTGTTCAAGTAATAATCAAAGGTGATAGCACGTATCAGGAGGAAGGTGGGTACCTTGTCATCTGCTGCCAGTGAAAGCAAAGTGTTCAGCTTTTCTGGATCTTGGTCTGAGTTTAATGGTCACTCACCCAAGTCCTGCCCAGCCTCTGTCTTACCTTCCTCCATTGGGTAGTTGGGTCATGCCAACCCTAAGTGGTTCAGAAAATGCCACACCATGAGAAAATGTCATCAGCTTGATGAAAACTGATTATTTTTCTATGTACAAATGGATATATTTTCAGGAATTCTTGTTTTAAATAAGAAGGAAATCATGTCAGAGGTTTGACTTCAGTAGTTGCAAACCAAAGGAGTTTATTCTTTCCACCTGGAGTGGAAGAAATTTTAATTTTTAAAATGCAGTTTATATTTAGACAAATTAAAGATGTATAGAATTAAATGGGGAATGTTTTGAAGGGACTGAAAAAATATATTTTGATTAACTCAAATGAATTTAAAAATAAATCATGGGGAAAATGAAATGTTGGTGGGGTTTTTTTGGTCCTCATTTGAAATGAGAAATAATTTGCAATCTTGACACTTTTCATGGAATGAAAAGTCCATTTGCTGATTAAGGCCTGGATTCATCCTGGCTAATTTCAGGCACTATTGAACTGCTTAGTGCCAAAGGGCACTTTAATCCACCTGAGATTTAAATTGCCCTCTGGAGGTACCTATTTCTTTCACTGATAAGACAGGGGCAACGTGACTTCTCATACGTGTGGCTGGAGATAACTACCCAAGGTTGAGTGGCATGCAACAGGGTGCAGGGTTCTCCATCTTCTCATCTGGCTTCTCTGCTTGCTGCTTTTGTGTCCCATCTCTCCCCTAAAAGTTAACAGAGTTGGGTTTGGGTTGGGTTTTTTTTCTGAATGGGGAGATTTCCACTAAAATATAGGGTTTTATCTAGTTGTTCCCTGTTGGTGGAAAAAGCTGTGGAGGACCAGCAGGGTCATATCCTATGAGAAGCAAAGAAACAAGATTTGTAGTTAAGATTGAGGAGATCTTTGGTGAAGTTGTTCTTTCTCTTTTAATCGCCATGTACCAAGACTTTCAGCTCTCACATCTGGTTGGCAGAAGGCAGGTCCTCTTCAACAGCTCCTCTTCAATGTGCTCAACACTCTACTCCATCTTTAGTACTCCTTGACCCAGAACAAAAGTGAAAATACTTGGCGTGCCGGGAAAGGTTAACAAATAAAGTGATGCACAGCCTTCTCCTGCCCATGACATCACTTTGATGTGAGAGAAGAATTGTGTCACACCTGACAGCCTGGTGACAGCAAAGGGACACATCTGCTACAAGGCACTTCTCATGATGTTGTCTCCCATCTCTGTCTTGCCTGAGTTTTCCACTCTCCTCCAGGTTAAGGAGATAGTGTCTGGAGGTGGATCTGGCCCACTTCATGCCACTGTCCCAACCAGTGTCATCCTAACAGATTTGTGAGGGCTTTGGCCATCTGTCCGGCCAGCCAGATGGATTTGGTTTAGGTAGCTGGACATTTGGGAAGTATTATTTCTTTTAAATATGTAGCTTGTATTTTGTGCTCATAAAACATAACGAGATATGGGTCAATGTTTAAGTTCTGTGGAAAATTACGTCCTAGAAGACTTTGTGGAGCCGAAGGCTTAGCTGGTATTAACTCTTAATTATACTCCATTGAACTGTACAGCAGCAACTGTGGCCTTTTACTAAGACCTTACTCCTTCCTAGAGAGCTCACCATTACAACGTCTGAGCGGTGGGACACAAGCCCATGTGAGTGAGCACTGTTGGGCCTCTGCAGTGTTTTGGTGGAAATGGAACATCTCCCTGCATTGACCTCCTTTCTTGTTCATGATGGAGCATTTTATTCATCTTTGAAGTGACCAGCAGCTATTGCAAACTCCTTGGCAAAGCATGTCCAAGTGCTTCAGAGTCTTGCAAGTGAGCATGTGCTCTTGGAGGCAGTGCAGGAGGGTGGGGGAAGGAGATTAAAATACAGTTGTTGGCTGATATGAAAAGAAAAAAAAACTTAAATAAACCACAAATTACAAAAAAAAAAAAAAAATTCAGTGAGAAAGTAAGTAAGTAACAAGTCTGTGGAGGATGGATGTTTGGAACTGTTCAGCCTAATGCATGCCAGATTCCTTCTCTCCTCTCCCCCCACCCCCTCCCGCTGCCTTCCCCTTACCAAATGCTGTCTGCTAAACTTCTGAAACACCCTTTGCCTTTTTGACCCTTCAACTCATCTTGAACTTAAGAAAAACTGGGGAGGCGGGAAGGAATCGTTGCCTCTCTAGTGCATGTGTCTGGGCTGGGGGTCTGTGAGCAGGGGGGGCTGACACCGGTTTGTGTGGTTGATGCTCCCCTGAAAACTATTTGTATCCTGTTAATAGAATTAGTAAATATTTGTAGCTCACTTTGAAGCCCGTGTCCCCAGGGGATGTATTGAGGGCTGGGGTGGGGGGGCTGAGAAATTAAAGAGACAAGTTACTGATTTAGTCATCCCGTCCCTTCCCCCAGCCTCTTTCTTTCATTTTCTACCTCCTTTATGAAGACACTAAACAGACAAATTAGAGGTTTGAAAGGAGCCTTGCGCTGCTGCGTGCGGAAGTGCCGGGTGGTACGTGGGGCACGGGGGGGACACGGGCAGGACTCGTATCTGCTAATGCAAAAGCCACTCATCTAATGAACTGAGCGGGGAGCCAGGTTCCTGCCTGGGGGTAGTGGGGCCAGCCAGGCTCAGAGCCCTCATGGTGGAAGGGTGGGTACTCCAGGGTGGTGGTGGTAGCAGGGTGCTGCCCTATGGCACATGGAGCTAAATTGGGGGTGGCTCCAGCCATGGGGGGTTTGGCTCATGTGACTGCTTTATGGGGTCTTTCAGCTCCAACACACCAAGTGACTGTAAAGGAAGAGACAGAATTCCAGCATGGTGGGATTGGAAGGGACCTCTGGAGATATCTCATCCAACCCCCCTGCTCCAGCAGGTCACCCAGAGCAGGGTGCCCAGGATCATGTCCAGGCACCTTTGGAATCTCTCCAGAGGAGACTCTGCAACCTCTCTGGGCAGTGCCTGTTCCAGAGCTCCATCACCCTCCCAGGAAAGTTTTTTCTTATATGCATACACACATATGTATAATTTCACTTCTTTAAATCCCTCTCTGTTCTTCCTACTGTAGTTTTATAAACTGGTAAAGGACAAAGGAAGAAGAAAGCGTTGCCAGATCGGAAAGCTGAGTCGTGTAGGGCTGAGACGTTTCATTTCCCGTTATTATTTCTGATTCACTTCTTCACAGAACCACACAGATGCACAGGCTGAGGTTAGATCACCTGCAAGTTCTTAGGTGGTGGACATGTTCCAGCTCTTTGCCTCCAACAGCTGGCGGCTGAAGTCCACGTGAGTGATGAGGGCCACCCAAAAGGAGGATCAAGTTTGAATCGCTGGAAATTCAAAGAACTGTTAGCATCTCCAGGCATGGCATTATTACTTGGGAGTGATTCTGACAGGCATTGGGGAGGACGTTTGTACGAGTCATGTTACTTTGAAGTGCGGAAGGAGCCTGCATTGGGCCATTGTTTGGAGAAATGTGCTCTCCTTGACTAGCCAAGTCTACCCAACTCTATAGTCTTCTGATCATGCAAAGCTCTTAGTGAAACAGCTGAACTCTTATGGTTGAAGCAGCTCCTAAAAATGTACATTTGAAGTAAGCTTTTGCCTTACATGTAGGCTAGAAACAAACTGTTGGGTGGGGGAAGAAAGTGAGGAGGGGGCACCACGTTTCCTTGATATCCCTGCAGCTGGGTTAGAAATGCTAAGCTTGTGTGATAGCAGTTGCTATGCTCCAGATGTAGTAGAATCTGATAACCTGGATCTTCTTGATGCTCTTCCAGATTAAACCGGTTGGACTTGAATGCCCGTATTTTGTGGGTTCGCTCTTTGTAATATTAATGCTTTCTATGAAGCCATATTAACCCTGGCTGAGGATTCTCATAGGATCAATTTGTTCCTCGGAAATAGCAACAAGCAATCTTAACTGGTGGTGTGACTGCCTGCTGGGCGAGACCAGGCCGTGGTGGCATCTCATGTGGCTGATAACATGGGGGAGGTTAGGGAGTGACTCCCATAGTCTGTGATGTGAGGTTGAAAACTTGCCTTCTGGTTTTTGGGAGCTGTGGAAAGCAATGGAGAAACCTCAGGTGGCTAATTTCTGTCTTGAGGTCAAGAATGATCAAGGCAGGCTCTTTAACTGTTTCATATTGGGTTGTCTATGTGCCAGGAGCATTTAATGGGATTGACAGTCTTCAGTTCTCTAGTAGCAGGCAGCTAAGTGTGACCCAGCCAATGTCATCTCTCACAAGTGCCAGCAGAGAGAAGCAGGTGGCTCAGGAGGGAGATTCCTCTGCCTGTCTCCTGAGTTGACCATTTTTTATCCGTGAGCTACCGCATCAACTGGGGTTACTAGCTCAACTACATGGTCTAGGTTAGGATAGCTGAATCCATTTTTCAGCTGAGACTTTGGAAGATTGCAACCCAGACTGAATAGTTTAATTCATTGGAGTGCTTGGTTGAAGGTTGGCATTCAAAGTTTGTTCAACCGAAGAATAAAAACCTCTAAAAAGGCCCTGACTTTCAGTTAAAACCTAAGTCAGCATAAGAAACGAAAGCGTAAATTGTTTTAAACTTCAGAATTTTCCTTTCTCGAGAAGAGGTTTAGAAAGGGAAACAACTGCAAAAATTCTTAGTATTGTTGGGTTTTGGTCAAAAGGCAACAACAGAAATGTTCATGAGTCTTTACAAAAGAAAACTTGAAGGAAAAGAGTTGCAAAACACATTGAGTATGCTTCAACCAGCTGGATTTTCTGGCAGCTCCAGTGAAATCTAAACAAGGAAAATTATTGTCTTTTTTTGTTGTGTTTTGCAATTTTTTTTTTTAATCCAGCCTGGACAGTACAAAGCACATCCTCCGTGGGAAGGTGTCGCAGGCTGCAGATGACATAAAGTTCCCTGTGATTCTGTGGGGTGCTTCTCAACTGAGAGTCAGCACGTGTGGAGGTTCAATTCTTTTAACGTGCACATCCAGGGCAGGAGAGGAAGTGGAGTCCACTAAGGAGAATAGTAAAACCAGGAGTCAGGTAATGAACGAGCAACCGATCCTGTCACGTCATGTGAGCACCTTTCACTCCCACTCCTTGCAGGAGGCATTCAACAGTTTTGCAGGGCTGAGCCCCAGATCCCGTGAGCAAGGGCCTCTTTTGCAATTCTATATGTCTGCTCTACCTTTTCCAGACATGCATCTCTGGTTTTATTAAGCACATGGCTTGCCATGGTCCTTAAGTTCCCAGCAGCTCTTTCCACTCCCATTCCCACCCAGAGCTGAGAGACCTATTACCAGGTAATGATGTGTCAAGCAATAGGCAAAGTAGGGGAAAATCACTGAAGGAAAATGCTGATGTAGTGGTGGAAGCGTCTATATTTTTTTTATTCTCCTTCACGACCTGGTTTCCTGTTCCTAAAGCCTTTAACTTGCTGACCTTTCTCCTTAGATGAATGAGTGGGTTTGGGGACTGATAGAAGGTCTTGTCTAAAAAGTGTTATGGTGTTTCTCTTGTCCGCAGATGAATTATGTTTTCAAATCTCCAGGCTTGGAAAAGTTGCTTCAAAGTAGTGAGTTTTAACCTCACTTGGGTCTATGTAGTGACAGAAACAATTGAATTGCCTCTAGTGTTGTGTTTATTGGAAAACTGTAGTGAAAGCTGGTGGTGATTTTCTTTGGTGTTCCAGGTCTCGACCTGATTTCTTCCAAAACTGAGTCCAGTACAACTCAAAATCTACCCTAACTTTGAACCAACCTTGCTGGGGTCTAGGCCAACAATAGATGACTTTTCTAAATTTCCTCAAGCAGCTGACTTCAATTATAGCAGACTGCCCAGAACTGGAAACATCTTAAATAGTGGTGTTGTAGAAAGCTCTGCAGTGCCAAACCTGCATGTAGATGATCTCCCTGAGGAGCATCAGACACCTGCAGCCTGGGTTCTGGCTGGGCAAAACTGACCTATGATCCAGAGCCTGCCTGGAGGTTCTGCACTCCTTAATACTCCTGATCTCAACCTAAACCAAGGGTAAATCTTGCCCAGATTCTTGCTTCATCATGTACCATTTTAATGGTTTCCCATATGTTCAATATTTTCTCAGTAAGTGGGAAATCCAGTATTTCTAGTGAACTTGATATTTAATAAAACCCTTTAGAAATGATTTCTGGATAGTGGAGTCTGCAAATGTTCAGGAACTACCTTTTTAAAATCTAGTGCTCCATGTTATGTTCTGAGATTCCCTGCACAGACTTGAGCCCAGGTTGTAAAATGTACTTTGAAATTTAATTTCCATCAATTTCAATGTGGAAGAGATTAAAACGTTGAAACTCCACAAGGAGAAAGATTTTCTCGGTAGCAAAACAAATTCCAGTGTGAGCTGGTGACAGATTTTATGAAAAATATTTTAAAAGCTGTCATTTCAGATTGTTTCTGCTTTGCAAGGTTTGAAATGCTCTAGAAGCTAGATTCATTTTTAATCTCTTTAGCAAACTAATTTTACAAATCAGCCACTGTGTCTGATTACAGCAAACTTTGCTTCCTGAAAACGGTGGCTGTGGTGGTAAGGAGGAAAAAAATACATTCTTGTTTTGCGAACAGTTTTGGTCAGCGCAATAAAAATATTGATAAGTTATTTCAAGAGAATCCAACAGACTTTGGAAAATGCCGGCAGTCAAGAAAAATTCTGGCTAAAAATTTTGTGTTTGAAAAAGGGAAAAAAAGGCTCGTTTCAACATAAAACACTTCTGTTGCCAAGAATTTAAGCCAGCTGTCATTGTCTTTTGTATCCATAAACAAATGCTTTGGTCTCTCTAACAAATCTCAAATGAGTAAAATGGGAAAAGTAAGGGCTGGCTGTCTGCAGCACATATGCCAGGCAGCAGCCAGCGAGCCTGCCACGGATTTGGGGCTGTTTCTGTGAAATCTGTAGCATGTACAGAGAGCTGCCAAAGGCTCGATGCCTGCACCTCTGGTGAGAGCACCTGGGAGTCAGAGTCAAACCCCATACATCAAATCCAGGAGGAGAGAAGAGGAGCTGCAGCTTGGCAGTGAGAGCTTTAAACCTGGGGAGAACCTGCTGTGCAGGTGGCAGCCAGGCTGGCAGGTGTTGGACCAGACCTACCCACCAGTTTGCTTTCCAATAGCCCCAGGAGACTGGGCAGTGTGATGCGTAAGCAGAGCTTTTAACATCTTGTTGGAACTTCTCAACAGTTGGGAACCAGGAGGGGTTTACTCCTCAATCTCTTTGGTCCCGGTTTCTTCCTTTTTTCTTTTTTTCTCTTTAAAAGTCCTGCCCCCAGCTGATGGTATCCTTGGAGTGCAAGGGACAATATCCCCCCCACATCCTCTTTCTTGCTGAGACCAAAGCCTTGGGCGTGTGGGCGAGGATCTCAAGTAGTGCTTACTCAGCTTGCTCGCTTCTCGGGTGAGCTACAGACAGCTACATCACATTCCTCTTTACCCTGTCTGATGGGTGTGTGGATGTCCTGTAAGCTGGTTGTCACTCAGGCAGTGCTTCATGGGTGGAAGAAGGTGTTCTTTATTTCTGTCATCATAATTAGGGATTAACTGTAGTCATTCAGGCAGTTTGCACCTCTTGTGAGGACTGAAGTTCAGCAGAAAGCAAACTTCTGTGTGACATCTCTCAGAACTTCTCTGTCCTCTTTCTGCCAGTATTTCAAAGGCAAGAATAGTCTGTGGGTGCTTTCATCCAAGTCATAGCCTGGACTCACAGAGAAAAGCAGAGCTATTCTAGGAGGAATTGTTCAATGGGCAAGTTAAGCCTGAATTGCTGTGCTTTTCTACCTTGTAGTATTCTCTGGTGGCTGCTAAGGGTTTGGGTTTTCCCTCTTTTGGATCTCTATGGGAACTCTTTTCCACCTGGTGTCCTTATATTGCAAGACTTGTAGGAACTATGTAATTCTGAGATCTTTGTTGAAAAATTTAGTATTTCAACTAAATGATCTGTGGCTCAAAGCTGATGAGGTAACTGTGGGCGGACAGGCTCTGATCACACCAGCCTCCTTTCCATAGGAATCCGAGCAGAGAAAAAAAAAAGCTTACATCATTTCTGAGTCTTCTGCCTCTGTTTAGCTTCAAGTTGTTGGTGAAGGTTAAATAGAGATGTTCACCAGATGGTTCATCTTCTCAAGTATCTCTCCTTTCATAAGGGTGTTTGTTTCTTTTGCTCCTTCTTCCATGCTCAGCTTTGGAGTATTTAATTGATAGGGACTGTTTTAATTTCTTTTACTCTGAATATATTCCTGTGGCTTCTCCTGGGTCCAGGCAATCATTGGATGTCAAACCTACTAGAGTGGCATCTGATGCGTGGACCCAAGTGAGTTTCTGAATGCTGAGTCTGTCAGCTGTATACAACATACATATGTTAAGCACTAATGTAAACAGTAGACTCTACTCTTCTTTTTGGACTCAAACCCAAGGTCAGGAGACCATAAGGTGTTCAGCTGCACTTGGTTCACAACATGACAGATCTGCAAGAGATGGTTGTCTTCAGGTCACTTGAGATGCACTTGCATTTGTGTGGACTCCAGTATGGATCAGTTGGTCTGTGAATCCTTCAGCACACACAGAAACCCTGTGGATCTCTCTCCTGCCATGCCCACGAGCTGGTAAAACATCTGCCTTTGTTGTGCTGAGAAGATGCTGCCAAGGCTCACGACCGTGTCACTGAGTTTAAAGATCGAAGCTGGGCAGAACACTGGGGTGGAGTAAAAAACCTCCCAGTGTCATTAATCCAGTCATATTACTCCAGCTTTCGGCTTTGTTTTTTTTCTGAAGCTGGCCTGGCCTGCAAAACCCAGGTCTCAATTAATACTATTATGCTGGGGATGACATTTCCTCAGTCTGTCGTCGGTTATTTTTTAATTCTCTAATTTGTTCTAATATGTGCATTGCCTGCACATCAAGTCAGCCATGAAGACGCTGCATTTCCAGGTTCCTTCCTCTCCATCCTCCCAAAGAAATTAAAGCAAGGAGGCTGCGGGACCACAAGTGCAGGAAATAGAATTAGGGAACATATTAATTGGGGCATCAAGTAGGATTTTGTTCCAGGCGGTTTCCTTCCGTGAGCCACTTTGATGCTTCCCCTTCGCAGCTCTGTTTCTCATTAAAAGTATCCCTTAATGGCAAATGTTGTTTATGCATGTTGCAATTATGTCATGCTGGCAGGCTTGGCTGATTGGCGGGGAGGAGGAGGAGGTCAGTTGTGGGGAGGAAGAGTGGGGAGGACGTGGGGTGGNAGAGGGGGGAGGACGTGGGGTGGGGAGGGGAACAACAGACGAATAGTTTCAGCTCCATGGTTGAAGGCAATGGCTGCTCTGAAGCCCTCAGTGTGTTCAGACAGGCTGATGCCTGCTTGAGAGCCAGGCCTAGTTGCTCCTTTTCACAGTCAGGTTTTATTCTTTCTGCTGTTTACTGGCTTTGGAGTTTGCAAGACTGCCAGAAAAATGGCCGGGTAATAGCAAAACTCTGCTTTTCCAAGTGAAACTTGGGCTCCCTTTTGCTGTTTTAGCTACTGTTTGAAGAGAAGCAGGATTTGGGATTGGTTTGTGGGTTTTTTGGGAAGGGAGGAGGTGTCTTTTCTTCATCATAGTGTTTTTCACAGTCCTCCATGACTCGTGCATCTTGTCCCAGCCATGGCTGCAAACCTTCCATGGGGATCTTCTTCAAGGCCCCAAGATTTGCTGTGATCCCGTAGCCTTCAGCAAGGCTGCTCCTAGGTGGCTTTTGCCAGCACTAATTCAAGGCTGTGAGAATAGCTCATTTATGGGAGGGTATTTGTTTTTCCATCTAGGCAGCCAAAACCTTGAGCTTCCCCTCTCCCTCACTCAAGGGCCGGGAGGGCAGAGGGTTCGATCTGCCCTTGATCTCGGAGCTGATGTGATCAGCTCAAGACAAACCTGGGGGTGAACTTCACTTTTCCCTCTTGTTTTCTTTTTAATCACTCCTACTGTAAAATGGATTTGCCCCCGTGTCTCGATCTCAAAGGCAAACAATTAACAGCCCTAATGAAAGAAAACAACTCGTGTGTGTGGGGAGAGCAAGCCAAGCCATGTCCATGCCCAAGCAAGTCCAGGAGCCAACACAAATACCACTGCTGTGTTTTGGAAACTCTTGGCCTCTCTGGATTTTTAGGAGCCAACACACAGCGACTGAAGCCGATGGCAAAAGCAGTGAGCAAAAACCTCAAAGCTGTAAAAACCAGAATGTAAAACAAATCTAAGAGGGGGAGAAAAAAAAAAACAACCCTTCTCTCCTTCCTTCCTAGCTAATATCCTATCTGAAGTGACTGGAGCCTAAGCAGGCAAACAGGCCGAGGAAACCACAGGAGCTGGGGCTGACAGGGACGGAGCTGGTGACTGAGGGGAAGCAGACAAGTGTAGAAGTCACAGAGGAGAAGTCACCCTGTGCCTAGAGCCAGAGCTGCTGTGAAATGACTCATTTTCACTTTGCATGTATGATATTTGCGTGCAGAACACATTCTGCAATCCGTCACATGGGTATTCTGCTCATGGGTTTTGATCCGGGATGAAATTTCACCCTTTCCTCCAGCAAAGTCGTTTATCTTTCTCTCAGGGAGGAGGGAGGAAGTGGGAGGGAACTGCAGGGAGAGAGAAAGAAATTGTCCTTCAGGCACAAAATTCAGGGATTTATCCCTCAAAAGGGTCACTTGGCTGTTTCCTAACATAGGGACAGAAGTGGGAAGCACTGATGAGAGCCCAAGGTCAGGTGCTTGGTTCTGCTACCTCTACCCCACCCCTGGATCAAGCCAGAGCAGTCTCAGTGCAGTCCATAAGCTGGGACCTGGAGCCTTTGTACTGCTTGGACTTAAATCCTTACTTGGATCAAAATCTCCTGGAATGAAGTAGAACTCCAGAATTAGACCTGTGGCATGTTCTGGAAGTATTAGGAGGTCCAGAGGTGTCCCCCAACCAGGACAGAAGAGCTACTTTGCCTTTGATCTATCCCTGAGAAAGATTTTGCCTGGTCACACTTTGCAGATAGTTTGGTCCGGGGCCCTGGTGCTCTTCACTAAGTGAGGATCCCCCCCATGCTGATGGATACTGTGTGAGGGCAGTGTGCCTGCTCAGGGTGCTGCATGTGCATCCTCCTCCCTGACCACAGGAGGGAAATAAGCCTCAGATTAAGTCAGAAGCTTCAAAAGTTCTCAAAGGGTTGAACCCAACTATCCCCCTGCCTAATCCTGCCCCTGGGCTGAGCCTTACACCAAGGGATGCTGATCCCCAAGGCTTAGTCTAGGAGCAGCCCAAGGAGTGACCCTGGACCGTAGGAGAGCTTTTAATGCTCACTGCTATTTCTAGTGTTAAACACTGCTCATGAGGACAGCCTGTCAAGTAGCGTGTTCTTAAACCAAATTGCTTTTAGGGAGCTTCTAGGTCAGTCCTGAAGACCCCTCAGTGAGAGCAGGTATGCTGAGCGGGGTCTTGGACGCTGCTGGTCCCAGCTTGGAGCAAAATAAACCTGAGGCAATCATGGATTTCGCTTTTTCAGATGTTTTGTCGTGTGTTTGCACCTCTCCCACTGTGTCCCACTTGCAGAAGGAAGAAAGGTCTTAGCAAAGGGACTCAGATCCTCAGTTACAGACAGAGAAGAGTGTAATAATACTGATGAGTGACAGCAAATGTGTTAGGCTGGGCTTGATGGCTCTTGTGGTTGGGCTGAGAACTGCAAGGATCTTTAAGTTGGGAATGACTGGAGAGGGCCATAGTTGGAGAAATAGTAAACCTAATTCTGCAGTAAGTCTTGGTGATGTTCTTGGGCATTTGATTGCTTTGGGGCTTGTGCAGACCTCAGTGTCCCTGGAGGAACAAGTCTGCAGCAGCCTCTCTCAGCAAGGATGAGGTTAATGCAGTCTCTTAACTTTCTTCTGACACTTTTTCTCTGCCATCGCCTGTTTCAAACCTTACAATGCAACACGTACCCTCCTGGGAAAGGCAAACCTGTGGTGTGCTGGTGAGTTAGCTGGCTTTGTGAGCAGCTGCTCTTTGCCTTTCCAGGGCGTCCTAAGCAAAAGGAGTAAATCCAGAAGCCGTAACCTGCTGTTTGTGGTGGCAAGGAGATGCTCTGCTTTTACTAGACCTCTGTCTTGAGGGCTGGTAGCAGTTTAACTTTATTTAGTATCTTACACACGCAAAGGAGGGTTTTTTGGCACAGCTCCTCTGTGGTCCCCTGTGAGATCCTGCTGGTTTTGGCATGGCCCATGGGGAGAGGCATGGTATGAATGCAGGCAGCTTGCCACCGTGGGCGTTGGGTTATGCTGGGTGTGTGCTTGTGCTATTGGGAGTCTTCTCCTGCCAGCCAGCAGCACTGGTAGCTCCAGTTTGAGAGCCAGGGCAGGAGGGCTGTGTGTCAGTCAGGGCAGGGGTGGCACCTTGCTCAGGTGGATGTAGTTGTGTAGAGAGGTCCATGCTGGAGCAGGCAGTGGTACTAAGAGGTGATTTTGGATTTGGTCTTCAAAGTATTACTTAGTAATGATTCAAGTGGAAGACATAGACCTGTTGGAGCAGGTCCAGAGGAGGGCCAATAAGATGATCTGAGGGCTGGAACCCCTCTGCTATGAAGACAGTCTGAGAGAGTTGGGGTTGCTCAGCCCGGGTCAGAGAAGGCGCCGGGGAGACCTTATTGCAGCCTTCCAGTATCTGAAGGGGGCCTACAAGAAGGCTGGAGAGGGACTTTCTACAAAGGCTTGTAGTAATAGGACAAGGGGTAATGACTTCAAAGTGGAAGAGACGAGATTTAGATTAGAAATTAGGAAGAAGTTCTTCACTATGGGGGTGGTGAGACACTGGCACAGGTTGCCCAGGGAAGTTGTGGATGCTCCATCACTGGAGGTGTTCAAGACCAATTTGGACAGGGCTTTGAGCAACCTGGACTAGTGGGAGGTGTCCCTGTAATGGTAGGGGGGTTGAAACTAGATCTTTAAAGTCTCTTCCAACCCAAACCGTTTCATGATTCTGTGACTCACGCACATAAACCTGGGCCTGCAGATCCGATGATGGGTATCTGAAGAAACTGTGAGATGGGTAAGGATCTACCTTGTAGTTACTGTCTGTGTTCAGACCCTTTACCTGCATGAAATAACATGTCACAGAATTAAATCTGTCCATTCACTCTTGGGATATAGCTGGATTTTGTTTCATATGTGTACCTAAGCCCCTGCTCAGATCAAACTTGCTCTCTGTGTTCTGAGCGTGGCTACAGTGGAGTATATACAAGCATCTGAAGAAACGTGGCATTGAATCACTGCTGTAGTCAAAAAGGCTTTGAAAGGACCTATTTTAGTGCTGGGGTAGAGGAAGGACATCCCAGAACACGTACATCTCATAAACAGAGGTAGAACAACTGCCTCTGGCACCTTTCTGTGAGCCTGTGATTTTTACAAGGACTTCTACCATTTCCCATCTATTAAGGGATGTTGAATCCCAGGTTGGAGGACTGCATGGGCAAAGCAGTGAGGCTGCAGTGTATCACTTCACTTCTCCTGTTTAAATGTAGTTTTCTCAGAAGCCTAAGCATCACCTGGTGAACAAGCTGAAGTGAAAGCTGTTTTGCTGGAATTGTTTAGACATTGTTCCTGAAAAATACACAAAGCATGTTGATAGCGTGGCACAGAGTTCAGCTTGTGCAATCAGGAGTGTGTGTCTGCAAGTGTCTGTCTGTGTGTGTGTGCAAGACACCTCTTTCCCTGGAAAGAAGTTTTAGGAAACAGCTGCTGGCAGGTAAATTCCTGTGCTAGAATCTCCTGAAATATGACAATCTTCTGTGCTAAGTCACTGGGAACAGTGCCTGGGTATTTCTGCCTTGGTTTCCTGATGGAATTCTATAGGCAGATGTGTAGGGGTGTGTACATAATAAATCCAGCTAAGATGTGCTGGATGCAAGCGTAAGTTGGCAGTGCAGCATGTGTCCTGGATAGGGCATGTGCCAAAGGATGGATCTGCTTGATGGCACCATGATATTTCCAGGTATCTGGGTGTCGAGCTGCTGCAAACCAATATCCTGATACCTCTCTTTGCTGAGATTGATTTTAATCTCTGCTACAAAGAGGACAGGCAAGGACATCTGCGGTGTGGTGACCTTAACTAGCTCCCAATTCATGGCTGGAGGAGTATCAGAAAGGGCAGAGCAAAGTCCCTTGTTTAGTAGTAGAATTTTAATCTGGTAATCCCAGGAACCCCTGATGGGAGATTTTGTCTTGTCCTTTGTGTTGTGCCATAACACCAGGGAAAAATGCTAAATATACTGCTGTTCACTGACGCCTCAGGATGCTCGTGAGGAAATAAGAGGCAGACCCACTCCTCCACATCTGTGCCAGTTCCTTAGTCTTGGATGTAAAATTAACATGATTCAGGGAATTGGAAAAGTAACTTGGTCTGAAGTTAGCACAGTTGCAATCTGACTATTCCCAGCATGCCATGCAATTTTCTGCCTTTTTCTTGCCCCGCGTTGCTTTTCTTCCCTTAATCTCCATTGGCCCCCACTTACATCTACAGAACAACACGCTTCGTATTTTATATGCCCTCAAAAATTCATGTGTGTTCCCATGTTCTGCTAATAGGCACCGAACTTCACTGTCCCTGCGGTGCTGGAAATTTTTTCAAATGAAAGATTTCCATATGAAAATTCCTCTGTAATTTAGTCTGCTTATGAAAAAGAAAAAAAAAAGTGGAAACGCCTAAAGTCAACAAAACAGCTTACAACTTGGGTGGCCAAGGGGTAGCAGGTGGGGGTGCCACAGCGAGACAAACCCCAACGTAATTACAGAAACCTCTGTCAAAGAGGTTTTCTTTTCTCTCAGGCACACGTACATACATGCGTGCACTTATCTCCTGCAAATAGACTTCTCCAGAGGATCAGAAGAGCGGGGTTAGCTGGAAAACACAAGTTATTCTTGTTGCAAAGCGTTTTGCTGACTCAGTCCTCGCAATCCTGGCGTGAGCGATGCCAAGTTGCACTCTGCTCTTGCTTTTGATTCGGTCGCTGCTGAGTATTGGGGAAAAAAAAAAATCTATATTAAGGCACTTTTCTCGAACCTGAGCCCCACCTTTCTATCTCGTGCTGCCTTGGCTTTGAGCTCTCAGTGCACCTGCTTGGTGGGGAGGGCGCCTCACAAACCCTCCGTGCTTGAGCCTCCTCTGATGAGCAGGACGAATGCAACTGAGTCAACAGCATCATCCAAATTCTAAAGCGTGGGTGGAATAAAAGAATCACCCTTTGTTGCCGAACCTAAAATCCCGTAGCTTTCTTCACCGGGTAATTTGCCGGTGTCAGCAGATTGTGGGGGTTTTACTGCCAGCAGTCAGATTGAACTTCCTTGAAGTTGCAACATCAGGAGGGTTAATTATGTACAAAGTGCTGGCCAATGCTGAGGTCTGGCATGCAGGGATCCAGCTGTGCTGGAGAGATGATCCAGAGGTGATTGTCATGGCCAATGTGTGCGTGTTCCTGGGGACTCTGGGCCTGTTGTGTTCCTAGGATGGGGTTGGTGGAGGCGGGGGAGAGCAGGCAGGCTCTGGAGGAGGCTTTCCTTTCCACGAAAGGGCCAGCTTTAAAGGAAATCACACGAGTGTGTAAAGGATTAGCATGCCCAGGAGTGGAGTTGTGACTCTTACGGGTTTAATCTGGTTCCTTTTTAAGCCTTTTTAGGATTGAACATGCCATTTTTAGCCATTAGGAGGAGTTTTCTTTAAAAATAATTTTAAAAAAAGAAGGCTTGGGGAAAAAAACCAAAAGATGTTCATGGTTTATTGGGGGGTTTTTTCATGCAGCTTTACAGCTGTAGGACTTCTTCAGTGTTAGTGAATACCTGATGAACTGTATTTAGCTGAAGTGCGTGGAGATTTTTCTCATAAAGCACAAAGTGAACTTGGTGTTGAGGCGATCCTCCCTCAGGACTCTGCTGGGTCCTCCAAAAAGGAAAATAATCTATTCTGCTCCTTCCAAAAAACCCGCAGCACTGCCAAGCCTCCATCCTCCCCTCTCCAGCGGCACTTAAAATACAGTTGATGCGTTTCCCAATATTTGTAACCTCGTCAGTGAGGGCTTATCCCCTCGATAAATGAGAGGACACAAAGCACCCAGGGGCCTTATGGCTGAACTAACAGAGCCCTCGGCTCCTCGCCGTAGTTGAAAACATGGAAAACTCTCTATCAACAGCTCCAACGGCACAATTAAAATACATATCAATTCCATTTTCACCCCAGTTTGCTGCTGAAGCTGTTGAGGTGGTGGTGATGGTGTTGGTTCTTAAAGTATTAAGTTTCCCTTTTTCTTCCTTTGCCTGACAGAAGCCAAGGTACCACCCAGCCACTCCATCCAGCCACTTAATATGTGAACTCTCTTCTTGACAGCTTTCAGTTCAAGGTCCTTTGCCCTAAAGGCCAAATATTGTTCTCCTTTGCCTGATGCGGGGCATTGCAGTGTCCCCACTTACTATTTTAATACCGTTTTTGCTTAATTATGACACAGTTGAGTTACAACAGCAGCAGACTGAAGGATGCTGTAAACCCTTGGCTGTCCTTTGCCTGCCCTAGGTCAGATGTCAGAGCTGCCAAATGGCAGCGTTGCCAAACAGGGGAGGGGATGGGACTTAAATATAGCTCAAAGCAACTTCTTTTTTCCTTTTTTTCCGGCAAATTGGCCATTTTACTATATGCTACAACACTGAGTCCTCTATCCACCACTTTTCCCAGTAGAAATATCCAATGAGGGAAAGCACAGTTGTTTGTGCTACCAGGGGGTGATTTTTAAACAGTAGGAGAGTTTGACTCGGTTCTTGGCTTAGATACGTGCAGTGCAACCGTCTTGTGTATTCCTCACTCCAAAGTGAATGGCTGTTTAATCTCCATCCCATGAAAAAAAAAAAAGACAGGACATGCTGGTCCCCTGAGATGGGCTTTTTAATTGCTCTAGCTTGACACTCCAACTTGGTGTCCTCATGGCCACTGATTGATTTCAATTAACATTCCCATGCTCCAGGCACTATAAATAACCCTTGTCTGGCCGGCTGCATCTCCACTGCCAGCTCAACCTTTCTCCTTTAGCTGCTGCTGCTGCTCATCTTGCTTCTTGGCTTGGCCTCAGGCGCAGTCTATAATTCTTTCCAAACTTCCCTGTATAAAATAATCATGTACATGAAGTAAAACAGGAGTCTCATATACACACTTAATAACTCTTGTGTACTGTATGAGTGGGAATTCCACTTTATAACCCCCAGAGCTTTCAAATGGTTCTCATTTTCGGCAGCATTCCTCCTGCGAGATCTAAAACTTCCCATTTTTATCCCAAGCTGTTTCTTTCCCCTTTCAACCTTTTTATTTCTCCTCTGGATTTCAGAGGACAGACGACTTCATCTTTTCTTTGGGCTGTGGTTTCAGCTGGGAGCTGATAGCCCTGCTCTTGAGCTCCTAAGCCAAATGTCAGGGTTCTCTTCCCAATGCCACATTTTCCAAATTAAAGCTGCAGCTCACTTGCAATTCAGAGCAAAAGGCTCCGAGTCGAGATTTAGACTCAACTGATAAGATAAGCTTAGGGGGACCTAGAGCTAATATTCTACATGTGTTGGTCTGTCTGCCTACCTGTTATCTCTTTCCCAGTGAAAGAGAGAATATCGCCTGTATTTAGACATCTATTGTATGTGACAGAGAGATAACATCTGTATGTATATGGGTGCAGGAGCAAGACCGATAGGCAGGGAAGGAAGAGGGAGCAATCCACAGATTTGTAAGGCCAGAAGGGACAGTTACATCAAAGGCCTGTAGAACTGGAGGGTTTGAATTTGGAGTGTGGGGGGGTGTTATTTTGATGACATTTTGAAAGCCAAGGGTAAATAGACGCCTCTTTGATAAAATGCACATGTATTTCTCTGTATTTTTTTTCTACCAGCTGGGGATATGGTTGAAGTTTCCCAATCTTGAATTTTAAAAAAAAAAACAACTTCATGATTTAGCTCTATTGCATCTGGGGTTTTTTCTTCTTTTTTTTCCACCCAGCAACACATCCAGTGGAAGATCTCAAAGCACCCTAATCCAGAGACATTTTAAACTAGGAGGATTTGTATTGACTTGGGATTAATCCACAAGTAATGGAAGATCTAAATGGGATGGGTAGGCATTGCCCTCAGAAACCAAGAACCTCTTGCTTCAAAAACTCCTGGTCCCCTTTAGAAAAGAGGCAAGATGGACACTACAATAAAACCAAAGACAGGAGCTTCTCCATCTACAGTTGGGAGAATCAGATGTGTAGAAACACATGCCAGTGGTGAACCCCAAGAGAAATGGGGAGCAAGGAAAACTTGTGCATAGGAGGGGGTCCTGGTGGGCTTGCTGCCCACCCCCGGCTTGCTGCCCACCCCCGGCTTGCTGCCCACCCCCAGCTTGCTGCCATGCTGCCCAACACCCTTTGCCACACGGGTTGCCGTGACTTTAATCTTCCCTCATGTGCCACGATCCCAGCTGCGTGCGGAGCCCATGTGCTCCGTGCATGTCATGCAGTTGCTGGTTACTTGTCTTAATTGAAACATCGTTTTCAATGGTACATTCTTTGGCTTTTTTTTTTTTTCCCCTCCTCTTTTCCCACATTTGGAGCCTGGCCTTGGTCCCTCTGTCGTGTCCCTGGCTTTATTTGCCAAGCTCTTTGTCAGAGCCGTATCTCTGTGTTGGTTGAAAAGATCATGAAATTGTAGATATGTTGGGTGGAGACCCCCTCCAGCTCCCACCATCCGCTGCAAGTATGAGGAAGAATGTCTTTCCTTTAAGGGTGGTGGAGCCTGGCCCAGGCTGCCAAGAGAGGTTGTGGATTCTCCTTCTCTGGAGGGATTCCAAACACATGTGGACATGATCCTGGGCCCCCTGCTGTGGGTGACCTTCTGGAGCAGGAGGCTGGACCAGGTGATCTCTGGAGGTCCCTTCCAACTCCCACCATGCTGGGATTCTGTGAATGGGGTGACCCAAAAACTGGAGGTTCTAGTCCAGGTATGGTCTCACCAGTGCTGAGTAGAGGTGGATACTAATTTTTTGATCTGATGGCCACACTTTGAATAAATGGTTTGCCCTATATGCGATGAGAGCATGCTGCTGGATCGTGTCCAGCCTGGTGCCCACTGCAGCCCTTCCCTCCTCTTTAGCAGGGCTGGTACTCTTCAATTTGCAGAGTGTCCCGATCCTTGAGGTGGTTCCAGGGTGCTGAGCTTTGCCTGCTGCAGTTACAAACACTGAATCCATGGGCCATGTCTCAATGCAAGCAGCCAAGCTGTCTCCTTGCTGATAGAACCACCTGCCTGGTTTGATTCTGCTGGGGATGCGTCAGTGCAACTCATTTATGAAGGGCAAGATGCTGCTCCATGTTCTTAATTAATATTTGGGTTTTGTATCTGTTGTTTGACAAACTCAGAGTTTGGTACCAATGCCTTCACCTCCTGTTCTGTAGCTGGTGTTGGTACCAAAAAAACCCCTAAAACCCTATATAAAATAATTAAATATTTTGGCAATTAAAAAAAAAATTGAGCAGTGATTAATATGGAATGAAAAGCAAAAACATCCAAAGAAGAGTGAATTTTCTTTTGTCTGGTACAGTGACAATGATAATGTTTTAATGCTGTTCAAGGGCAAAAAAAATATAAAGGAGAAAATATAAAGGAGGAGCCCTTTCAAATGGGAGTCATATTTCTGAGAGTGTTGAAATTTGCCAGTTTGATGGTTTGGGACTTAGCAAAAAATAAAAATATAAAGCCCGAGCATGAGTTTGTGATACGCTGTAGTCCTGAAAGATTTCTCTTTTTCCACCAAAAAACAGTGTGAAAAAAATTCACATAGGTCTAATCAGGCAATCTCCCAAACCTATTAGTGGATATGCTTCTAGATAAACAAGAAACAAAACATCCTGAGACCAGCGGGAGAAATAAATAGTTTTTCTGGAAGGGAGAGTGAGTGTGAGAGCAAGGAGAGTAATGGGGCAGATGGGAGCGAGTTTGAAAACTGTTTTTTGCATTACAGGATGTCATTTATTTAGTTCGGAAAAACCCCTGTGTTTTTTACAGCATTATTCTGTGCCTCTCAGAGTTCTCATGCACTGGAAGCCAGCTCTGGCTCCTGTGTCAATGGGCACTTGGGGACTCTGAGCCCTGAGTTATTTGACTGTCAAATGCTGTTACTAAGTCACTGGAAGTCACTTTTTTTTTTTTAAACAAAATTAATTTGTTTTACTCTAAGATGTCCAGAGCAATCATTTGTAGTATAAAGCTGCAAGTGGCAGGAGGATGTCTAAAAATAGCACATTCTAAAAGCTCAGATACAGATACTTTTCCCTTATATTCTGCATCGATATTTAACTTGAAAATCCACAAGTAGGTGAAGTAGGGGAAGTCATGTGATATACAGCTGTACGTACTATAGTCTTGTCATTTATGTTGAATTAATAATAAAAAGTTACTGGGCCAGCTCCTTTTTTGTGAGGAAAAACTTCTTTGCTGTGAGGGTGATGGAGCCTGGCCCAGGCTGCCCAGAGAGGTTGTGGAGTCTCCTTCTCTGGAGGGATTCAAACCTCACCTAGATGTGATCCTGGGCACCCTGCTCTGGGTGAATCTGTTTTAGCAGGGTTGTTGGATGAGATGATCTCCAGAGGTCCCTTCCAACCCCCATCATGCTGGGATTCTGCCAAATTCTGTGTGTTGTCATGCTGGGCCAAAGTAGGAAGACTTGTCAGACAAATTGCTATTAAATAGAGATGCTGGCATTTTATCTCTGAAAATGCTCGAGTTCCTCATGTGCCAGCTTGGGAGTAAATTGTCTGGGTCTGCAGAAATATCTGTTCTGTGGGAATCTGTCTCTGATGGCTCTGGGCTCCCTTTTTACTCCTGGGTGAAGCTGGGTACGCTCAGGGTGCTGTACTCTGTAGCCTTCTGCAGGTCTCTCTCCTAGATCAGATGGACTGTTCTTCTCTGACACTTCTTCCTCTCTGACTACAAAGGGAAAGGTACCAATCTGCACCGTTGGCATCTTGCAGGGGGGGAACATGCCACTGTGGCTGTCCACAGCTGGGTTTGGTGCTAAAGGTTCATAATCCTGGCTTTTCTGCTGGAACTTGGAGGTGGGATGAGCTCTGACCTTGAACTGAAACCAGACCTCTGTTCTTGCCTGGCTTTACAGCTTGTCCCTGGTTCACAGGGTTCTCTTCCCAAGCTCCTGGGAAATGTGGCTCAACCAGATTACAAAGTGGTGTGAAGACATCTAAATACCAGCCCACCTGCCTTGGTTTTCCTTACACGAATAACTTCTGTTACAAAATCCACACAGACCTAGGTAAATAATTGAGCCTCTCTCGCCCCATGGAAACCTCATTCAGGAGGAAAAATATTTGACTTTTTATCTCTCGTTCTGGACTTCCAGCATCCCAAGTCCTTCTTGGCCAAGCTTTGTTCTGGCCATGGAAAGCAATATCAAAAGGCTGACAAGACAGATTCAGCTGCTGAGGCTGCACTTGATGATCTCCAGTGGAGGAGAATCCATACGGTGATGGAGGGAGCCTTCCAACATGTGCTCTGGTCAGTATGGTGGAGCTGGAGACCTGGCTGCCAGGGTCAGGTTGGGACTCTGGGATCAGTCTAAACAGTGCAGTGAACTTTGTGAAGTGCTGAGCATCCTGAAGAAATCCTCTTCTTGGTGTCTCTTGATGCCAGCATGAGGCACATCCCTTCTTCCAGGCAGGAGATCTGCAGCAGGAGGAAGGAAAGAAGGAAACTTGGGTGTAGATAGAAAATATGAGTAAGGAGAATAAGGATGTGCAGCGTTGGAGTGTAAAGGGGGACACCAGCCCACCGTTGCCTCCCTTTGTGTAGCATTAACCCTCCCACTCCAAAGGGAGGAAGGAACAGGGAGCCAGACCCTGCTTTGCTGCCCGGACTCTCCAGCCTTGGCACAGCGTGAGCTCCTTATTTCTAACTCCAGGTACTTTTCTTTGAATCCACAGAGCAAAGGTTTGTGCAGGTTATTGGACCATTTTGACCTTTTGCCTGCTTTGTCAAATGCCAGAGAAAAAAGTTTATTTTATGTGAGGCCAGAGACTGACTGGCCATGAACGTTCATGGCTTTGATACAAGCCCAAGTCCTAACTCAAACAGTAAATTAATTTTGACAGCTCGGGTACATACTGCTCTTCTCGATCAATAGCCAGTTGAGTGACTTCTACACTTGCCCTCAGCTCTCCGGTGGCAAAAGGTGGCTTGGAGTTTGGGCAGTCCTGATACTGTGCCTGAGCACACGCTCCTGGGACATGCCATCTCCATCCTCCAGCAAGACAGATCCATGTAGTGGAGCAGACCTAGCAGGACTTTGCTTGGCTGGTCACATGGATGCAATCTGCAGAACAGTAAAACTGCATTGATAAATTGTAATTAAGAAAGTCTTTCTGATATGTTGTTTTCTCCCTGTGGGAAAAAAAGCTTTCTTGTGAGCTTTGGATGCCTTGGTGGTACCTCTCATGGGCCATGTGCAGCATTGTCAAGACTCAGTAGGTGCGAAAACATCTTTACTATTTTTGTTCCTCCTTTTCAGTTGATCCTTACAGTGCACAAAGATTTCCCTTTTCCTTGTGTATTACCCTTAAACTTTTATGGCTCTACAGGCACTTGAAATACTCAGCAGACATTCACTGCTTTGACTCAAGCCCTGTTTCCTGTGGTCCTCTTGCAGGGAACCATGTTTCATTCTCTTCCTTGCCAGCTTCTCCTCAGTTAGTCATTGTTAACCTGTGAGCTTATTTCAGCAGTCCCAGTTGGTGCTGGTTTAAAGTCTTTTGCATAACCACTGTGAGCCTTGCTGTATCTAGTCATCCTTCCATGTTCCTGGAGATGGTCTCCATACTAACCTGGCAGGTTTTTTCCTTTCTTCAGGAGTTTCCTCAACTGCATCATCCAACTCTCCTCAAAATCCAAAGGCAGATAGACTGAAACCAAGGAGAGTCTCCTCACTTACTGACTGATGTGTCCTTAATTTCCTAGGCTGGCCTGGAGATGTGATCGATCACATGAAGTGTTTTGTTGCCATAGGCCATGGGATTTTCCCCTTTTATAGGATAATGCTTGTAAATGTCTTAGGGTCTCACTTTAATTCTGTCATAAGACTGGGTAATTTCTTGGCTGGTCATGGGAGAGTGGGACTGTCTTGTCCTGGTACATGGTGTGGATTTGGCTGACAGTGACTTGATGTGCCTGCCAGTGATGGAGCTGCTTACAGGCTGCAGCCATCATTTCTTCCTGGGATGTGTGGTGGGGGGGTTGTTCTTGCATTTGTTGTCTTTGGCTGCTTGTTTGTTGTGGTCATTGTGTTTTCATGTTCTGATTTTTGGTTATCGTGTAGCCGTGGAGACCACCACTGCTCTGCCTCCTGTTGTTGTGGCTTCCTGCTCACCAGTGTTTGTTGTGGGAGATAATATGTGGTGGTGTTTTTTGGCTTGTTCCTTTGCTCTGGCTGCTTGATGTTTGCATTGTAGCCGTAGATTTCCGTGGTAAACCCTTTGAGCTCAGAAAAAAAAAAGAACAAGCAAGCTTTCCCTTTCTAGTCATTTGTGAAACTCAAACATGCTCTTGTTCAGCACGACCACGAAAACTTGGAGATCAAACTGAGCCAATTGAAAGTGTCCCACAACACAGAAATTCCCTTCTTCCGCCTTTCTACTCTTGTCTCTCCACAACCAGATTCCTCCTGCCAGTTCCAGGCAGAAAGGGAGATTTGCTGCTGCTGCAAGGGCTGCCTCTGCTCCTGCTCAGTGGGATGGGACAGTCGTGATGGAACATCACCTGAGCAGAGCTCTATTTTTGGTAGTGGAAGACTTCAGGCCCTAAAATGTCTTTCTCAGTCTTATGACTCCATAAATCCATTATTTGTATCGCTGAAGAATAAGATCTGTGTCAGGGAAATGGAGAGGAGGGGTTGGGGGACAGAGGTACATGTTTATATCAAGCTTTTCTGTGCAAAGAAAAAAGTACTTTTTGAAAGGCTCCATTTGGGTAATTTCTCTACAAGCTCCATTCCACTCCTTTTGCCTCCCTCACTGCTCCAGTGCCAAACATCTCCCTTTACCTGTACAGATAAATGGGGAGGGATTCAGGGTTTTATGAACACAGTGTTTTTCCATAAAGATAAACCCACTGCACAATCAGGATGGGAAGATGTAGCTGCAAGGTATTTAGAAGGAGACATTTGAAAGCTCCTTGTGAAAACTTTACTTTTTAATAGCTCAAAAGCCCCCTTATCCCTCCCCCCAAATATGATCAATGCTGCTGAAATTCTGAGAGTTGTAATCAGCTCTAATAGGAGCAGAGAAGCCAAGTGCCACGCGTTGTTATGGCTCAGCCCCTGTAGTGCCGGTATCCGGAACCTCACTTGTGCTAGGATAACAGTAAACAGATGTCAGAGCAGTAGTTGCAATACTGAGTTACCCTGGAAAAATCCAGCTTGCCCTGTGGATTTTTACAGTTCTTGTTAAGGCTCCTTCTTGCTGAATGTTTTTTTCTTTCTCTCTCGCTTTCCGTCCCCTTTTCTACAAGGTTATTTCATTTTTTGCAGGATCAGCTCCCTTGGCTGGTTCACCGTGTGGCTCTGTAAATAGTTGGATTGGCATAATTGAGGGGTGGATGGGATTTGGAAGTGAGTGGCTGGTGATTGAGAAAGTAGGGGGAAGTGTGATGGGATAAGCTGGGTTTACCACCGAGAGACATGTTTGTGGAACCGTGGCTTTTCCATAAGGAGCCACAAGTCTCTCGGAGAAGCAGAGAAATGATCACTGGAGGAGTGAAACTCTGCTCGCTGGGCCAGACGCTGATATCATTGCTCCAAGAGTATTGGCTTTGGCTTTGGCCTCATGCAGATCATGCATACTCCCAGCTCAATGTGCTGAGCAGTTGCTTTTGGCC
This sequence comes from Brachypteracias leptosomus, assembly GCA_013401335.1. Lineage (NCBI taxonomy): Eukaryota > Metazoa > Chordata > Aves > Coraciiformes > Brachypteraciidae > Brachypteracias > Brachypteracias leptosomus. The sequence continues at coordinate 479,633 of VYZX01033439.1, forward strand.
AGGAATAGACACAAGAGTCCTCTTGACGTCTGTAGGGTGATGCTGCTCGAAGTATCTTGAGATCAAGGCAGAGAACCCCATTGGCTGCTTTGGTGCTGAGTTAGGTTTAAAAGCTATGTTAAATATCTGCCTAAAGTGTTACAGAATTGGACCTTTACTCCAAACCTAAATCTATTGATTTTGAAGAGAAATAACCATTTTGTCAGTGGGACCAGTTCCTGGGTTCATACAGAGGCTTGGTCTTTGGGGTGCTCATGCCAATGATAAAGGAGGGTAAGAAAGCAGTACTGAAGGAGGAGCAAGGGGTGGAAGCACAGATTTTAGACTGGTTTTGGCTGGTTGAGAGATGACACCCCAAGGATTTGGTTTCCCATAACATCCAATCCGGGGTGCTGTGTCTTGCCCCCCAACCTGCATTTCCACTGCCTCACCCGTGCTGTTCTCACTGCCACAGGGTGAGCTGCATAAATCAGCTGATCCCATAGAAAGTCAGCCCACCAGTGAAGAAAAATTTTTTGCTTTTGGATCAACTTGCACATCTGATCCATTCCAATACCTTCATCCCTGCCAGACCTGTCTCTGAAGAGAGTGAGGAAATATAGGCAGAGTAGCAGGAAGGTGGACAGGCAGTGGTGAGCTTTTCCTGAGCAGGGACAGGTTATGTGTACTCTGAGCAGAGGAGGATGAGTCCAACCTTTCCTGGTGACCAGCTCAGCAGTCAGCCTGCCAACACTTGGTTCTTGGCAGCTTCAGCTCCGTGTTGTCATCAGCTCTGCCTACTCTTTTGCAGGCATCCCAAAAGGCTGTAATTTGTAGGTGTAGTATTTTTAACCATGAAATTGGTGTCTCTAGGCACACCATGACCACAGAATGGCTTTCAACAGAGGGGCGTGGGCAAACAGAAAGGGTTTGTTTTGGTCCTTCCCTTTGATGCTGGGGTTCATGAGTGCTGTTGAGGGGCTCTGTCCCTGGAGAGGGAGGACCAGGGTTCCTGTCTTCAGGGCTGGGAGCCTGCAGGGAGAAGCTGTCAAGCTGGGGATGTGGGTTTGGATGTGGGCAGTGAGGCATTACAAGGGCATGTGCAGAATTCCCCCGAGTGACCACAGCACTTTGCTGAACAACTCTCAGAAGGTTTCTCACCCTTCCTCAAGGGAGGATGCTGTGCTCCCAAAAAAAGCCTCCCAGCCGATGTCGTGATATTTATCCAGTTCTGTTAGAACCATTTCTCTTCCTGTGGCTGTTTTTGCTCTTCATTATCTCCCTGGGAAGAGGTTGTTCTCTTGAGCAACAATATCCCCCAGACCAGTTTGGTTTCTGCCGGGTCCATATTTAGTGGGGCTGTTTCTTATTTAGAAGCAGCCTTTGCAGGGGTGTGAAGATGTTCTGCGCCATGTGAGCGATGTTACGTGGGCTTTGCCCCCTGCTCTGTAGCTGTAGAAAATGTGCGAGAGATTTCCCTGCTGCTAATGAGCATTGTGTTCGCCTTCCTCTTTGGGGGTGGGATAGATTTGGGAAAAGACAGCAAAAAAAAAGAGGCCTTCCAGTGGGACGTGAATGTTTCTGCCTGTGTTCCCACATTGTTCCCAGCCTTCTGCCAGAGTCCAGCTGGATGACACAGGCCTCCAAAATGTAAGCGAGGTTCCCTGGTGAGTGACGCACGCAATCGAGACTTGCCGCTGGGGTGGACGAGGTGACAGCAGAATTGTGGGTGGTAGAGCACGTTTGCTGGTGGGGAAGCGGGTGGCCAGGACAGCATGGCCTTCACCAGCGGCGTGGGTTGGACCCTGGGCTTCTGCAGATGTTGGACCCAGACCCTTCTGTGGCCCTGAGTGTATTTGTAGAAAGGTTTTAACTTCCTGACAGCTCTGAGAAATGTTTGCTCCTCTGCTCACAAGGGTTTGTAGCGACTAGATGAGGGGTAATGGTTTTAAGCTAGAAAAGGGTAGATTTAGGTTGGGCACTAGGAAACAGCTCTTTAATATGAGGGTGGTTGATCACTGGAATGGGCTGCCCAGAGAGGCCCTATCCCTGGAGACATTCAAGGTCATGTTTGATGGGGCTCTGAGCAACCTGACCTAGTTAGAGATGTTCCTGCTTATTGTAGGGGGGTTGGACTAGATGACCTTTAGAGGTCCCTTCCAACCCAATACATTCTATGATTCTATAGATAGCTGATGGGGGTCATCATGGACTGACAGGTACCCAAGGATTCTTGGAGCGAAGACCAAGGGAGTGATGGGTTCCTGGGAGGTGGGAGCACAGGACCAGCCTCCAGCAGCAGCAGCAGAGAGTCTTTGCTGCTAATGCTTCCAGGGAGGGAATTTGAGGAAATGCTTGGATAGGAATAAGTAGAGCTGGCAACAAATGTGCATTTCATTTTATGAACATTTCATGGTGAAACTTAAAACTTCCACAAAATTTGGGGGACTGGATAGCTCAGGGGATTAGTAATGGGATACAGAGCCTTTCATCTCACCAATGCCTTTTCAACTGCAGCTCAAGTCAATACCAGCGACTGAAAGTTGTTACCATCTGATGGCTTATGTGTAATGAGTTGATGGTCTCACTCCATTTCCTGGTAGTCAGGTATCTGCGGCTGACGCACACAAACACACCATAAAGCCTGGCTGCTCGCCAGCCTTGTTGGCAGCCTCTGCCAACGGCTAGATGAGTCCAAGAGTGAAATATCCCATTTGCTTCTAGCTGGGAGCTTTATCAGGTGGTGTCCTGGCTTGTGCAGCATGTGAGAAACTTGTAAGGTGGGAAAGCAGCGGGCTTAGAGCAGTGGTTTTATGTAGACATCTCCCACCTGTACTGAGGACTACAAGGAGCCATGTTTTCTGGCCTCCTCTACAGGCGCTCACTCCTCAGCAGAGCTGTGATGTGTGGAGATTTATGTTTTGTGAACAGAGCAAAGACATTATGGCACAGGACGTTCTGTTTAAAGTAATGTCACTGGTTTTCTCCCCAAAGTGGAACCTGGAGCCCATTTTACAAGCATTTCTTTATTAATGCATCTGGGATGTGACTCTAGAGTAGGGCTGCACCATCATCCCCATTTCCAGCTGGGGAAACTGAGGTAGAAATCAAATGAAGGAGCAGATATTCCAAGATAAAAAATTCAAGAGTTTGTGGGTGCTGGCCCCATATCAGGTCCGATAATGGATTTAGACCATTGGTATACTCTCTGCTTCTTCCTCAGAACATCTGCTGTTGCTCTCTCCATCATGGATCTAAAAATGGTCCCTCAGATGAAGCCTAAGAAAAAGGATGTTGCTTGGGGATGTGTTCTTTCACTATTTTGTGCTCTAGAAACGTAGTTAGGATGTAGTTTGGAACAAGGTGACTCCTAATGAAGGTGTCCAAACGTAGATTTTGTTAGTTCTGTTCAAAGTCAAGGTGAGGGGTGGTGATGGGATGAAGAACCAATTACAGAGATGATTGAGCCATGGGGCTGGTTGTGATCCCCTGGTGAGACTCCCTGGCCACTGAGCAGTGATCCTTGGAGGATGCTGGTCCCTCATGGGGCATACAGACTGAGAATCCCTCAGTAGCCCTCCGCATCTGGGGAATTTCAAACCCTGTGTCTAACAGGAAGATCCTCTGGTCCTACCCACAGGGATCAGGTACAGCCTGGTGTCAACTGCTCCATGGTGTCAGTTCCAGGGGGGTTGGGACTAGATGATCTTTGAGGTCCCTTCCAACCCAAACCCTTCTATGATTCTCTGAAAGAATCTATAGACCACAGTGGTGGTGGGGTAAGGCCCCATGTGCCCCACTGGCCTTTCCATGATTACACAGAACCAGACACAAGCAGCCATTAGTAAACAAATGATGTCAGCTCCCACTGGTGATATTTTTAAGCACTTTATATATGTTACTTTTCTGTATGTATCTCTGGACTGTTCCTTCTCCCCTTCTCAATCACTCCCAGAGCTGTTTGGGGGTTTTTTTCTTTTTTTTTTTCCTGTTGGTTAAAACCAACATCTGTAGATTTGTTCTTAGCAAAAATAAAGCCATCCATCTCCTTGGGCCTGCCATTCTGTCATGTCAGCTCAGGAAAAGTGGCTGGGTCAAGGTTTACAGTAGCTGTCGCAACCCGCAGTGGGAAAGGCACTTATCTATAACGAGGGGTTAGCAGCTCTCAGGATCTCATCCTTCCCTGGGACCGAGGGGGTGGCCGTTGTTTATCCTCTGGCACACAATGAAATGATGGGAAAACACGCTTGGATGCACTCTGCAGTAGTAAGGTGGGGCAGGGCAGCAGTTAAAAATGGAATGGAGCCTTTGATCCCTGGCCAGAGCAGATGACTCCCAGGGTTTGGGTTTTCGGGTGGACGTCATGTTCTTTCTCTCCGTCTCCGTGTACAGAGCGAAGAGTTCCCCTCCTACCTAGCGAGCAGAACAAAGCCTCCCAGGCAGGCTCGGGGGAAGAGAGGGGTTGCAAGTGTGGGTGGAAGGAAGGAGGAGGGTTTGAGGAGCCTTGGCTGGTCCCTGCTGTCATGCCTGGCTCAGGTGGGTGCTGGAGGAGAAGGGTACAAGCCTGAGCCCTCCTGACAACTGGCCAAGGAGGAGAGCCTGCAGCCAGATGACTCCACCTCAGAGTCACCATGTTCAAAAAACGAGTAGATGTGTCACTTTGAGACATGATCTAGGGGTCAGGGAGATGTTGGACAAAGGTTGGACTTGATGATCCTAGAGGTCTTTTCCAACCTAAATGATTCTATAAATGTGGCATGCATCCCAAGATCTCAAAGCACCCCAGCAAAGAGCAGGCAGCAGAGCCTCTGGGACACTGCCTTGGTGGGGGATGCTAGGGCCAAGCAGTGAGTCATGACAGTGCTGGGTTTGTGACAGTGTTTTTCCTGTTAATCTCCCTCACCATCTCCCCCAGAAAACACAATGGAAACTCCATAATCCAGGAGATAGCCTGGGGCATACCACAACTCCAGAGGGTCCTGGAAGGAGGCTATAAGTCCTCCCCAGATTTCCCAGCAGACAGACCAGGTAGTAAATAACCGCCCAGGCCCCAGAGATCGAAGGGGAGTGATAGAAGCATTACGTGCTTGAGCTGAGTCCTGCTCCATCCCAGATCTGGAGTGGGACACTCAAAGACTCTGAAGCACTGATTCCTTGGAGCCAGAGTAGATCATCTGTTAAGTCTCTGGCACGACAGACTTGCTTCAGAGTGAGCAAATTAAAGGTCGTCTCTCAAAATCTGGTTAATGCCACATGCCAGAGTAGACGGCGAGAGAAACAGAAAGATGATAGATACTCAGATGTATAGATCAATCTATGGCTCAGGGGATGTTTGTTTCTTGTTTGGTTTTGTTTCTGTAGTCTAGGTATATTGTTTTTATTATTTATAGCGTCAGGGGGAGTACTCCTGTGTGTTTGAATTTATTTGCTGTGCTATGTGGCCGATTTGGAACATGTCCTGTTGTGGGTTTTTAGTTATTATTTTTTTGCTAAGGAGCTCAGCAATCATTTGGCACTGAGTACAGGAAAAATAAATAAAATAAAAAATCCAAGATTTCATTTAACCGTTTACCTTTTCATCACTTAGCCACTGTGTATGTGTTGGAGATACCTGAAGGACCCTGTGTGGCCTTGATTCAACAGGTCTTTGGTGAAATTTAAGGGTGTGCCCACAGCTCAGGATGCCTTGCCAAACGGTGGACACAGTGGGGATGGCTTCGCCCGGGGCTGCAGCCCTGGAGATGGAGCACAGCAGCTGCTCAGCAGCAGCACAGGAGCCTCAGCCAGCACGGAAAGAGGATCCATTACATTTCAAGTTAGCTTTCAACTCGCTTCAGTGTTTTAACATGAATCATTCATTCCACTAGTGAGATGACTGAGGAGCCCAGGCAAAAAAACAGAGGAGTGCTACAGAGGAACATCTGAGGGGATGCGGGTGGGGGACTTGGGCATAAGGACTTCAGCGGCTCAGAGATGTCCTTTAAAAGCTTAAGGAGGAGTCTTGCTTTTCCCTCTTAAGAAACTCAGTGTTCTGGACTGGTTTCCCCCTTGCATTAGTGTGCTGCAGAAAGAGCCTGTAATAACGCCCTGGGGCTTTGCTTCTGAGCTGAGCCACTGGTCCCCTACATGGAGCTGGCTCCACATCTACAGCAGCTCTTGTCTGGGAGACTTGGGAAGTCCCAGAAGGAGGGATGCAATGGCAAGACGAGGAGGGAGGCAGTGTGGATTCTCTCTTTGGGGTACCAGAAGCAGAGGGAGCTGCTTTTGTAGCCCTGTGAACAGGGGCTAGGAAGGTCCCAGTGCAGATATTAACGTGGTAGTTGTCCCTTTGGTCACACATCTGAACCTGAGTCAAAAGACTCTTGAGCCCACCATGTGCAAGTGCACAGCTGGGGCAGGAAACTTGCCTCTCCTGCAGAAGACTTACCTAAAAAATCAGGACTGTTGAGGCGCTAAGGATTGAGTCGTGTGATCCTGTACAGAAGGCAAGGGTCTTCCTTAAGCCTCAGAGCCCCTCAGCAGTTCAGTTCTTGAGTTCCTCCTCACACGGTGCCCCATGTCAGGGATTTCTCAGATCACATCTCTCTCTGCAACTTGAACTAACAACTCAGGCAGCCAAAAGCCAAATTGGGCGCCTGTCCTCTGAGCACAGGGGACAGTTCTGGCCTCTTACATTTGCAAAAGTAGTTTAAAAGCAACATTAAGGCCAGGAAACCCAACCCGCATAGCCTGGAAGTTTTGCGTTGTAAATAGGCTGAGGCATCATTAATTCAGCTGCTTTGCTCCCCCGTGGTATCAACTACGCTTGTTTTCCTTGTTACGTGTAAAACTTGACACTTTGCTATTTCTGACTTTGGATCTGTGCTAAACTTGAGACCCAACTGCTCTGAACACACAGTTTGGCCAAGTGGACACTTCAGTAGAAACCTAAGTTTGTGGAGTTGTCCATCTTAGTGGGATTTCTTATAACTTGGACTTTGGGGATTTTTTTATCGTTACTGTTCATTCAGGAAAGAAATGGTGCTGCTGGTTCCATCTGTATCTCTTGTATCATCTCATTTCCAAGATATTGGAGGGGAAATGCACGAATGCTTGGTTTTAAAGCTGTGCAGCATTGCCCTTTCTAATGACTTTTAAGGTGTGTGAGTGTCACTCTCATCATGTGTATTTGAGTTATTCTCCCACTGTGTTTGAAATACAGAAATTCCTACTGATTTCATTACTATTGGACAAGCAAAACATCTCCATGTAGGCTGGTACAAGGAGACAAAAGGTGGCCCTGGCCTGCTCCAGACTACTTGGATGGGAGCCAGCTTGGGCATGGGCAGAGAAACTTGGGTCTCTGCACCTCCATTGTCTTTTGGAGGTACCCTTCAAGGTGTGTCCATTTTTCTGTGAGAGTTCAGCACAGTGCACAGTATGATGGGTCTCAGCTGAGCATGTTCCCAGTAAAGCTGGTCCAGTCTCTCTTCCCTCTCTGTGTAACAGGTTACAATGAAAAGAAAGAACAGTTCTTGGCGAAAATCAAAGCGTTTTCTAAGACTGTCAGCTTCAACTAAATTTTCCATGAGATGAAGTTGGCATGACTTCCTTTAGCTTTCATGTTTTGTTTGGATAACATCAAAAGGCTCTTGTTTCAATGCACTAGGATCTTGTCATTTCGGCACTAGCATTTCACTTGGTTTCTCTATTATAGTACATAAACTTTTCGGTGTTACAGTGAGTGAGGGGTTTGGTGACCCCCCACGAGGTGTAACAGACCTTTAAAGTGGATGATGCTTGTATACCTCTTCCAGAAGGCACTCAAAGACCATGGCTTCATAGAGTGACTGGAGGTAGGGTAGGACTTCCCACCACGGTGACCTACAGAGAGGGAGCATGGAGGAGGAACTAGTTGCCTTTAGTCTTCGGTATTCAGCACTGAACTGTAGCTGAGTTGTTCTCATCCATGGGAGGGCTTTGGTTTCATCAGAACAGAAAAAAATGTGGTTTTCTTCCTAATGGAAAACTCTAGGAATTTTTACTTTGTAGAAAACTTCAAAATCTTGGCCAGTTTTTCTCCAAATGGGGATCTTAAGTGAGTTTGGTCACACTGGAAGTTGTGACAGATAGGGCACATTGCTTGCTGCCCAGCTGCAGTGCCCAAGAGCAGCTGGTGTTGAAAACCCTGACATGCTCCTTGGGAAGGCTGCCTTTGACTACAGCAAATCATGTTTGTTTGGGTTTTAATCCACAGAGAAGTGTTTGAAACAAAGATACTTTCGAGGCTTTGAGGAGCACAGCTCCCCCAGTTTTAGGGCTGTTGAGTGTGTCCCATGGGTAATGCTAATGGTTCTTTTTTTCCTCCTAATGCTCTGCTTCAAGGGGTTTATTTTAAATTATACTGTTTTAAATGCATGAAGTTTCCCTGGAAGGATAAAGATCCTTCACACATGTCCTCAACAGGGAAAAAAAGGCAGACTTGGCTGTGGAGAAACAGGTAAAGGGTTCTTACGTTAAGGTGGGATGAGTTATCACTGCTCACTCTTTGGTTTCCAGACCCATTGGTATTTCCAAACTAAAGCCCAGAGGATGATTGTCCCATTTAGGAGGCTGAATTGCTTGATTGAGTTCCTAAATTCATTGTGTGCATTCGCTTCTAAGCTGACAGTGTTTCTCAACAGGTACCACTACTAAAACCACAGAGCTATGAAATCACAGAGAGTTCTTTAGAGATGCTTTATCTTCTGGTTGGTGCCTGTAGGGATGGGGAAGGGGAACTCTGCTGCTTTCTCTCCTGGCTTTGGCTACAATCTGTTCTCACGGCTGTGGGCCATTAAGCAGGGCATGCTGTTTTCCCTCGTTGCCTGCACTACAGGCTTGGCTTTGCTCAATCCAAAGATATATGGTTGCATTTTGAATGAAAGCTCCATCTGAAACCAGTTTTATCAGTTTCCTGGAAGATGACAGGGTGAAAATATGAGAAAAATGTCTTTTCAACACTCTTGGAGGGTTTTTTTTGTCCTTTGTCGCCCTTTGCATCAAGCTTCCTTATCGTTTGACCATGAGAAAATGTTTTCACCCAATAAACCAGAGGCCAAACCCTCATGGGTTCATTAAGGGGTGGCTGGTGTGACTGGAGATACCTGATCTTGAGTGTGAGGGGAACGTCAGCTCCAGGACCTGTGCTTAGTACAGCCTTTATTTGCTTGCTAGTGAAGTTTTGGGGCAAGGAAAAGGAGAGACATTTCTCCTGCTTTAACCAGCTATTGTGGGCTAAGCTTGCTTGCTGGGGATGAGCTCAGCTCTGCTGGCAGGTGAGGGAGAGGAGCAGCCAGCCCCTTGCTGAGCTCCTCCTTTCCCCCATCACTTGGACAAGGAGGAGAAAGTTCCACCTTGGCTGCACTGGGGCTCCCAGTATGAGCAGCCGTGCAGAGGAATAAGGGGCTGTTTGACAGCCTGTAGCTATTTTGCACAGAAACAAGGCAAGAAATGTTCTCACTTTCAGTGACTTCCCCACGAGGTAATATAATTTTTCCCTTTTTTCCCCAGTGGTTGCAGCTTTCCTATCTGCGTAACGACACATTAGTTAGGTCACTTCACAGCTATGAGGCTGTTGTGTCAATTCTCTCTCTTCTAGGAATTCTGCCGATGAATCATCGACACTTAAGGCCGTAGTTTGATGTCTTTATTCACACTTAATGCTAGTACTTGGCCGCAAAAGTAATCCTGGGGAACCCAATGGGACTAACTGTGGAGTTATATACTATTAAATCTTTGGCCTTTTAGCAGAGTAATGGGTTACAGCCAGATTTGTGAATAAAACTGAAACGCAGCCCTGGCTTTCGGAGGGGTTAGAAGTGGTGCAGGGCAAAATTTTTCAGGATGAAACCTAGACCCATGTGAAAATTCCCTGCTAGCTGGCTTCACTGTAAGCCCTCAGATGTGATCCTCGGGGGAAAGGCGGTTGGACCCACCTGGCCTTGCTTCTCAGAGGCACCACCAGAGCCTGGAACAAACTGAATCACAGGTTGGGGCTTTTGTCAGGGCATTCTATTTAGTTTTTTTCATTTGTTCACTGTTGTTGTGATTAAGCTATTTCAGAGCGTAATAAATAATCATTTTTCCAGAATATGAGCTGTTTAATGCTGGATACCACAGGGCATTCTGCTTCATGGACTGTTGGGAGATGCAGCCATGGAAGATGTGATCCTGCTTTCCAGGATCCAATGGTCCTGCTGTTTATTTGTAGGAGAGTCGTGCTCAGATCTCTGCTCAAATTCTAGGTGGATTTGCTGGAGTTTTCTAAAGATGAAGCAGTGTGCAGACTTCAGCTTCCTTGATGGGTGGGTGAGAACCATTAACTTTTCTTTTCCATCTAAATAAAAAAAATTAAATTAAAAAAATATGTATTTAGTTGTTTGAAAAGCATTGATGCTCCATTGGCCTCAACAGTATCTTGATAACGTGGTGCTTGGTGAACTTCAGATGTAATGCTGAGGTTAGAAGTGCTGGATCAAGAGTTTTGGGGGTAGGGAACCCCCCAGTTTAGACCTTATCAAAGTGGGGATGCAGTTTGTGACAGACACTGGGTTGTGTCCAGCTGATGTGCTTTCCTGTGTGTCAATGGACCAGAAAGTAGGAGGCAATTGAAGAAAATAAGCCCACCTTTTGGCTGCTTCTGTGCTGTCGCAGAGGGACGGGGACCAGCAGTGGTCCCAGCAAGGTCCCACCAGAGTGATGGAGGCTCAGCCGGTCCCTTCCTGCACAGACCAGGCTGCAAGCAGCGTTAACACTGCAGAAAGCAGAAGGGATCCAGACCTGGTGAATCGTGTAGCTCCTGTGCCATAGTGTTACCTAAAAACCCCAAAACTAACCAGTTATGGATCACAGATTTTCATGCACTGAATTTTCAGGAGTCCACCTCAAGCCGCAGGGCTGTAGTCTCAGCGATGGAGGTGGGGGGGATGAGGGGATGGTGCCATTCTCCTGTAGTGCCCTGGTGTGACCAAGTCCTGCCCATCCCCGCTGTGCTGGGAGCAGAGAGCAGCTCCTCGAGCACGGCCGTGCCCCAGGCACCACAACAGCCCATTTTCAATGCACCCCAGACAAGAAACACCAGCAAAGAGCAGAGACGCTCCAGTGCAGCTGTATAAAATTACACTGCAGGGGAGGAGGGTGGGGAAATGAAGAACAGCCATACATCCTCCCTGGGCCAGGGCTTGGTTTACACTGCTCCACAGAGGGGTTGTTTTCTTTTATACTAGGTTGGATCATGGTGGTGGGGGCTGTAGGTGAAAACATGACCCGGGGCAGCAGCTTCGTGGCTCATGATGTTGCTGGTCTGCTTGCCTGAGCTCCTGCAAGGACCCAACATGGAAGCCTTGAAGTCTCTTTTCTTTCTTCAGCTTCCGCTGAGCCTCTCCCTCCCCCTGGTTCCCTTCCCAAGGTGCTTTTAATCCCTTCGGTTAATGTGAAATTAAGATAATGAGTCAGAGAGAAGAGAGGACTGGGAAGGGGGTGGCGAGGGCGAAGGGGGAAAGAAAAGAAAATAGAAAGAAGAGAGATTCTTCTGACAGATAATTAGGGAGATTGGTTTACCAGCCAGGGACTAATGCTGGCTTCCCAGCTCAAACAGTCCCTCGTGGCTCATTTTGTGACTTTAATTTCCATGGGGTTCCTTAAGCAGGTGCCCTCTGACAGGTAGTCAATAGAGGACTTCTGGCTGAGCACCAGTGCCTCTTTGGAGAGGTCAGATTGGGAGGTCAGAGAGCAAGGCCTGGGAGGTTGGCAGGTCAGGAGCCATCACGGTGACAGATGAACCTAAATGTGTCCCCCGCTCCTGGCCTGTCCCTTGCAGAGCAGCAGCGCTGGCATCTCTGGAGACCAGCCCCCTCTTTGCTAAGAAAGGTTCCTGTTCCTCTCCTGCTCGCACCTCTCAACTGCTCTTCATTAGCTGGAGGGACAGGGCTTGTTTGCAGCCCTCGAGCCGCTGGTGAGAGGGTGCTGTCTCCATACCTCTCAACTGGTCCTCATTAGGTAGAACAGTCCCCTTTTGTCCTGCATGAAGCCCCCTTTGTTTCTCGGCCACAGCGGGGCCACGAGAGCAGAACCTGATACAAAACAATGCAGCATTATTTAGCCACAGTCTAAAGTCAAGGAGGGAGCAGCCTTTCAGGAAGCTCTGGCTGCCTCAGCCTGTGCAGGGGTAAACACCCAGAGATTCTAGCTGTCTGTCTGTCTGTCCTTCCTGCTCTGAGCTTGGTTCTTCTTGCTGGTGTTTCTAGTTGGAGTTCACACCATCTTCCACCAGCTGATGTTGCAGAACCCTCTGAGAATGTGTTTTTAAGGCGATGTAGCTAAAAGGACCCTCCTCCTTTGATTTTTCCGCTGACTGAGAGCAGTTTTTACTCTGCTTTCCTGTATCCTGGAGGGACTCAGTGCTCCCCACTTTCCTTGAGTGGTTTGCCCAGTGTCCCCTGCTCTGGCAGCATCTCCCAGCTTGGTGATGGGGACCATTTTGCTTTGCTTTCACCCCTCCCGGGTGCCTCCCTGCTGCCAACAGCTGATGTGTTGGCTGGAGCCTGATTAGTCATTCTGTCTGAGATTTTTTTCAGATTGAGGATAATGATGGCAATAAAGAAATTAATTTTCCTTATAATTGGATTCCTGCTTTTCCCTGAAGAGCTGATGTCTTTTTAAGAAGCAGCGGCTCTCACCTCTGTGTTGGTGACTGTGATGCTGCTGTAAAGTGGTACCACCACAGGATTGTCTGGTAGGTGATAAATCGGGTGGCAGAATTAAATGCTTACATGCCTGGAGTGCCAAGGTCGGGTCCCTGATCCCATTAGCCACTTCTTTCGCCCAGAAACAGCTGGAGCAGAGTTTAGCATCAGCTGCAAAATGCCTCGTTCAAGTAGAAAACTGAAAAGACATGAACACAACCAATGTACATTTGGGTTCCATCCACTGCAAAAAAGTGAGAGGACTAGAATTAAATGGTGTTGAGCCCCCTGAGAAAGAAAACAAAGACTGATTTTTGTGGAGCAACTGGAGAGTGAAAATGCTGCTCGCAATGAATAATGTTTGCAAAATAAAGGTTGTCTTAAAGTATTTAAATTTAAAAAAAAAAGAAAACCCAATGTGGATCAAGCCACAGCAGAGCTTCATAGAAGCAGGGGTGAGGACAAGGAGCTCATTGTCCATGTGCCAGTGATCCAGAGAGAGAAACTTCTCTGTCCTCTGCAAGAATCTGAATATGAAAGTCCTCTATAAATCCAACCTTATTTGTGAGTTAATTGGGATGGGGAAAACAGGACAGCGGTGTGGAGAAATAGGGCTTTGTGGCTTTCCTGGTGCACCTCTGCCAAAGAGATCCTCCTTCTTTTGGGTAGTGCTGCTGTGGCCTGCAGAGCAAGCGTTTACACCGACTGCTCCATGCCAAGACTCTTGCGTCATGTTGGTCAAGGTTTATTTTGATAGAGCCCCAGACGGCGTCACGTGTTGCACAACAGCCAAACCAACATCTCAGCCACTTTGGGAAGCCCTTGCCTGGTGACCTCGAGCCCAGCCACCCAGTATGAAGGGCTCTTTGGGAGCTTTAGCGACAGCTGGAGTTCTGCATCTACAGTCTGTTGGGTGTTAGGTGTCCCCACCCCACTGCACACTTAAATTCTGTGCAACCAATCCACAGAAACTGGTGTGGGCCTCCCATGTGACTCAGCGGTGACATACATGGGGCTGGATGTCTCTGGCAAGCAGATGTTTCAGTGGGCAGCTAAGAATTGTGTTGGGGGGGTGGTTGGTGTTTTTCCTGCAGAAACCTCCAGCGCAGTTTGCAGAAGGGCTGGAAGATCTGCTGAGTGGCTTGAGCAAGGGTTGTATCCAGTGGTTTGGTCGCAGGCTGGTGCCTTGCTTTCATTTTGTGCTCCCCCTGTGCCACCCCGATGGTGGATGGGTTTTTGGCACCACCAAAGCAGCTTGTGTCAGATGCCCAGGGCTTGCTGCACCTGCAGCAGGGTGGTCATCCCAAGAGGACTGGGTCCATGTGGCAAACTGGGAGCTGTTTGCTCTTGGAGGTTGGATTTGCTGTGTGGCCAAGGTGGGGGTCGGGCACAGCTCTGGGCTTCAGGATGGCTCCTGTTCATGGCTCCTTCTGCATGGAAATGCCATAGCAGGGTGGGACGTTCAGCCTTGCAACTGAGGGGTTTGTGTTTTGTTTTGAACCGTAAATATAACACAATTGTGTTTATATAATGCAGTTATGTGAGATGCTGCATATGGGTTTTAAATAGAATAGGAGCTAAATTTAGCCTCTCTTTTTTCCCACCCATTGATTTTGTGGAGATAGGCTTGTTTGAAAGACTTCTCACCCTCAAGTTTACCAGACCCTGTACTGCATGATCTCACTGCTCATATCTCACTCTTTCTCCACCCTTCCCTCCCGTTGTTTGCTCTTCTGCCTGAAATGAGACATAAAAAGTTAAACAAACTTTTTCAAGACAGGGAACGCATCATCCTATGTGTTTATGCAGTATTAAACACAACAAGATCATTATCTGGAGACACTGGAGACCAGATTCACGTCGGATATATAAATGAGCAAAGTTCCCATCAAGTCCATGATTTACACCAGGGCAGGGTTTGGCGCCAGGGTGTATAAAGATGAGCAAGAAAAAAACCCATTTCTAATTTGCAGACTTGTACTTTTTCAGCATGCAAGCACCTCCAATTAAAAAGGAAAGAGATGACTGGAAAAATAAAACAAATAGGCTGAATGTAATCACAGGAGCAAACTTTCAAATTATGAACATATTTATATTTTTTAATCTGACTTGGTTCTTTTCCAGCCAGTAGCAAACTGGGTCTGAATTTCCCCACTTCTCAGGGGTCAGCACTTGGAATTTGCCTCCTAAAATGAGCTGAAACGATAGCTGGGATTCTGATCCAGTAGGCAGTGATGCAGAGGGTTATGGAAATTGCCCTGGCTTTGGCATACAGGATTTTAGGAGAACCTTTTTCTCAACCTCAGGCTCTGCTGAGGTTGTTTTGATGTTTTCATTGTGATCCACAGATCCTGGGGTCTCTGCAGTAAATTATTTTGATTTCATACTTGTAGACAAATCCTCAGGTCAGCTAACCTGGCTCTATCATAAACAGCACTTGATTTTCAAGGCTCTCAACCAGCAGCATCCCCTCAAAACCACTCAGATACAAGGTGATTTTAGGTGTGCAGACAGTCTCTGAGGAAGAAATTCATAATCTATCAAAGCTATGCATAAAATCTGAGCAGGATCTCAGCTCAGGGCTGTTCTCTTCAGCTGCTGCTTCTGCTCTTCCCTCTGACTGTTACTTCTAGCCTTCTTCTGGGACACCACAGCCATGCTTCTAAGAACTTCCCGTCTTTTATAGCATATAAAGAAAGATCTTCCCTATTTAACAGGTGAGGAAACTGGAGAGGCGAAGTTAAACCAGAAATACTTTGGAGGAAGAGGAGGAGGGATGGCATGACCTGCGCCTGTCCCTTTGTACATGACCTGGAGTGTGTCTCAAGGTGCTGCTGATCTGGTTGTGCTCATGCAAAGGGGGACAGTAGGATATCACCTCCCATCAGCTGTGCCTGTAATTTTGTCCCTGCAAGGTGATGGAGTAACGTGGCCAAGGTTTCCTTGCACTGTCCTAGGTGACTTAGATGAAAATTGTTTGGTGAAAGACTGGAAAAATTCTAATTTCTCAAGGACTAAAAGACTGGCCTGATTTACAAATACTTCTTTCTCACCTCACAGATTATTTTCAGTGCTGAAAACACCAATAAAGACATAACGAATATATTGAACTTACTTGATTTGAAAATCAAGGCAAAGTGAGGGGTTTGGGGTAAGCTGATAGGTCTTTCTGTGGAAAAAAAAATTAAAAATAAAATCATAAATGTTGGGGTTTGTTCTCTTAGGAAGGAAAAAAATGATCCAAAAGAGATGCTTTTGGAGGAAAAATAGACTGGTCAGCCAAATTTTTGGTCATATCTTATTCCCTATTTCCTACAGCCTGGAAGAGTTTTCCACTTTGTCACTGGTCCTTCACTCATGTTTGTGGGCTAAGTACAAGCCAAACTTCCAACTCCAACAAGGATGTGATATATATGGAGAACTTGAGCAGGCAACAGGCAGAAATAGTTTGGGGCTTTTTCTAGTACGGATCCAAGGCTTAAAATAACCTGTACACCCCGAGGACCTCTCTGTTATCTCACTCTTTCGTCAAGAGAGAATTGCCATTGCTTCCTGGCAGCAGAGATCTGATGCACAAAGGAAATCTGAACAATTTCCCACGTTGTGAGGTCTGGAATGATGGTCGCCCAGTCTGTGCAAGGTTTAAATTGGTGGATGGACTGGCACTCATATCATTCTCTAGGCCTACTGGTGACATGCCAGGTGTACGTGATGTTTATTGGTTTCAGGCTTGGCCAATGCAGAGTTTGAAGCCCGGGTTTATTTTTGAAGATGGGATGATGCTGTGGTTGAATGGCACGTAGGTCAGTGCCCGCTTTGGCCATTGCACTGTCCGTGGTCTCTTCCGTTGCTCCCTTCCAGGGCTCCCTGACTGCATGCTAATTAGGTGCTGGCTCCAGGCTTTCTATTTTAATGCTGTTTGATGATAATCATCATTCCTGCAGGATGAATGGTTGAGAACAAAGACAGGAAACGTCCCCCTGATTAGATAGAGGCAGGGAAGCCATTGGAGGAAAAAAACAAATGCCAAAAATGACAAATGAGGGTCCTGTAACTTCTGCCATCCTCCTGGGGCATTGGAAGGGCCTGGAAGGATATGTGAATAAGAGCATAATTTACTGGCTTAGCAAACCATATGTTGGAAGTCTTCAAGTATCATCTCCATCTGCAAGCAAAGGCCAGCAGGAGAGATAAGACCAGGGAGCTACCAAAGCTGAGCTGGTTTGGGTATAGTTACACAAAGTCACCTTCATTCCATTCTATTGAAGCTAAAGGTGACCTTTTCTACTGCATTAATGCTATTACTGGATAAGAGGTAGAGGGACAACACTCAGATGTAGGTTTAGGTGCTGAGCAGAGCATGAGCTAAATCTGCAATCTATTCTGAGCACTAGTTGGAGTCTGACCTTGTTTCATGTTGATTCGTGTTGATGTAAGGCCATGCCCAGGCTGAGCTTTGTGTGCTCCTTGGGAAACACCAGAAAAATGGACTGTGCTGTTCTTCAACAGTGACCCAAATGTGCACGTTTCTGCAGAGTAGATGGATGTGGCCTCTCTGGCTTCTCAATTTATGGATAAATCTGTCTTTGCAGTATTATCAAATATTTCCAGGATCCTAAAAGGGCTTGCAAGTCTCTTGCTGCAAGAGCAGGAAGGGTCCTCAAGAGCCTGCATTGGGCTTTAGGTGTCAATCCACGTGTAGAAACCTGATTCCATGGAGCTTGGACCAGGTAGTGCTCAAACCTATGTCCTGGCCAGGTACCAGAGATGCTGTTAGGATCTAGTTTTACTTGGACCTTTTTGTTCCTCCAAATACAGAAGTGCTCTGTAAACCAATCAAGAGCAGTCTAATATTTCTAGAGGAAATAACACAAGCAAACTCTTTGACTTCAGTCAAATTGTTGTCAGAATATTGTAGCTTCTCTAAAACAGAAAGGTTTTAATTTTCAGTGGTTGAAAACTGAGTGGGAGCTGGAAGTACTGGCGAGCTGGTTCTGATTAGCCCTGAGTCCCCCCACACTGCTGTGCATTTTGGTTGTGTTTTTTTGTTGGTTTGTGATCATTGCACGCTGAGGATATGAACAAAGTGGTGGTCCAACAAAGGTTGGACCTGATGGTTCTAGAGGTCTTTTCCAACTTAAATGATTTTATAATTCTATGATTCTATGTGTGGGCATCCCTGCGAAGCCCCCAAAACCAGGGAGCTTGGGCTAGAGGGGCTCTGAGGTGCCCAGTGAGTGTGACACTTCCATGGCTTGGTAGAACCACCAAAGGTTTTCTGAAACTGGATGGAAGATCAAGGCCTAACTCCTTCCTTTATCACTGTTTTGACTGTAGAGAGGCAAAAACTTGACCTGGAGAACAGCACTAAGTCTTATCTCTGGTGTTCCTTGGCCTGCTCCTTACAAGACACTTTAAATAAAGGGTTACTGTGATTCTCATTGATGTCTATGTTTGAAACCAATGGAAATCTGCTGAAAGCAAACAGAAATATTATGACTTGACTACTTCAAACTTAAGCACTGGGATGAAGAACATTTTCTAAGGCTACAAGGGTTTTGTTGATGGCAATTTTGAAAAAGAGAATGACTTTTCAGGTGTGCTTTTATAAAAACAAGCCTTCCATCTCTGTTTAGTGGTAATTTATAACTGCTTTCTTAGACCTGTGCTGTGAAATAAATTAGGGACATGCCTGGAAAATACTGGGTTGGCTTAAATGTGCTGCAGAGCCTTTTTAGTTTCTTTTATCCCGCATTTTTAAATTAAAGAAATGTGATGATTTAAGGCGTTTGATCTCTGAATGTTGCAATTTTTATTAACGTTTGTTTCCAGTTGTGTGTTTTTCTGGTAATCAGTTGATGGAACCTTTCACCTCTAGATTTCCACCTCCAGTGTCGCATGCATTGCTCAGGTCCAGCCATCTGGCTCTTCCCTCCCACCACTGAACAAGTAGGGGGGTCACTTTTTTTCTGAAAAGGGAGAAAAACAAATGCTTCTGCAACCATTGCTGCTTGGCAGCTTTGTTGGATGGCCTCAGCAGGGTCAAGGACTGAAAAACAGCTGAGTGACCTACTGGTCCCTTTCTAGATAGGGTATTTCAGCCTGGGACTGAGGTGTACCAGGTTGCTGGAAGTTCTGCCAAGCAGATCAACCTAATGTGTGATTCCAGTTCTGAATCAGGTATCTTTCTCTTCCTCCCCTCTTTTGTGGAGGGTCTAATGAATCAAGATGTAGCTTCAAACCACTTGCTTCAAAACTGGGCAGATCTGCCTGATTCCTCCTCTTGAGGCCAGTGCAAGTTCTGTTAGGAGTCCCTGATGTTCACAGTGAACAGTTTTGAGCCATTGGTCTAGAGCAATATTGTATAAAGAGCTGGTGTAACTTCAGGAGAGAGGTTATAAAAAGGTCACTAAAGTTTGAAAACCTCTAATAGTATATTCTTATCCTTTATTTCCAGTAACAGCACTTCCAAGATTTTTGCTATGTCACTTCTATTTCCTTGTACCTTCATGTATGTATGAGAAGGACACTATATCTGAGTTCCACTAGACCACTTCAGCTCCTCCTGTATCTACCAGATCTTCCTGTGAAGAGTCCCCTTTTCCCAGACCACTGTCCTGGCCTCTCTGGCCTATCTCAGACAAGCCACTACTTCAGCAAAGTGCCATTCCCCTCGTAAGAAGGGAGAAGCTATAATTTGGTTTAAGCAGACACAGCTTTGGGGCTTGGATTGCTCTCCAAGGGCAGAGTCTATGATTCCAACCTTAAATAGGCTCCATAACATGTCGTTCCAGCCGCTGTGTGTGTGCGCGCGCGTGGTTAACTGCTTCCATGTTTTTGACAGATGGCTTGGTGTACCTCACAACAAAGCCAACATCCTGTTGAACAAACAATGAGGAAAGAGGAGGGAGGAAGAATGGGGTGTGGGAGAGAACACAGGATGCCATTTATATTTTTATTTATGCAAGCGTTGGATTCTTTTTTTTTTTTTTTTTGAAATATTGTGTATGCGGCGGACTGAGAATTGGGGAGAAAATGGAACTTTGAGGCTTAGTTTATGAGGAGTCTTCAAAGAGGAAACTTCTAAACGTCCCTCCAGAGACTGTGAGACTTGTCATTACTCTTGCTTGTACTGACATCATGGAGACTCATGCCGTTGGATGAATGGAGTTCCTGGGTTACAAGTCTTTTGTAAGGCGCTCTGTCCATCAGGCCTTGGCAGTGTGTTTCTTTGGGAGAAGCTTTCAAGGTTCAGGCTGTGCAGTGTTTTGCTTTCAAAGTTTTCTACGCGTCTGAAATGTCAGAAGCCCTCATTGGGCTTCATCTTACAGTGAATTGCCTTGCTAAGTGACCCCTTATTCCACGACTCCAGAGTTGCCTTCCATGGTCCAGCACATACTTTAAGAAGAGCAAATTGTCTTATACAAGACAGGGATGACGTCTCTCACTGAACTGGGACTTGGACTTAAATCTGTGGGGAGAACTTGGAGAAACCAGGGCAGAGTCTTGTCAATCTGTAGTGTAAACAGGAATATTTGATAGCTTTTGAAAGTGTTTTTGAGACCTAGTTGTACAGAATGCTGAAGGCATGGAAACCTCTCCAGATAGCTGATAGCTGTTATTGAGATGGCCAGCAGAAATCTTTTGGTCCTGTAGGTAAGCTGTATGAGTGCATTGGTGCCCAGCCTTGACAGAGGAATAATCCCAGGTCAGCCAGAGAGCAGGGCAAGTGACAGTGACTTGTTTGATGAGTGGCTTGAGAAGCAGTGCAGCTTCTTGTCTGTTATTGTTCAAGTCCTCATTGGGCCATAACTCCTGTTTGGATTCTCTATAGCAGAACACACAGCAATCTCCAGTGGCTTCTGATGACTGTTGTAGGAGCAGGTCCCATCTCAGGTGTCCATTCTGAACAACCAGAGTTGCTCTTGCAGGACTTCAGCACTAGCTGGCATCTGCCCTCCCTGGTCAGTGTGATTGATTTAGACGAGCATGGAGTTCAGCTGACCCCCGCTCCTCAAAGAAAAGCTGACTCAGCTTTACTCCTCTTTCTTTCATCTGTGCCTCGATCTATGCATTGCTCTGCTTTCTGTCTGCTGTGACCCAGCTCTTCTGGTTACCGTTGGATCAGTTTTTCTCTGTCACGTGAACCATATGCAAATGTAATATATGTCTCTCCTCCGTTTATGTTTCTGCATCCCTCCCTACTGTGATCATGCCCTGCTTTACAGTAGAGTTCTCCCAGGTCAGATCTTGTGCAAGCATGTGGCTGATTGAGGCAAATTCCCTCCATTTGGGATTTCCCTGCCACAGAACAAACCAGATTTTGCACCTGAATCAGATGGTGTGGATCCCTGTTAGCTGCTCAGCACACTGCTTCACGACACAAGGGAAGTAGGAGCTGGTGATTGTTCCCATTGAGAGCTTCCACATCTGCTCTGCAATAACTCCAGTGAACTTCACATGTATGATCCCTTCCTCAATGCAGCAAGAGGCTGCTGAACCAGACCATCAAACTATTGCCAGAGGCAGCTAGACAACAGCATTCTGCTGCTGGAATATCAGATACCCTTCCTGAATTGCTGCTGAGCACTTTACCCCAGGGGTGTACCTTGTATCCCAAGAGCAGGGTTTATCAGTATTTACCCCCAAAAAAGTTGCCAGTTCCAGGATCAAGAAGCAGCAGTAGAATAGAATGATAGAATGTTTTGATTGGAAGAGACCTTTAAGATCATTGAGTCCAACTGTTCACCCAGGTCACTACTAAACCATGTCCTTCAGCACCACATCTCCATGGCTTTGAAACCCCTCCAGGGATGGGGACTTCACCAATGCCCTGCCCAGCCTGGCCCAGCCCTTCACAACCCCATTGGGGAAGAAATTGTCCCTTGTGTCCAAACTAAACCTCCCCTGGCATAACTTAAGGGTGTTTCCTCTTGTCCTATCCCTTGTTCTCTGGGAAAAGAGCCCAACCCCACCTGGCTCCAACCTCCTTTCAGGGAGTTGTGGAGAGTGAGAAGATCTCCCCCGAGCCTCCTTTTCTCCAGGCTTAACACCCCCAGGTCCCTCAGCCGCTCCTCACCAGGCTTGTGCTCTAGACCCCTCACCAGTTTCTTTGGACGCTCTCCAGCACCTCAAACCATGAAACCCTCTAGTTCCACAGAGGCATCTGCTCATCGCCCAAGCAATTCCTCATCCCTGAAATAGCAGGGTCTGCTAAACACTACCAGCTGAACATCAACCCCCACACCATGGCAGGCGCTTGGGGAGGCATCACTGTACCAAGTCCCCATTTGCAATACATCATCCCTCTTTCCTCACGTTTCCCAGGCAATGTGAATGTTTTTTCATCCTTCCCTGCTAGTAATGAAGTAAAGTATAAAGTGAGTTATAAAGATGTTTAAAGGAGCTTTTTCCCCTGGCCTGGCCTGGAAGATCTGAGGTCATTCACGGTGCACATTAGTAAATATGTGTAGGGCCTTTGGAGCTTTCTTCCAGAGAAACAGCTAATAAAGCTGGCTGACCGGGTTTGTTGTTCATGCCAAGACACATTCCAGCATCTGATTATTTTATATCATTACTTTAATGTGGAAAGAAAGAGAGAGAAGCATTAATTTTTCCAGGTGGATTGGCCTGCTTGAGGGAGGTCACGTCGTAGGGAAAGTGCGTTGGATTAAAACTGACACAAACTGTTATGTCGGTGATAAACTTGGTGTAACTCAGCTTCACTAGAGCTGAAGAAGGATGGGTATGGCAGCTGAATTGCTTCAGACTTCCATTCTGAGGCATTTCTGCCTTTTGCAAGATTTGATGTGGAATTGAAAAACAGGAATGAAAAAGAGACAATAGCATTGTAATTTCTTAAGTGGCTTGAATTGCAAAGGGAACGTTGGAAACTCATGTCAAAGACCTCCTTGTAGTCAGATGTAGTACAGAAGATACCAAAGAGGAATTTCTGCTTCTTCAGAAATTCTGTAGTTTGACAGGGAGGAAGAGATAATCCCTATTTGGAATAAAATGCCAAACTCATCACTTCCTGCAGCTCAACCTAAAAAATGGATTTAACGTTGCCAAAACACTTTGTCGGGAGGATTAGTCGCTTGAACTTTTTCATTGTGGTAAATAATGCAGAAAAGTAACAAGTATGCTGACATTTCCTCCAAAAAAAGTTATCAAAACCAATACTTCTCTTTAAATTTCTGCTCTTTTAAGATAATTACCCTGCTTCAGCTCTTGTGAATCAGCTCTGCTCTTGGTTTGAGGTCTTGGTCCTTAGATGTGTGACCAGTCTTTACTCATGGGAATAGGGAATAATGAATTCTGTGAAACTGGATGCACAAGTATGGACTCTCTAAATCAAAAGTAGTCATAGATTCACATTCTGTAGGTCTGGTTTAATTTTTCACTTTTGTGTCACTTCATTGGCATTTCTCTTAATTCTCCCCAACGTAGCCAGAATTGGAAACAGGACTTCTGAAGTCTGGGAATTTGTGGCCAGCTTCTTATCTCTCATTGGTTTTCCACTACTGTAACTTCAATGAGGGATCATCTTTTTTTGTTTAAATATTCTGGTGTGAGAGAAACGAAGACCAAAGGACCCTGGATAGTTTATGATGGGTTGCTGGATGTAAGTGGAAAATTAGAAGTGATCCATATCCGGTATATCCAACTCTGTTATCCATTTAATCATTGCAATTCCAGGCACTGGAGATTTCTAAATGTTACTTGAAAATGAAGTGGCTCGTTACAACTGATGTTGCTAATCCTTCTGCTGGCAGTAGCTCCACTGCTGAAATGACATAATTTGTGACTTGCAGTGATCAATGGTGGTGTCTGCGGGTTAAACCTAAACCCCAGTTTTCAATGGGTTTGCTCCTATCTTACAACACACTTGTCAGCTACTACATGTGGCTGTTACGTTTGACGTTAGATGGTGAATAAGTGAAAATAAATATTTTAATCCTATTTCTGTGTGGTCCTGTCAAACAGGATGGAGATAGCAGGCTGGTGTCCAGTGTTCCTAACTGGAATTACATGGCTTTTTATTCTAACTCGATGTGGAAGTTCCTGGGTTACACTGTACATTATGAGGACTTCCCAGCTCATAAAAGGTATTATGAAAAGAATAGTCCTTAATTTTCCAGTTCTGAGGATAGACAAGAACTAACAGTCCTCATTTTCAAGATACTAGGGAAAACTTTTCTCTATAAGCAGAACAAGATTGGCTGTTCCCAACAGCTAAGTCTGATCTAAATTGTAATATAGGATTCCTGTCCAGGAATGATCTATAAGTAAGTTTTCATCAAAAATTCTTGGAGATAACATACTCATGGTTTCCTAAACTTCTGCTGGAGATACATCTCTTACTGCAGCAGCTGTGAAGGTTATGAGCAGCACTTGACCAGCTTGGTGAAATGGTTTTGTGAGTAGGGAATATGTTTATGCAGATCAGCCCATTTTCAAAGTTGGCATCTAAAATGTTGATTATTTTAAAACTGAATTGGAATGTACTGACTTCAGCTTTTGGTGGAACATCACAGGGATGAGCCCAAGGAGACGTATACTTTGGATCCTGATCTAAACTTTAAAAGTGAAAACATCAGATTTGTTCCAATCTGAGAAACTGGGTCTAGTGTAGAAGGTGGAGCATCATTACTGATCTGTTGGTAGGCTCTGATTATTTAATCCCACGGTATTAGCACCTTCTTCACAAGTGGTGTTTCGTGCAGCTCTCATCCCTCTAATCCACATTTTCAGTTCTGGTTTGCATTGCTTCTTATTTAAAGGAAGAATTTCAAGGACTGTAGGAAGGCTTGAAAAAGGAAACTAAAAGCACTGGCAAGGCAGAAGAGATCTCTCAGGTTGGTTGCTCAGCTTTCTTAAACTGCTGAACTTTAAACATGGCCATGCTCCTTCAGCCCAGCTTCTCTTTCCCCCTGGCTTCAGCTGTGGAAAAAATGACAATAAAACTTTGTATTGTGATGCAGAATGTAATGTTCCCAATGTCAGGATTCATTGCATTCACCCATCACAAGAAAAACATGACCATGGTCTAGATCTTGGGTGGGTTCCAGGATATCAGCAAACCCTATGGGTCTGCATGTTGGTCTCTCATGCTGGGGACTCAAATCTGCAAAAAGGAGGTGTTCTCAGTGTCCCAGAAACTGCTTCACACCCATCCTCGAGCTGTAAGGACTGTGGCATATGAACAGAATGGGCACAGTAACATGGGCCAGACCAGAAAATCACAAATGACCTGCAATGATTTCTCTGCTGGACAGTAAGCACAGTTGATCAAGGCTTAGGGATATGCAGTATGTTATGCTGTACGTCTTGGAAACCCTTCAAAACCTCCAGGGTTGGACGTGCCTCCAGATATTTGTGAAATTATTAGAAAGTGAGGAGGGATGGAAATACGTATGTGCTGGAAAACTTAAGGTCTTTGGTTGCCCTCAGATTGTTTCAGTGATATTTTCTTTAATTGTCCTGAATATCTTGGGGATGAGTGGAGAAGAAGTAAATTTGCGAACTTTTACATTTCAGGAATATTTAGCTTTTTGATAATGATATTGGTAGAACATGAGATTATTCAAAGAAATCTGCTGGCTCCTTTTTGTAGCTTTGAACCACTTTTGAGTTACTTTTTCAGCAGCAGCAACAGATTCTTACACCCTCCATGTTTTTCCCATAATGTGGAGTGAAAGCTACCTTGGTACTGAATGTGCTCACAATTAATGAGGTGGTCACCTCTGAGAAGGAGTAGAAATTTGACCTAAGTGGTTTTACAAAGCTTGGAAACATCTTCTCTGTAACTGTTTGCATGGTCAGGGGAACGATAGAGGGGGGAAAAAAGCAAACCACACGAAGTTCAGTCTACAAAGATTCTTTTCCCTTTGTTTTCTGATGATTTTTTTTTCTTGTTGCTGAAATGAAGTTGTCTTCTGAACTTCTTCAGATGCTCCCCCCAGCTCTGTATCCACCTCCAAAGTTGCTTTGAGTCCAGACAGTTCATCATGGAAGAAGTTGGGCTGTTCCAGAGCTCTAGGGATGAGTTGGGACTTCAAAGTTCTCTGTGACAACTGCTCTGGACTCACCCTGGGGATCCAGGATACTCTGGTTGCAGAGCAATCCACCTTTCATACAGTCCTAAAACCTGCTGGGATGTGGGAGCTTAAAAACTAGGCTTGCTCAGCAGTGGACTGCTAAGAAGCTGGGAGAATGGAGCTGTCTATAATGCAGCAAATTTCTGTTGGAAACCCATGTGGTTTATGTCAGGATTTTGTTGAGACCAACGTGCCTCTAAGGAACATCTCAGTATTGGACACATTTGGACTCTGCAGTTTTCTGATGCAATTTCTGTACCAGTTTGGTTGATGGTTACATGCCTTTGAAGCTGTAGCAATGAGAGTGTGTCATGAGAAGAAAGGATCTTATATCCACTCAGATCTGCACCACTAAAGTACGTCCAGATGGACAGATGACCTCCAGAGGTCCCTTCTAGCCTAAATTATTCAGTGACTCTGTCTCTAGCATTCCAGAGGGAGTGTTAGGTGAAACTGGGACCATCCCATATGGGGAGGAGGATAGAGTTATATCTGCAAGTCCTGTATCTTGACCCCATCCTCTGCCCTGGCCATCCATCACTGGGCACTGGTATTTTATTCTACCAGGATGTCAATCACCATTTCAATTAGTGAGTGGGAGGAGAGAGTGTGGATGATAGCACCCGATCTTCCATTTGATTTAGGATGAATCACACTTAAGAGGGCATCTGAGGTTAAAGAACACAGGATTCTGGACACATGTATAAATCAACAGGCTTGAGGTTTTCATTATTCACCTTCTAATGTATGAAGTGATATGACTCATTGGATCATAAAAGAGATCAAATAGCTTTGTTGCTAATAATTCTTTCCTTGACCCATTCCATGGCACATTAGGTTTGTAAACAGAGTTTTAATGGCATCCCTTGGAAGTAATAACATCACGCCTTTAGAGCACCTTGGCTGGCTCTATGCTCCTGGCTCTAACCATGCTTGGGTTCAATCCTCTGCCGTTTGTGGGAACTAATGCGCTTTCCTATCTCCAAGTTTTCAGTTATTGCCTTTTTGAGATTGATCATCTCCAATTACTCTGCCTCCCACCCTCCTCTTCCACAGATGACATTTGAACCCTCCCGGGAGCCCACAACTCAGCTTTCTCCCAAATGATAAGCACTCCCTGTAATGTTCTGCTGGAGATAACATGCTTGAACTTCAGCGTGTTGTTAATGTCTAATGAGCTCACGGCGCCATTTACTGTTTTATGGCCAAATCATGATTGTTCATTAACAAAAGTAGCATTAGACCATGTGTCAACTTTGGGCAGAGGAAGAGGGAAAGCGGAGGGGTATGATGGAGGGTAAGAGGAGGATGGTACCTATGGTAGCAGAGGCAGCAAACTTCCTACTGGCTCTGGTGCTGGTTCTGTGCAGCTGCTGCTGTGGAGAAGCCTTCAGTGGTGGAGGGAGAGCATCTCTGCCTGGTACAGGGTTCTGGTGTTGGGAGTGATGAAATGTCACAGCCACAGCATGCTGTGACTTCCAAGGAACATGGTATCCATCAACTCCCAAGTGATTATGCTCTGATTGATACTGTAGTGATTTTTGTCCTACTGTGCATCACCTTTTGGAGTCTGCTTTGCTTTGCTTCATTTGCCTCTGTCTGTGCGCCTGCCTTATTATTTGCTGGCTGCTAGAGTGGTGCTCCCTGACACCACACCACCTTTGCTCTGTCTGCCCAGGCTGCAAAGAAGACTTGCACGTGAAGTTGGTGTTCCCAGGGTGGGAAATTCCATATTCAGGGAGTAGGAGTGGGGAAAGGAAGGTCCCAGTCTCCAGAGGGGTGAACATCTTGGAACTGCTCCCATCCCTTCTTGTGAGGTCAGAGTAGTGGGAGAATAGAATGTCTAACTGGTGATGGAGAGCCATGACCCATCTAGCTCACTGTCCAGAAGAGGATCCCGTCATGGTGTTCATTGATATAATTTTTCTGGTATTGGTGGTGGGAAAGGTTCGGATGACATTGGCAGACTGCAGCCTTCAGGACCTGGGTCTTTGTCCCAGGTAGCTGTGGACTGAGAAAATGCTTAGAGCAGAAGTGTGGTAGACAAGATCTGAATATGACTAGGAAGTGTTACCTGTCCTGCTTGAGGCTGCTGCAAGTCTCCAAGTACATTTTTTTGCTTGCTACTGGCTTCTGGGCTCATCTTCCCTTGGTTATATCTAACAGAGGGAGCTTGTGCCTTTAAAACAGTGGAAAATGATCAATTTGCACTGTAGAGAGAAGAGAATAGCCATGTGTAATATTTTCTATTGGCCTTCACCACCTTCCAGAGGTTTATTTGGATACCAAAAATAAGCAGGTCAAGGAAAAAAACAAAGCAGCTTCCTACCTGCCCATCCCTTTTATTTCTATCCTATTTAAACAGAGGTACCTGGTCTGGGGAGAGAAGGAAGAGCGTAAAGGATAGGAAGGAAAGGGAAGAAGGTTGGGAACTATCACTGTAGGACTGTGCTGCTTCATCGTTTAGTCTCAGGTTATTGCTGAGCCTACAACAGATAGGAGACCTTTGTAGAGATAAAACATGAAGCAAAGTCTTGGAAGTTCTTTTGGGTTTTTAAATTTATTTTTTTTAATGGTGAATAAATTAATTCACAGGGTGGTGGACACCCAAAGGCAGCAATGAACTCTGTAGCTGTGATGGTCATAAAAGAAGGGTTTAGCTGCACTGCAGTTGAAAGTCTCCAGTTATAGCCTGGAATCTTGACTGTTGCAGATGTATGGACCAAGGAGCTTAAGAAGAGTGCTGGAAAGGGAAAACAGTGTGAAGAATGAGTGGTTGGGAAGGCATCTGGGAGAACTGGGGTTGCTCCATCTCATATGATGGACATTATTGTTTTGGTCAGTTTCTATAGTTAATGCACAAGTTCTTCCATTGAAGGAGACTAACAAAAGAATGCTCGGGGTCTGCATATAAATAGCTTTTGGACCGCCTTATATTTATATATATATATTGGTTAAACAAACTTACATGGATAAACAATAGCAATATAATGTCCTTTTTATAGATATTGCTCTGTACATGCAACAGAGCTGTCTGGTGTGTTTATCCCAGCTCGTAAACCATGCGCGTTTAGTACAGGATGTGTACTCTTCATCATTTACAGTTGTTTAAATGGAGCCTTTCGTGGTGGTGCTGTCATGCAAGAAAACACTACAAGCCCCAGGCAGAAAGTATTAGGTGTCAGGGGGTGGATGTATTAAACAGGAGATTTAATTAGAACACCATCATGATACCTTCTAACTAAAGAGTATATTCAGTTAAAAACTGATTAGAGCTGAATCACCATCTGAGATCCGTGAAGAAACTTGGGGGGGAGGCTGGGATAGTTCCCAGCACCCATGGGATTTTTGTAGAACAGGGGTGTTTAGCTCCCATTAACATCTCTGGAGTCGTTAGTAGCAACCCGAAGGCTGGATTCATCCCTGATCTTGTAAAATCACTGCTCTTTGCCAGGACTGGACTTGGCTCAGGGAGGAAAAACTGCTCCGATGTGTACTGGAAAGCAAAGGCTGGATTTGGGATGCACACTGAGCTCCTGGCAGCTCTGCTCTGGAGGAGGATGGCCCAGAGAGCATCAACGAGCAGCCCTCACAGGGCTAACAGGGCTGGTGTGGGGAATTTTGCCCCAAATCTTGCAAAATTCTTGAAAAGCCAAGCTGTTTCCCATTCTTTCTGCCCACCCTTGTGATTATGGATGGGATTTGCAAGAATATTTAGGAACAGCAAAGCCTCGTGTGTGAGGACAGATGATTAACTTGTTTATGCTGAGGGATCTCCCCGATGGGTGGTTTATTGTAGAACTGCACGTCCACACAGAGCCTGACCAGTAATGCCCAGCTGTCCCTGGCCACTGGACACAGGCTCTTTCCAGAGGAGTCATTGCCTCCCTGTTTCCACATGAGGGAAACCAAAACAGAGCAAAGTAATTGATCTACCCAGCCCGGAAGTTGAACATCAGGCTCTGAAACCCATTTGGGCACTAGAATATGGTAATGTTTGTTCCTCTTAAGCAGCTACCAGCTTGGATGAACCTCAGGTCTGCTCTGGTATGATCATCTCTGGACTGTCCCATCAGTACTTTGGTGCCTGGGCAATGCCTGCTGAGAACAGTCTTTGTTTTCTGAGCTTTCATTCTGCTCTGTAATGTTTCTCCATCGCAGCAGTTTGTCTTTCCCTCCTCTCTGGCTCCTTACACATAGCCTGGGACATTTGCCTCCACGGCCAAGACCAGAAAGGCCCATTACAGCGTTATTAGCCTCTTCTTTTGTGTCCCATGGAGTGAGAGCACTGCCGAGCCCACTTTGCCTTCCAACATTTAACAGATTGGCTCAGGTCTAATTTCTGCCGCTGTGTTTACAGAAGGTGGAGGATAGAGGGAAAGGGGGGCTGCTGCATGAGAAGGGGGGCACGGAGAAAAAAAGAAATCACTCACCCTCCATCAAAGAGCTGCTTTCCTCCTTGTGGTTTCAAAATGCTTCCTCCTTCCCCAGCTATCCTGTAATCACTCTCCAACATTCACCAGAGCAGTGTTTACATCCAGCCCTATTACCGGCAGGGGAGACAGGAGAAATTAAGGGCTCCCATGCCCCATTATCTCCCCCTCCTCTCCCACTCCCACAGGCAGACACACTTCTCTCCCCTTACCCCTTTTCATCAAACGCCTCCAATTCATGGAGGAGTAAAAGCCCTTTAATGGGATTCTGCAGATCTTAAAATCCAGGTGGTTTGTTTAAAAAAAAAAAGAGGAGAGAGGAATATAAAAAACTCGGAGAAGGATATCACCAGTTCACTCTTTTTTTGGCTTCTTTGTTCCTTTTCCACGTTGTCTTGAACCTTTTTCTCCTCCCCAGCCCCACTTGGCAGACAGGGTGAGCTGAAGCTTGGCTTGGATGGCTAGTGGGACCACACAGAGTTCACCCTGGCTGGGATTAATTTCCGATGTACAGCTGAAGAATCCCATGTGCGCACACACCAGCACAGAGAGCCCTCGCTTTTCCTTGGGGTTTCCTCCTGGTGCTTCCTTCCCCAGATCCCCTTTTTCTCAGGAGCAGGGCGAGCTGTGGTGCCATGGACACTGTCAAGGCAAGAGGCTCTGCCCCAGCATCTCCAGTGAAGACAGAGGCTCTTAGACGTTGGGCAGGCGAGCAGACGTGTGAAAAATGGCGACTGTTGGACGACAATAAAATGCAGATTATGATTTTTTTTAATGAAGGGTAAAAAAAGGATAGTCATCTGGTACTGGCACTTGACGGGGACTTGAGGTCTGATTCCAATTCCTTGTTTAACCGCAGATTTCCTCTAAATAATTCTCGTAATCTCTTGATTCCCCAGCTGAGGTCAGGGGCCCATTGTTCTACACCCTCTAACAACACAATGGGACACAGTTCCTGCCCCAAAGAGCTTACATTGAAAACAATCAAAGAATGAAAAAGAAACCCAGGCTTGCCTGAAGTTACACCCTGGTGCTAAATTGAAGATTAGAACCAGACCTCCTGACTCTCTAGGTTTCAAGTCTCCTGCAATTGTAACATTTTTCTGGCTCCTATCATTAGATTCATGCTGCAGTGTTAAAAACCATCTAAATAGAAACCACTGGATGTCTTGCTCCTTACAGCTGAGGAGCAGGAGCTGCATTCATGATGGACAGATAAGGTTCTATCGGAAGGATGGCTTTTGCGTTACGCTGGTTGTTGGTTTGCACTTAGTAGAGAGAGATTGGGAAGTTTGGGGAACTGGTTAACCTTGGAGGTTGCTGATTTGCCTCTGAAGCAGAACGATGGACCAGTGCTGTGATGGGCTTGGCTGGCGAAGGCATTGCGTCAGGCTGTATTGAAGTCCCTTCCTCAACGGGAAGGGAGATGGCTGTGGGCATATGGGGATATTTAAGTGCAGAATAGTCACTCCCACATGTAGGAGTTGTTAGAATAGCTCTGTGCCTGGAACTCGCTCCCTCCCCTCCCAGGACATGGATGTGTTGAATGCATGGGGCGGCGCACACGCGTGTGAACTTGTCCCAAGTCCTCTCAGTGCTGGCACGGCAGAGCTCATGCTGCGGGAATATTCATAGCGTGGTGGTCCTGGTGGAAGATGACAAACTGGAATGAGGTTCTGGTCATACTGGCAGTGCTCTAAGGCATTGACAAGCTCTTTGCGACTGAAAGGTTCAAACTAAAGCAGGCTCGGCAGATGCCACCCTTGGTATCACTCCATAAAGAGAGGATCTCACCCTACGTGTTGCTGGAAACCTTGTGATGTTACTGCTTTGTTTAAAGTCTCAGCATCTAGAATGATCTGATAATATGGCTGGTGATAATTTGTGTATGCACAGACATATAGCATCTATATGTACACTTTAAATTGTTTTCCCTACATAGCTTTCTACCTCCAGAGTATTTCAGTGACATTACTTTAGCTCTGGATATTGAAAATTTTTAGTGTGTTTTCCTTTTCCTACTTGTCAGTTTATATGAAACTTGCAGTCACTTTGAGATCTTTAATTTCATCTGGATTCAGCAACAGGGTAGATATCAGTTTCCAGACTTAGAGAGAGATGGACACAGGCACAT
The DNA here is from genome assembly GCA_013401335.1 of Brachypteracias leptosomus. Classification (NCBI taxonomy): domain Eukaryota; kingdom Metazoa; phylum Chordata; class Aves; order Coraciiformes; family Brachypteraciidae; genus Brachypteracias; species Brachypteracias leptosomus. Next base: position 511,983 of record VYZX01033439.1, read on the forward strand.
CTCGAGGGGCTGCAGGATTCATCATCTCTAACTCTGGGCATCAGAGGAGATTTCTTCTCCATATACGTGAGCGCTGAGATTACATGTTAAACACATTGTACCTCTGCTTGAAGATTGTAGCCTGTACAGTTTAGCCCATCTTTTATGGTCAAGGGAAACAGCTCCTTTTAGGACCTAGTTCAGCTGCTTTATTTCATAGCTTCAATGGGATGAGGAGAATCTCACAGCTGAGCTGCCTATTTCCTCTAATTAATGGATTTAATTTACTGTCATAAGAGGAGATACCTGGAGCCTGCTACTGTCTCACTCCATACCTGCGTGGGCCACCAGAGCTGCTTGATTCTCCATGAAGGAAGCTGATGGTCCCATGTGGTCACTATCTTGTTGGTTCTGTAGGCTTTGATTTCAGGTCCTGATGGAGAAGGCTTGTGCAGAAGAACGTTTTTAGGCATGTAATTGCCACTGGGAGATTTGTTCTTCAGAGTACTGCCTAAGCTGTTGAGTAAGATTTTTATTTTTCAGACTTAGGGATGACAGGTTTGACCGTACGTTGAAATCAGCTTCATTCTTCTGATACTCTTAAATTTATTTTCTTTGTTTGAGAAAAATGCGAGGAAATTGCTGGATTTCCAAACACATCTTCCAAAGGGAACTGCACTTTAGACCTCAGTTTCTATAGAGGTGCTGGCCAAGGGTAATGGGAGGAGCAGGAAAATGATCTAAAGGGTCATATTAAGATTCAGTGGTCATTTCTGCTAACAAAAAATGCTCCAGAATCACAAGATAGGCATCAGAAGCTGGTAAGATTTAGAACAGAAGAAGTCTGACTATTTGGCTTCTGGATTTTGTGCATTTGGGATGTTCTTGGGTCATGCTTTCATTATTTCCCTTGCAACAGCAAGGAAACTTGCTTCTTTTAATTTATTTTTTAATTTAATGAGAGCTGAGACTCTCATGTAATTGCTTGTTTCCTGGAGGTGGGGCCTTTAAGTAAATATCAAATATCCAGAGATTCATGTTAAAAGTTGTGAGTTGGCAATTCTGTTTTATTTTACTTCAGAGAAGACTTTATTCATATACAAAATAGCTTTGAAATTGCCATGGAAAGAGAATTATCACTGGTGTTTGTTAGTTCTACTAATAGCTACGATAACAGCAGTTGAGGGGTTTTTTTCCTATGAGAATTTATTTTACTGGAAAAAAATTGAAACATGTCAAAATGTTTCTTTTTGGCGAAGTTGAAAAGCTTCCTCTTGACTTAATTCTGCCTCTCTTTATGCTACACATTATTTATAATATAAAGGATGAAAGAGCTGAGCCCTATTTGAAATACTGGAGTGGAAATTAGTTCTTACTGAAAATAAAGATTGGGGGGAGTCAGTCACAACAAACTTACTTTCAATAGTTTTCATCTCCTGCAAAGTCTGAGGATTTGGGCTTTTCATGTCAGTTTGAAACCAGGTCAATTATTTTAAATGTAGATATCTCCACAGTTTTTGCCATACATTCAACTTTTGACCAGCCCTTTCTATTGTTCTGGGTTAAGATTATAACAGGGACACCATGGTACAATTTATTTGGTAATAAATATATCCCGTGTTTTCTTGTCCTCTGCTTTTCACTTTTATTGGCGACCTGTTTCAGAAACAATCGTTGCAGGCCAATGGAGAGCATGCCTTGATGCAACATTAATAAGAACAAAGAGGCTTAAATTATAGAAATAGCTGTTTGTGTCACACATTAGTAGTTTTACTCTCCATTTGGCAGATGTATGGTGGATAAAATGGTGTGTGAAGGGATGAAGGGGGGGAGACTTGGACAAGAGTGGTAGTATCTGATCCAGGATAATGAAGAAGACAGATCCATGCAGAGATTTATTTTATGTGCTTTTGGCAATTAGCATTAGTAATACTGTATCTGGGAAGCTGGAACTGCCACAGATAATAATGTTATTGCTTTTGAGATGGTTTATCCAGCTCTAATAACAAGGGCTTGAGTCAGTGGGGGCTGTGAGGACTCGGCACCTCTGGAGGTGCTCTCATATGTGCTTCTAATCAAATAAACTTTTAGGCACCCAAGGTAAGGAGCCCAGGGCTTTAGTGCTGTAAGGTGGAAACAGACTTGCTTGGAATGTTTTGTAGCTGCATTGCTCAATATGTCTGTGCCTCGGTGGGGCTGCCAAATCAAATCACATGGTTCTGGTGAGAGGCCAACTAGTCTGACATTGCCTCTCACCTTCGTTACCTTCCTCTGTGAACCAGGAATTGGGATGAGGTCCTGTGACACCAGCCCATTGTGGCCAGTCCCTATTCCTGCTTTTGGGCTAAATTGTCTAGTCATTACTTGTGAGCTTAAGAACCCCTTAGCAGTTCAGAAGGCCACCCGTACCCTCAGGCCACCCTTGCCTGCTTGCTCTTCATGGGATTGGCAGAAGGGACTCCACTGTCTCTGTTGCTTCAATTCCCAGCTCAGACTCCACCTGCCTGCTGGAAGGGCTGATGGGTGACTGTTCTACCAACCCCTCATGAGATGGAAGAGGTCTAGTGAAGGTTACAATGTCTTAAATCACTGAAAGCATCATCTTGCGACAGCCTGAATGCAAACCAAGGTGGTTTGTCTTGCATTTGTCCTAAATGTCTATCACTATATACAATAATCTGTGTATTTACACCAGGGTTTCATGCAAACAAGGTTTGGAATATTTGTTGCCATGGATCAGCTGAGCCATGATAGCTCGCAGCACTCGGGGCTGTGCTGGTCCATCTTCTTTACCCGCCTGCATAATCCCAAACTAGTTCTTGCTTTGATCTGAGGCAGAGAACTTGCTTCTGGTCTTCCTGGAATTCAAGCAGTTCTGCTCTGATGTAAATTCAGTGGCTGTCAGCAAGCTGCCCTGGTTTGACATAATGCAAATGACACAAGGGATGGGTCTGAAAGGTAGAAATAGCCTGATGGATGATGTTTGGGCAGTGTGGCTGGGAGCTGGCTGGCCTCGCTCAGCCTGGTGCAGCTGTGGTAAGAACCCACCAATGCTGGCACAATCCTGTGGCATTTCACACATTTCACGTATTTCACAGCACTTTGCCAGTTGGAATAGTCCTGGTGACAACTTCTGCAAGGAGAGTAAAGCAAGAATTTCTCACTGCTTTTTCAGACAGAGCATGTGAGGGGCAGGAGACCAGTGGTGCTGGGAGCCACAGGACAGGTTGGAGGAGGAACCGAGAACGTGGGTTTCCTCATCTCCTTGGGCTTACGCTGCAGCTCCTCAACCTGCCATCCCGAAACCCTGCCGAGGCAGCAGAGAAGCCAAAAGGTGTTTTGATCCCCTGAGCTACAACTGAAGCCATTGGCTGACTTCAGAGCAGGGACCATGGGTGCAGGTTGGAGCTGGCGCAGCCACGGCAGGCGTGGCGACACAGAGCACCCCGGGCACCTCCAGCACAAAACTCTGGGGCAGCTATGCTGCAGAAGCTGTGTCACCCATGCTCAGCAAGGTGAGCACGTGGGAGTGTTGAGCAAGATCCTTAAGCCCAAGGGAATGTAAAATCTTTCCACCTCCCATCTGCGCTCTTGTAGTGTGTCTGGGAAGGAGAAGCGAGCTTGTGCTGTCTCTGTTCCCCACCTCCTCAGGAAGGTTGGGGGGAGCTGGGAGCCAGGGACTCACACGCCCCATTCTGTCGCAACGTCCCAACATCAACACCCTCTGATCTATGGTATCTTGAGAGTTTGCAGCTCGTGTGTGGAGATGGAGTATGAATAAGGGCCCCCCAGTGTATTGGGAATCGGGCCTGTGGGTCTCCTGTGTCAAGTGAGTCATAATGTATTAGATCCGAGGACTTCCCCCACGGGTGTTTAGTCTCAACAAACCCAGCTAATTCAGATTTAACTTAGCTCTTAATATGCTACATTGCTGAGTCTTCTAATTAATGCCACATGTTGCAGTCAGCTGTCATACTGAATAAATGTTTACAAAGCTATTAATGTACTGTATTTGTAAACCAGACAAGCTCCTTTTTGGAAATCATGTGGTATGTGTTTTCCCCTCAAAAGATGAAAAAAGTTTTTTAGCAATAATAGATACTTTATTTTTGCAGCAACAGCCACTTCCCAAGAATTCGTTGCTGACTTTCTTGGGCCGCAGCCACGATCCTGGAGAAGGGACATGGGGAAAAGAGCTGTCTTCTAACCAGAGACGCCGAGCCAAGCTGCTCTGCAGCCTTGCCGTGGTAGAACAAGGGGCTGGTAAGGACCAGCGAGCCCTATGCTGGTGGTGGTGCTGGGGAGCAAGCAGAGTCCATGCGTGGGTTGGTGGCTCTGCTGTCCCCAGCCACTGCAATCCTAGTGCTCTCTCTCCCCTCTGCTGCCACATGAGCGGGGACGCCCGGCCACAACCAAGGAAACAGGGAAGGAGACATGTCCTTGAGCAGTCTGCAGGACATCTGCCTTCTGCTCAGGGGCCCTCTCAGGGCTGGGGACACGGGCTAGCCACCACCATTCCCACATGGCCGGCGCTTTCCTCGCATGGGGATGGAATGACTGGGGAGGTGGGATCAAGATCCTGTCTTCTCCCTGGAGGTGTTGCCAAATAGCTGGCTCTGTAAAAAGTTCACATTTTCTGGTTTTTTAGGTTTTTTGGTTGTGTTTAATTCCTTCCTGGGGCTCCAGTGAAGCAGCTTGCTTCTATTGGGGTTCATGCTATTCTGTTGGGATTCATGCTGTTCCGTTGGGATTTGTGCTCTTCTGTTGGGATTCGGGCAGTTCTGTTTCATCCCTAATCTGCTGCAGAAACCATAGGAGATGCCAAAGAGCTTTGAAAGCTTAGGGAGAGCGAGGCTGGGATCTGTGCACTACCACTAGTTCCTGTGCCCCTCTAGGCAGGGCATCTGGCTCAGGGTTTTAGGCACGTTGTCCTAGTTGAAGTTCATGGGAAGTAAGTATCTAACAGTAAGCTGGGGCTCCAAAAACCTTAGTGACACTCTGCATCTCCAGTCTCTAAACCAGGGCTAATGGTAGAGCCTCCATCACAGGAGTTGTGAGGATGGTAGATAAGGATGGTGTAGGGAAGCAGGACAGCTCTGATTGATAGATGTGGGTGGTTGCAGTAGGGATCCTGCTTCTGGGCACATGGCTGAAGGTGCCAAGTCCATGCAGGGAGGTAGCCGAGATAGCTGCTGAGCCCTCAACTTGTTCCACATGCAGGTGGTTTGGGGATGAAGGCTTTCCATCAGCTCAAGGAGTATGAAATGTGAGCTGGGATTCGATGTCTCCAAGAGGCTGAAATTCCATTAGAAAACAGAGCTGGGGGGTGAGAGCTTTTCTCTTTTTTATTTTGCCTAGTGACTAGACAACTGAAAAAATGAACAAACCCCATCTAGCTCTCTGCTCTGCTTCCTTGCCTTTTGCAAGTTAAATTCCAACAATAAGTACATAAAAATGTTTTCTCTGCTTTTAAACAGCTACAATATAGACTAATGCACTGCATATTTTGAAGAATTGTGAGCATCAGCCATTTGTCTGTCTGTTGGTTTTAGACTAAAGGATTTTACTTGCAAAGGGTACGTGAATGTCCCTCAAAGAGCCTATTGAAAAAGTTTTCATTCCAACAATAAGTAAATAAAAATGGTGTTTTCTCTGCTTTTAACCAGCTACAATATAGACTAATATGCTGCATATTTTGGAAGAGTTAATAGTGAAGCCCATTCAGGTAAAGTGAAGCAAAGCAGTTAAATGATTTCACGAGTGAGGCTCAACCTTTTGCCTTCTTGCTACGCCAGCTTCAGGTGACTTCCCCAACACAGGGATTAGCTGCAGACCTGGACATCTAAGCAGAGGAAATCCAACTGGAGTCTAGAAAAGGAAAAAATATTCTTACTGAGGTACTTTATTCATCTTGCGCTCTCTCTGTGTATGTCCTGTCTAATAATACTGAGCTACAGCCTGTGCATGGATTGTGTTTTCCACCCAAAAGGGGAGAGGTGTTTTTTTCATCTAGAAAAATGTTTGATGGGTACTTCATTGGGGAATTATGCTGCAGAAGTTAGGAACTGTACCTTGCAGCTTCCCTGTTTTGTTTAGTGTCTATTTATGGCTGAAGCACGGCCAAGGGAGTGGGAGACCTTTGCTTTCCTGGTGCTGGTAGCAGGTGGAAGGGTCCCCCTGTAACAGAAGAGCAGGTGCAGGCTCACTTTGTGCTCCACAAGGCTTTGAAGGTGTTGTCAGAAATCACCAAATAGCAGGACTAAATATACATCAGTAAGAACTGCTTTGTGGGAAATGGCTTATTCACTCTGAGAGCCCGCGGGCGTCTCTGTGGAGATGGCTTTCAGCTTCTCAAACCCCCTTGGATAGTATTCCAGGCCTCAGGAGCAATACCCCTGCTAGTGGGATTTGCACTGTGTATCCAGGTGTTAGCTGGTTTATTTCCCAGTTTGGTGTCCCCCCAGTAAAGGCAGCAAGGGGCTGATGGCTGGTCTGAGCCACCTCCAGAGCCCCACATTTGCCAGGAGAAGGGGAGCAAGGCAAGCTGGATATTTATATAGGATAATGGCTTCAATGCAGGAGCTCTTCAGGACTATGTTTTGAGCTGCTACACTGAGTTGCAAACCTAAACCATCTTGCTCTCACTTCAGCCATCACTGAAGCCAAGGACACACCTGCTCTTGCCATGGAGCCGCATCTTCCAGATCTTCAATCCCCTTCTTCCCAGCCTGCCTCGCCGGTGGGAAGTGTGCTCACAATGTTAAACTTCCCTCATTAGGTAGAACATTCCTCTTTTTAACCTCTTTAACCTGCAGCATTCCCGTTGGGAGGACCCTGTCTCCATACTTCTCAACTACTCTTAATTAGATTGGGCATTTCTTGCCTCCACTGTATATTTACAATTTAGGAACAGGAAAAAATACTGCCTGCACTTAAGGGCTTTCTTCCCTTCATTTGCTCCCTGTGCTTGATATGTTGGACAGCAGGAGGTGGAAATTTTAAAGCCCAGAGGAACAGAACTTGTCTGGAAGGAGAATCCAAGGCAGTTTAGATCCTTCTTTAGGCAACACGGACTTCATATCTTGATGGATTTTTACATCAGCTCTCACTTTTTTTCTTTCCCTCCTCCTGTGTCTTCCTGTGCACACGCACAACCCCATTGTCTGTCTTTTGCTCTTATTCTGCCATCAGCCTTTTAATATTATTATTGTTGATGTCTTTTCATTCCTGATGCCAAACTTGATTTGGAGATCACGGTACTGAGGGTTTCATTTTGAGCACCGTAGACAGAAAACTGAAGTCCTAAGTGACTGGAGCCCTCGGCCAATCTAATTGTTATTGACATTTGTGTCTGATTGTTCATCAAGGGGGGTTTGGCTTGGAGGCCAAATCATTCTATTACCGGGGTTCCTTTCAGCCTTTTCTCTAACAAAAAAATAACCCCACCCCAGTCAGCCGCAGAAGAATCAATGGCAATATCTTTAGATGTCCATCTAGCTGGGCATGAGAGGAGGGAGGGAAGATGGAGGAGATCATGTATGTCCCGTTTGAAATGTGTGAGCAAAAGGAGGTTGGAGAAGGGGCCGTATTGTGTTACAGGGGGAAAAAGGATCTCATTAAAAGACTACCGTTTTCATGGCAAGGTGAAGGAGGCAGAGGAAGGAGGGGCTGGCAGGGCTAATTATATTAAGGTCATTTCACCTGTCAAAACTTTCCCTTTAGTGGTGTCCCTGGTGCCCTGGGATAACATCCAGATTTGTCCTGAATGGCGTCTCTGTTCCTGCTTAGGAGCCTTGACTGGTGGATCGTGAAGCAAACGGCATGAAAGGAGCCCCGAAGGCACCTTTTTGCCTTCTTTCCACCTCCTGCTCTCCTTTGATTTTGCTTTCACCCCTCTTGGGTTTCACAGTGGGTAATGATGAAGCCCTGCTGTGCTGCTCACCCTCAGCCATGCTTTGCCTCCACTGAGACAGCCAGAGCCCCTCGTGTTCAAGCCAGGTTCTCCTCTCCGTGTGTTTCGAACCCATTTACACCCTGCTGCAATGCCAATTTATCCCCCTTGAAAGCTCTCCTCAGGAGCAGAGAGAAGGATAGAGCGAGGCTGATTTTACCTATTAGACTAATGGTGGAAACCAGAGTGAGGCAGATGCAGGGATCAAAACAGAAACAAGGGAAATATTCTGTTTATTCATTTGAGGAGGTGGCTGGTAAACCAGAGTGTCCTCATCCCAGCGATGAACCCTAGAATTACCTGCCCTCCTTCAGGGGATTGTTCCGAGTCATTAAGTTATTTCATTTTCCAGGAGTTAAGGGGGGGGGAAGGCAAATTTCTAGAGTTAATCTTTCTCTCAAGGCAGGTGGAAGCTGTGCAGATGGCCTCGCTTTGCTAACATGAGCAGGTAGAAGTAATTTGGGGGAGAAGGCGTTGGGAGGAACACAATAGGGTTCATTCAGGATCACGCGGGTTATACTTGTCGTCACGGAAACAGAACAGAAATTTTAGAGATCAAAGGCTTCTATACCAAAAGTTGCTCCCTAAATGCGTTGGGTAGAACAAGAGAGAGCTGCAGACGAGGAGGAAGTGCACCAAGTTCCCGTGGCCTTGGGCAAATGGCTCAGTGAGTCAGATTTATCCTGCTGAAGTAGCATCACTGGAGTTGAGATGGGTTTGGCTTAACATGCCCTGGCTTTGAGAGGTGCTTAGGAATAGCAGTGAGTCATGGACAGTTGTGTTGTATGGAGGAATTTTATGAGTTGCCCTAAATTGGGGCATATTTGGATATCCTGGGCTTGGCTTTCGAGTAGGAAAAGAAGCAGAACCACATAGTTACCTTTTTAATTCTTTTGTCGGAGGGATGAGTAAGAGACGTTGACCTGTGGATGCAGAATGGAACTGCTTGATGGAAGTTGCTGTTAAGGTTGAACTGTTGGACCTTTGTATTTGATCCCGTCAAGTGTGTTAAATAGCCCTTAGTGTTGAAAGGGGTTATTAGGAGGTAAAAACCATGCAGTTGGGAGTTCTGGGAGCACCAGAGGGAATTGTTCAAACTGTGAGATGTGTGGATCTATCACACCAACCTTGGCCAATTTGGCCTCTTTCTATAGCTTTTAGCATGGGAACAACAACTGTGTTCACAGCCTGTCTCCTCTTTCTGTTTGACTGTTTGCTGAAGTGCTCTCCTTCCACCCTCCTGTCTAGTGAGCCACCTGAATCCAGCAGGAATGTAATGGACCAGACTTGGCTTTGACGTTCTAATTGCATTACATGGTTTTGTAGTGGAAGTAGTTTTCAAGAAGGACCGCTTTGTCCTTTGGAGAGGCAGACAGTGGTGTAAAGGGTATCAGATAATGCTTTAGTCCTAAAGAATGAGGGAAGATACCTAAATGAAGAGAGTCCTGTGCATCCCTGCTCTTGCTGAAATATTCCCTTGAAGCCAGCCCAGGTTGCTAGTTCAAAAATCTTAGACTTATAGAAATCCTTGGAGATATTCTTCATAGCATGAGTGGCAACTTTGGCCTTGAGGAGGATGAATGAATGGTTTTAAATGCTCTTTCAGAAAGGACGTGGCAGAGTTTTGATCGTATCAAGGGCAGCGGGAAGAAAAAATATGTGCCAGGGCTGGCACTGGAATACCCACCTTCAGTCTCACTTCTGCCAGGTGTTCCTGCCATCCTGATGGGACAGGGATGGAGACAAGCCTCTCAAGGCAGCAGCATTCCCAGTGCAGTAACCTGAAGCATGTTAAAGAGCAGAAAGCAGGGACAAAGCACCGTATTGTAGGCAGCAAAGGTTGAATAAGAAGACCCTTGGGAGCCCCGCCACTTCTCCCTTTAATCTGATCAGCAAGCAGCATTCTTGTAATTCCCTCCAGGTCACTCTGAATTCCTGCAGTTTCTCAGCCAGGTTGAAGCCTTCCCTTTTGATATTAAATAATCTGCAGGCTTGGGGAAAGGAGCAGTGCAAGACTTAGCTTGGTTTATATCAGAACCCAGTAGGAAACTGCTGCATCCTTCTCCCCTCGTCTCTAAAACTCATTAATTTTGAGTTACATTGCATTCTGCTCTCTGCTTTTAAAGTACTTTACAAGGTCATTCTGAGAGGATGTTCCTGTTGTGTATTTAGCATAGCAGACATGGAGTGCAGTGCCCTTATGATAAATCTCTTAGCTCTTATTGCTCCGGGCTTTATTCAGGTGAAGCAACAGTTCCAGTTGTAACTCAGAGACAGAGGACTGCTCTATTTTCCAAAGGGATGAGAGTTACACAGCCTGAGGCAGCCTGGAAAATCTTAATGTCTCCATTTGGTCAAGGAGGCAGGTCTGGCATCATGACTGCTAATGGCAGGGAGGTTTCTCTCTTTGTAAATGGGTCTGCCTCTTTCACCCAACAGAGGTATTGCCCCCTGGTATTGATGTCATTCCACATGGAAGAGCAATTCGCTGAGCATTTTGCTCTGCCTGTGCCCTCCCAGGTCTGCCAAAACCCAGATTTGATGAGCGAAGGTCAAGATACAAAGTATACTTATTTTCTAAGGTAGCAGGCAAAGCTTTTAAAGGCTGGGAAGGTAGATGACAGTGCAGGGAGGGGGACGGGAGGCCCTTAATACTAATGAGAGCAAGGTTGGCTTGGTTCGCATCTCATCTTTGTTGCATCTTGAGAGTACAGTAAAGCCCACAGACACAGAAGATGAATCAAGAAAATGAAAGCTATTTTTCCTCCCTCAGTGGGAAATGAAAACATAGCGTTGACCGAATTCCTTATTCCAGCTGTCCCAGGAAGGCACTTCCATTGATTTAGGTGGCTGGTAACTCCAGCCTGATGTGAAACTCTGCAAAACTTCAGTGAGGATTTTAAATTATGCTGAAGAGATGAGAATATTTTGAGAAGTGAAGCGTTAGTATTCTTCTGAGAACTTTTTTTAGAAAAAGGAACAGATTTTCTTCCAAAATATACAAAAGAAATATTCTTACTGTGGAAATGCATAGCCTGGAAACTCAAATGACATTAGGTCACTCACTTCCTTTTATCAATAACTTTGAAGTCTTGTCCTAGTTTTCTAATTTAGATTCTTGTGATAAGAGGTTCTCAGCAAGCCTGTGCAAAAGCCAAGACCGTCTCCCTCTAATAGCTTGGGAACACAACTACCAGTAGCAGCAGTTCCAGTTTTGAAGACAGGCCAGGTCTTAAAAGCGGCTGCAGGGACTTTGCAGAGACAAACCTCAGGACTCTGGACTGCTTGAAATTTCAGCCAGCTCTTGAACCCAAATGCATGAGCCATATGGTAGGTTTGGTCTTTAAAAGCATGCTGCTGTTGCTCCATTCCTGGGCTCTGATATTCCAGCCTGGGCAGCACGAGACAGATTTCATTGTGCCTTGCAGAGGTCTTTATGTGCCTGCTCTTTAAATTCCCTCCTGGTGCAGAGTTGTCAGGTAACAGTTCCCACCTCATCTGCTTACAAAAGCTTGTGAAAGTTTCAAATAGTATGATGGAGAATTAAATGAACAGCTTACAGTTTGACTTACTGTTGAGCAGGTGCCCTTGAGGATGAGCCAGCCCTGGGCAAACCCCAACCTGTTCCTCATCTGAGTCTGAATGACGTGGACATCTGTGGCAGGGGATGGGAAACCCTCCATTTCTAGGGTAGATGATGACACATTTCTACTAGTGCCAGAGTCCAACACTTCCTACCTCCTGAGACTAGGTAGTCCTGAAGAAGGTGGGTAGGTATGAAGGCTGCCACTCCCTGGAAGTTGGTTTCTCTACCATAGTGTTAGGGGATGCTCTGGGACGCTAGAAAAAAGCTTGAAAAAGTGTTTTCCCTTCTCTGAGAACCGAGGGGGCTGCCAGCTGAGCATGGTACATCCATAGAGCTTGCCAAGTGTTTCAGCAGTGAGAATAAATAGAATCCTTGCATTCAGAGGAGCTCTCTGGTAGCCTCCGCCACCCCACCTTGCAGGACTGGTCACTATAGGTGTATTGAGTGTTCATGTCTGCCCTGGAGAATGAAGATGCTGGGTCATTTGTGCTGGTGTTGCTGCTCTGGGAGCAGGAGGGGGTTGTGTGAAAGTGCTGGGCTGGCTGGGCACTGCCATGTGCCTGAGTGAGCCACCTCTGCTCCCACGTGCTGTGTGTGCAGAGCAGGACCTGAGCCCCGAAAGCTACATTTCATTTAGTAATTAATTAGTGATTCTTGACCCCAGGCAGCTTCAGCCTGCTGACAATAACAAGATTGCAGCCTGTGTATAAACTAGACCCCGTGCCCTCACCACTCTCATTACATTAGCTGAAATCCCTTGCAACAAAGACACAGGCTGCTGACAGGGGAGGGGTAAAAACTCTTTCTCTTCATGCTTTGGGTCTGTTTCCCTGCAGACTTAGCACTTTGGTGTTCCCCCTGTGCCTGCAGCATCTCCTCGCCTTGAGACATTGTCCCCAAAGGCCACAGCAGCACCAAGAGGGCACCTCACCCAAATTGTCCACCCAACCCACCCACCAGCTGAGACACAAATGATCTGGGACTCCTCCACTGCCTTCCCACAATGCCCTCTGTAGGCTCCGCAGGAACAGAGCACCAGCCTCCCAGTAAGGGAGGGCTGGGGGTGCAGCGGGGCAGGGCGGTGTGGGATCCAGTGGAGACCTGGCCGTGGCTCCTTGGCCAAGCTGGGTCCCCCCGAGCGGCGATCCCAACTGTGCCAGCTGCCTCGGGGAGCTCTGCGGCAAGAAGGTAAGCTGGGAGCTGCTGCCAGCGTGCTTGCCATCTCGGCTGCGGTGCTTTCACGCTCTGAATGGTTTTAATTATTTGCTGGAAGATTTTTTTTTGAGAGCTCCTAGGGTAATGGAGAGGCCTCAATCAGTGTTTCCTAGCTGAAGGCATCTAGGGATGTGCGTTCCCTCGCCTTAGTCATAGCTGAGCCTTGCATCAAGAGCGGAGCTCGTGCCAAGTGCCTGGGTGGTTCCTTGGTGACTCTGGTAGCGGGTCTCGGTGACTGGCAGCTCTGGGCGTGTTGGAGTTTGCACTGAGCACCAAGGAATTTGCAGTGAAGTGGCTGTTCCTCCTAAATTATCACTTACTGGTTTGCCTTGCAACAGCACAGTGCGCTTAACCTCATCGGGGAGGCTTAAAACCTCCATTGTGGGAGTAGCAAAGTAGCTCTGAAAAAAAAAAAAAGGGAATTTTCCAAGGTGAGTTGGTGGCTGTAGCTGCAGCTCTGTGCTGTTCCTTGTTATGCCGTGCAATCCCTAGTGCTCAGGACCCGTTCAGTATCAGTACTTGAGCAGGGAATGAGTCTCCACGGCTTCTCTTTTCCTGGAAGAAAATATCAGCAGATGCCCCTCACCAACCAAACTTGTGCTTGCAAGTAGGAAAAATGAGAAGGAACAGACTCGCTTCCCTGCTTGGCCTCAGACTTGGTCTCGCCTGGATGAACTGTGTAAGGAATTAGTCTAGAATTTTTTATATATATTGTAATTGCCTCTATGATTCATAAAATCATGGTGGAGGAGGTGGGAGGGCAGGTCAAAAATGAATGACCTGGGGGTGATAGCTCTGGCTCAGAACATCCATGATCCATGGACTTTGGCAGTGCAGGATGCTGCACATCTGCCTGCTGTACAGCATCACTACATAACCCATGTATCTACTCATGAAGCTTTGGAGTTCAGGTCAGAGATTAATCTCTGTCCCTGTGACCCACAAGCACGTTGCTGGAGACTCCACATAACATCTCCTCAAAGCTGTGGTGCTGTTGTCTTCCTCACCAGTGCAGTGCAGCTGGGAGGGCACGGAGCAGTGTGGCGTGGTGTGGTCTGGAGAAAGGAGAATGCTGTAGAGCAGAGCCAGATGTTGCCCCATCTGTGGGGATGTAGAGTGGCTGAGAGCTGTTGCCAGGACAAACAGAATGTTGATGTATCAATCCAACCCTGTCTCCTGCTCTTGGCAGTTGCCATCCCACCATCAAACTGCCTTCATCCCTCCCACATCCTCTCCCACCCATTCCATACATACTCTGAGAGACAAGGGGTTGCAACAGGGCTGATACTTCTCCAGACTTGGTGCCCTCTGCTAATCACTGCAGGGGTTTGTTCCCTCTTCCCTCCAGCACCCACAGATATCACATGGGGAAGAGATGGAGAGGCTGGTGGTGTTGGGTGGCTTGGGGTGCACGTGGGCAGTGTTGATGGGCTCAGCTTCTCTATCCTGGTGCCCACCCTGCAAGTCCTCACCCCCCTGCAGTGTGGTACTTCTGAAAGCATATGACAGATGTGATCCGATACTGCACTATCCTTGGGAAAAAAAAAAAATTGTATTGAGTAATTTCTTTTGGTTTAAGCTGTGTAATTGGTAGGGAAAACATATCCTCTTCTAGTGGCTTTTCTTCTATTGTCATGTTTAGGAAGTTTCTTTGCATGTCATAACATTTTGTCTGTTTTTACTGAAATCCTTCCATGAAGGAATGATTGTTTGCACAAACAGACTGACATGTTGATACAGGCTGACAACTGCATGGCTGAGACCAAAATAAAATGTAAAGTAAACACATTTGCATAAACTTCTAATATGACCCAGTTCTTACGAAGCAGAGGAAACGGGGAGATGTGAATCTCAGCAGCTTATCTTGCATCTCCCCGCTCTGCTGTGCCCCTCGTTCTTAACCTCTGGTCCGTGAATGCCATGGGAGAGTTGTCTGATTTTTCCATTCAGATTCAAAGCAACAGGTCCCTCTTGTAGTTCACTTCTGTTTGTGTTTTGTTGAGAAGGGAGGGCACAGAGGAGGGAGCGTTCCCGGCTCCCCCCCATGTGAAACTGGTGGGTCTTTCCATCCTTTTTCTTCTCAGTTACACTTTAAAAGGCTTCTGTCAATGTATTTTCCATCACTTTAAAATTGCATTGACATCCTGCTGTTTTGTGTCATAACTATGTAGCATCGCAAAATGCTGATTTGGTACTATCTATTTCTTGATCTGCTTGTGGCATGGTTTCCTTAAGGATTTTGAGACCAGTGCCTCTATTTTCCAGATGAGGAAACCAGAGCATAGAGCAGTGATTTCCTCTTGGGCCTCCGGCAGCTCTGTGGTAAAGCCAAAGCAGGACCTGGATCACTGGTGTCCTAGCTGAGTGCAGAGAGGTTTGTTGGTGCTCAGCTGCCTGGAAACAAGACCTCCCTCATCTATGTGTGTGACTAGCTGGAAACAAGAGTCCTGGCCCAGAAGCTCAAGGGTGTTCATCCTACAGTTTGTGGCATGTGCTGTGGCATCAGTCAGGTCTGTGGTGTTGGTTGGCTTCCACAAAGCAACTCCCAAAACTCTGTGAGTCCTGAAAATACCTTTTGAAGGGCCTCCTCTGAAGCTGGCTATCCCAGGGGGAGATGGAGGACACTTTCTAATCAAAACTGCAATGAACTCATGCTACATAGTTGGAGAGCAGGAATTAAGAAGGTCTTATAAAAATCCTTGTAGCAGAAAGATACTTGAACCCAACTGTTGGATAGTAAAGATGGACTCCAGGTCCAGACCCTCAAAGGACATTTCCTTGACTTGCACAGTTTCTGCCTGCAATTAAACATCCCTTTGGCTGTTGGGTTTCCTACAGCCAACTGATAGTGGAGAAACTGCTAAACTCAACACAGTGGTGTCATCTGAACTTTGGAGGTCATTCAGCCCTCTGCAAGGCTTTCCCATCTGATGTCCATGGCCCTGATCTTTAAAGGTGGTAATAGAGAGGCAAAGTTAAGTTTTCTAGAAGCTTTGAACACAGCCACTTTCTTTTTCATAGAGGAGGAGCCAGTTGGTGCCAGATTATCTAATTTAGCCCTTGTGAGCAATTCTTGGTACGGATGAAACAGTAATAGTTTCCAAAATTGCCGGAGGGACCTTCAAGCCTTGGTCTCTCAGGGCATGAGCAATTCATATGCAATTCATATGCACAGTCATCTAGTGTGTGAATTTCTGGAGGATAGTGTGGTTTAAGTGAACATTTATTTCTGGGTTTCCTTTTGCCTATTTTAGGCAGTTTCTAGCTTGGTGTATTAGCTTCATCCCTCGCTTGGACGTTCATTATTTTAGGAGCTGACATTCAGGCCTTGGAGCTGTGAGGTCCCCCAGTGACCCTCGTGTCACCCTCCTGTGTGGGTCCAGCTCTCCATCCCAGAGGCCTGGAGCAATCCCCTTGGCTTGCTCAGCAGCCCACTCTCCCTCTGGAGCTGGTCGTGAGAGCAGCTGGTTTCCTGCTGTCCCCTCCACCTCTGGGTATTGGCCAAAGGGAACCGGAGGGTCAGAGCTCAGTGTGTTGTACATCTGACCTCCTGGTCATCTAGGGGGACTTTGCTGATGACAGTGCAAACAAGTAGAGTGGCACAAGGGTGCTTTGTCACAGCAACATCATCCCGGAATAACTTGGTGGAACGTTACTTAGGTTGGGGTTTTTTTTCCTATGTCGTTACATATGCTGGTAAGAGTCTAACAAGAAAAATATGTGTTTATAAGAATCCTAGACACAGTGTCCCCACAGCCAGACCCTTCATGTGTCTTTATTTTGTTGGATTTGAGGCGTGTCTCTCTCTTTACGGGAATCATGCACCCAGCTTTAAAGAGTGTCAAGATACCCAGGATTACAAGCCCTAATTTTGATTTCCAAAATGCAGCGGTGGAGCTGGGACATCCAAATGATTCATGCAGTTTGCTTGTCCCATAGCTAGTGTCGCATCTTCTGAAATGGTGGAGTTTGGGTAAAGAGCCTTGAATAGTAAGAGGAAAAATACTGAGTTCGGAAGGGAAGGGAGAGATGGGAAAGGGTTGATTTACAATTGGATTTTGTCATTCTGGGTATTTTTATTTAGGACACTGGTAATACTTTTTAAGCTCTGCTGGGGTGCATTGCAGGTTTTGTGGTTTTTACAGTTTTCTTAGAAGGGCTGGGAAGAGTTTTGGTGTATGTGGAAAAAATACGTGGCAGTGATCACCAGAACCAGGTTTGTGAATATGCCAATCCCAGCCGATGTGTTTCTATGGCCAGGATGCTCAAGGAGGAGCAGAGCTGAATGACTTGTGATTTTTAACCATGCTCTTCCACATTCCCCAGTGATAGCTTCATCTTAACCAAAATAAGAGACCTGAGTATGTGTTTGCAGGTTTTGTAGGTGAAGTGGAAGGGAAAACATTGTGGCTAGAGCTGAAGTAGCTTATGGAAGCACCAGATCCTCTTCCTGGCCTTGCTACGAGTTTTCTGAGAAACAACAGACCAGTCACATATTTCCCTCCTCAGCCTTGGTCTTATTTGTGAGTTGGGAATAATTAGCTGTTTTTTGACTGTTGCATCTGTTCAGACCACAGCTAACTGGAACTTGACTTTAAACTATGTGGCCAGACGCAACAGCAAGATGTTAGTCTGAACATTTGGCTTGTCTGATGGTTTTCATAGCTAATGTATCAGATAAAACAGAGCACAAGATGAACGTGTCTCGTTCCTGACTCTGGTCAAAATGGTAGTTTAACAGTCGTGTATTTCTGTACCAGCGGAGCCTTTTTTTTTTCAATCCAACTTAATTGTACTGCTGCCGGTGTGGGTGGCAATGATTTTGGACTGGAGATGTTAATAGTTTAAATAAGATGTAGGAGTTCAAGAGCAGAAAACATGAAAGCTCGACTTCAGTGAAGCTGGTGAGGGGTCTAGAGAACAAGTCTTATGAAGAGCAGCTGAGGGACCTGGAGAAAAGGAGGCTCAGAAGAGACAGACCTTCTCACTCTCAACTCCTTGAAAGGAGATTGGAGCGAGGTGGGGTTGGTCTCTTCTCCCAAGGAACAAATGATAGAACAAGAGGAAATGACCTCAAGTTGCACCAGGGGAGGTTTAGGTAGGATCTCTTTCCCAAAAGGGTTGTGAAGTCCTGGAATAGGCTGCCCAGGGCAGTGGTGGAGTCCCCATACGTGGAGGTGTTTCAAAGCCATGGAGATGTGGTGCTGAGGGACATGGTTTTGTGGTGACCTGGTAGGGCTGGGTTAATGGTTGGACTTGATGATCTTAAAGGGCTTTTCCAACCAAAATAATTCTATGATTCTGTGACTCCTAGATCAGAAATAGGAAATTATAAGGATATTATTTGAAGTCCTCTGGATATCATCTGATATACATCATATCATCCAAGTCCCTTGATGAAGGAGGTGGCTAATAAATCCAGCTAGTGGCAGTTCTACCACCTCAGCTTCCAAAGCTCACTGGTTCATGCTGGTAAATAAAAAGATTTGAGAGAGATGGGCCTCTTAATTTTTATAAATCCTTGCTTGAGACCTGTGTCTCACAGGTCAACTGCACTGGTTTTCAGGTCACATGTGTTGGGGAGAAAGACAAGGCTTGAGCTGTCATCTTCTGTGGAGAATTGCTGGGAAGCATTGCCCAGATCGTGCTCACGCTTCAGATGGTTTACACAAGCTTTGTAAACCCAGAGCTTTGGGAATATGGTTGTCCTCTCTGGGCTATGCTGGAATAAACGAAGCCTGCTCCTTCCATGAAGTGTGGGAGCAATGAGTCACGCTACACAGATTGACTTACGTAGGAAAACTCCCTGCTAGGTGTCAGAAGAGAATGTGCTCCATGCCTGTAGCCTCTGCAGTTGGGCAACACATGCTGTAAAAATGTCCTGGATGTGCAGCAAACCAGATAGAGCTGGGCACTCTGGCCAGATCGCAGAAACAACCACAAATGTCCAGAAACTTCCCACTGGGAAGAAAGGATGCAAAATAAAGCTAGACTTCTGGCAGCATTTGACAGAGCTATGATTTATCCCTTATGAAGAGTATGTTTGTTAGTATACTCTGATGTGTGTTTGTCACACTAAAGGCTTGGATGGAGTTGCTGCTGCTCGTGGCAGAACATCGGAGATCACCAGCTCCCTCCTTCCCTGTTCCCATCATAGAAACCCTTGAGGAAGGGGATAGCCCAATACTGAAGTTGTCTGTAAGCTGGTTAGATCAGGATCCCTAAACTGTTGCAAGGGTTGTTGGATAATATATTTATAATTAATTTTTTAATGGCCTTTTATGAAAAAGGAAGTCAGGGCTGGGCTGGTGAGACTGAAAGAGCAGGGAGTGGATTGGCTGTCAAGGGTCAGCCTCCCAATAGTCCTGTGATCAAAGGCTGCTCTCAGCAGCATGAGTTTATAGGCAGCCAAGACAAACAATGAACAACTTTATCTCCTTTCAGGGGGGAAAAAAAAAAAAAAGAAGAAAGACTTAAGTTCCAGGAAACCATTTCTGGACCAGACAAATTTTGGTTGTTATTTCTTCTCTCTCTCTCTCCCATAGTGTGGCATTTTCTAGATGAAGATTATAACAGAGACAGCAGAGCAAAGCCCAAACATGGACCAGGTTGTGCCATGTTCTCGGTTGATGTAAATTGGCGTGGACATGAGGAATTCAAACAGCACGACCAGTTTGCTCCTGCTGAGAATCTGGCCTTCCCCAGCAGCTGTGACTGGAAAAGCAGGAGGGAAGGTCCAA
The DNA here is from genome assembly GCA_013401335.1 of Brachypteracias leptosomus. NCBI lineage: Eukaryota > Metazoa > Chordata > Aves > Coraciiformes > Brachypteraciidae > Brachypteracias > Brachypteracias leptosomus. The sequence continues at coordinate 531,454 of VYZX01033439.1, forward strand.
ACTGAATCGTGGCCATTCCCCCAAGTTCGATCCTTTCTCTGAACGTGTTGCCTCATTTGTTTGCAGCTGGAGCGTTGCCGAGTTGGCTGTCCCAGCTGTGGCCTCCAGTGTCAGCTGGTCAGAACACAGCTGGCCAGTTCTAAACGTGCTGGCTTCAGTGTCAGCTCGCTGAATAAAGCAAGCAGAGGGGAAAAATATTTTAGGCTCCTGTGTACTTGATTATTTGTTTGGGAGGAGAGGAAGATATGAGAAGAAAGCCTCTTATTCCTAAAATGGAAAAAGTTGCAAAACTTAGTTGTGTTTGGATCTGAGGGAGAGGCATCTTCTCAAAATGCAGAGTGTTCTTGATTTAGGATTTCCTGTTGGATACATTTCAGAAAACTATTTAAAGTCCTAAGTGGCCAGATTCTCAGCAAGAATAAATCTGTAAAGCTCCTCTCATACGAATCAATACAGGACATTGACCTCAGCTTAAGATCTTGGGCTGTGCTCTGGTGGTGGATTGTGAAGATTTGTCCTTGTTCATGGGTTCAGAGTAGGACTAAATCCAAAAAGAAGCAGTAGTCCTGAGGTTCAGAGCTGCGCGTGGGTGGTGAATCCCCCTGCAATGTGAACACCCCCAGTGATTTGGGGTCGGACTGTTTTTAGAAGATGTAAATATCTTAACTCCACACAGGCTGTGAAGTTTGGTTTGGTTTGCTTTTTACTCTAGATAAGCCTGGTCAAATCAGTCTGGGGGGAGGGAGCCCCCCAACCTTTCAGCCAAGCAGCCTCGAAGGTTCTTGCAGACATCACTTCTCTCTGTGCCTAAATACTTCTACTTCTACCCTTCTACATACTGAATATGGAAACTTGTGAGAAAAGCTTGCTGAGCCAGGAGTTAGTGCTGAGAATAGAGGCAAAAAGCTCTGGGGGCTCAAGAGAACATATTTCCATAGTCTGTCCAGATGTCCCTACAAAAAAAGTAGTGGATAGTTGGAAGAGCACGGCCGCTTCCAGTGATGGGTACTCCTGAAATGATAACAGGAATTGTTGCCTTGAGGTGTAGAAAGAGCCATGGGAATGGAGCTGCTGCTGAAATGAAGGATGAAGTACACAGGAGTAGTTCACCTCTTCTTCTCATCTCCAGAGGTCCCTTCCAACCCCCACCATGCTGGGATTCTGTGACAGGTCTTCTGATTCTCAGTCCTGGAGTTGTACTACACAAAGTTAACAAAGCTGTGAAAATGCAGCCAGCCCAGTGAGGAGAGACATTCATAAATGTGCTCCATCAGAGGAGTCTGAGCTGAAGCAGAGAGAGACTTGTTGATGGTGTGGGTTTGTCTCGAGTACCTTTTGACTTTATATATTTTTCCTCTTCCTCCCACCTCGGGAAGGAGCAGCTGCTGGGGACTCACATGTGAAGAGAGGATTTCCAGGGCTGAGGCAGGAGGACAAGTCTTAGATCTTCTTTCCCTGGCTGGCATCGCTGGTCCAGGAAATATTCCCAAATCTCTGACCTTCATTTCACACCCAGTAGCAAGGGCTGGGCTGTGTCCACTGCTGCCATCTCCCCTTGATCTCTCATTCTCTCTGTTCACTTACTTCCTGTTCCTCTTTTCTTTCCCCTGCCCTTCAGAGTCAACACTGCAGCACCTGTGAGTGACAGCAAAAAAATGAGCAATTTTATTGACTTACAGGCCTTTGTTTTAAGCCCATATTGTTCAGCTTGCTGCCTGCTATTCCTGCCTCGTACGAGCAGTTGAACTCCAGAAGCACAGGAGTGACAGTTGGGTACTAATGTGCCTGGCACCTTTGGAAGATCTAAGAGAGTGAGGTACCCACTTCTCCAGGGATTTTAGTGAAGTTCAAATCTCTAGTTCCTAGAAGGTCCCCCAGCCAAAATGCACTTGCGTTTCCATAACGTGTTTCATTATTTATATATTATTTCTGCATAATTACCAGGCTCACATGAAGGTCTCGAGGTGCTCAGCAGGTGCCAAGGGATGACCTCATCCATAGTTAATGAAACCCTGGTGACCGATAGACCTGTGACTTGCTTGGAGCACAAAGCACTGGGCAACACGAGCCAGCTCCGTAACCTCCGCCCTGATGAGTTACCTCCATTCTGCTACTACCAAGAAGCTGGAAATCCAGTTTAACCATCTGCTTGGGAATTCCCCTGTAGCTGGAGGGGATTGAGCATTCTCACACCCCAGCACCAAGGGCGCGGTTGAGATGAAGGACGCATGCGTGGGATCCGTGTGCACTGCCTGAGCCAGGCTGACCCTCACAACTGTCCCTTTGGAACTGGGACAACTGGTCAGCACCCAGCATGGTGCTTTGCACTGCCTACTGTTTCTAGGGGTTGGACAGTGTGTCCTCAGCATCCTGAAATCTTGGTGACTGAGTTTGTGCTGGGATGTAGCCGAAAGAAGAGTGTCTGATGTGCAGATGTTGGGAGTCTTCCCCATCTCACTGGGTTAGAGGACCTGGAGGAACCTGGGTGTTACTTGCTCTGAAAGTAAATGACCCAGAATGCACTCAAGCAGAATAGACTTTATGGGGGTGAATGCACACCAAAAGGGCAAGAGCTCCCCCTTCAAGCAAGGGCCTTTCTAAAAGGTCTGTAAGCACCCTCAAACATTTTAAAAATGGTCTGCAGCATAACACCATTAGGATTTGGTCCTCCAGAATCGTATGGGAAGTCACATCATCTTCCACTGGCAAACAACAAGTTGGAAGGCCCCAGCTGCTGAACAACATGTGGCAGCAGCAAACGCTTCAAAGTCAGGGAGAAATCCATAATGCAGTGTCTTCCAAACCATGCTGTGGACCACTGTTGGTCTGCAGAGTTGGCTTTTTCCTTAGCAGCTATGATTGGTTTTTTCACTCATCCTAATTTTTTTACAGAAGTAGTTGTTTGTTAAATCCAATGGGGACATGATTTGTTGATGCCAGAGCTTGTGGTTCACCATTGACTGTGACCTGTGGAAGCCCTGCTGCTGTGGCAGGACAGGGGATACTGGTGATGCTCTGCAGTCATTGATGGTACAGTATGAGCTGAGAACATCACCTGGAGAGAGGTGACTTAGTCTGCAGCATTGAGTGTGAATGTGGTGCTAAAACCTGTAGATTATTATATATAAGAGGACTTTGGGATGCCAACAATAGGGTTATATATTGCAATAAGGGCAAGGGGATATTTATTTCTCAGATAAAGCTACTGGTGAGAGCAGCACAACAGAGCTGACTCAGTCTCAGTGGGACATTGCCCTATGGAGAGGGCAGCAGTTGGAGTCTTGAGCTGTGCTGGGTGTGAAGGCTGTTCTTATGACCCGTCCATCAATATATTGTGTAAATCTGTGTCCCACAGTGAAGCCTGGATTGAGTTAGAATTGCCCAATGACCTATTAGTGCAATGTGGGGGTTTTTTTTCCTGGCACACTCGGATTTTTGTCTACCCTGAAAGTTCATTAGTGTTGGGGTTTTTCCTCCAGTTCACAGATAGTCGGGAAAATGTGCTGCCTTTATTTTCTGCATGGAAGAGAATATCTTCATCTTCTGAAGGGCTGTGTTTTTTTAAGCTTAATTAACAAAGCAAAATTGCTTTCAGATTCTGTTTCTCAATAGCCAAAACATAAACTGTTGGTTTTGCTTTGGGATTTTTTTATGGCTGAATTTTGGGAAAGAGGGGATAGAAGAATGAATATTACCTGCTTTTCTGTAATGGGTCATGAAAATTGACTGTCTTGACAGGGAGGATTAGGGTAAAGAGCAAAAAGAACAGCTCTAGTTAAAACTCATTTTAGCGAGTAAACGAGTTATCAGCACACCCAATGAAATTCCACCCTGCCTCTCTTCTTGCTGGATTTACTCAGATCCCATCAACCTCCCAACTGCAGCTTCTTTCACAAATACAGGTTTCATTTTGCATGTTTTGCTGCTGTTTCAGACCTTATCAGTTCCTTGCTTGACGAGAGATGCTTCTGCTTTGTCTTCTTAGACGTACTCGCCTTCCACAGTCCAACCTGAGCATTTACCATGATTGTTGGGTTGTTTCGTGGCAAGCAAAATAATTTCCTTCCCCATCCCCCCTCCCCTGCTGTTGAGCTCCACGATGGGGAGCGTGGAGGACTGAAAATATAGAGCTTATTTATTTTTAAGTAACTGTAACTAATGGCTTGATCAGCTAACGTAGTGGAAAATATGCAAACTGCTTGGAGGAGAGTGGATGTTAAAAATGTAACTTCAACATTATTGAGACATCTTTCAGCTCTAATGACAGACTGAATAACAAACATGTCAGAAACTTTGTTGCTTCTCTAAGCAAAACTGAATAATTGAATTTATTTTCAGTGATGGTTTCGCATTTTACATATTCAGCTCCTCATCCATTTTGCCGTAGCTCTTGTCAGATCTCTTTGTATAAACAAATTTTTTTTCTGCAATGGTAGAGCGAGCAGGGTAACAGGGCTTCTTCATACCTCCCTCTCTGCTCTGCCACACACCTTTTTTGGCTTATCATCATAAGATTAATTCTCAAATACTTCTGTTGTGACTCCGGCAGGTGCATTTTTGGCTCTAGTTGTCTGTGCTCCTTGAGCAGATCCTCAGTTGGTGTGAAATAAAACCAATTTATTAATGTGTCAGAAAAAATGTTACTTTGCCTCAGCTAATGAGCTGAGTAGTCTGGAGCCGTGAAACATCTTGCCCAAGCTTTCTTATAAATTAGAGGCTGTTTGTCCTGCTGTGGACAGTGGCCTGGCTTCATCTCTGCAAGCCTCCCCTGGTGCCAAGGGCTGCAAATAGCACAGCAGAGTCTATGATGGGATCCTTTTTCACAGCTCTCATGGGAAATAGGGGATTAAGTCTGTTTGTCTAATGGGACAAACATTGAGAGAGGTGTATTCTCTTTCAAGGTATCCTCCTAATGCCTGTGTGAGGCAGGTTAATTCAGTTTCCATCCTTGCCCTTCAGAGGGGCTGGGGAGGACCTTCCTGGCACCGTGCCATGCCTGCCAGCCCCTGCAGCTCTCTATTCCAAGTTGCTCCTTGCCCTTCTTGGCACAAAGACCTAAAATCTGCATTTTGGAGGGGAAATCGAACAGCGGAGCTAGCCTGCAGCTTCCTCCACACTGCAGAGGGGACACAGCAGCTCAGACACATGGGTTTTTGCCTGTGCATTTCTTTTTAATTTAATGCAGAGCTGCAGCAAACCATTCCACCCACAGGTGAGATCTTTGGAAAACTAACTGCCCAGAGCTCTGAAGCTTTCAGCCTTCACGCTAATGCACGGGCCCAGCTGGCTGGAGATTAAAGAGCGCAGTTGAAAACCAAAAAGCATTTGAAATTGCACCACTGAGCTGGCAGGAAATTCCAGCTTTTTGTAGATGTCAGAGACGTTGGAATGGCGAGGAACCAGGAGGTAATATTCAGAGGTGAATCGCATCATCAGCGTTTCAGCAGGGCAGGATCACCCCACCCCAAGCACAGCCTTGGATATGGGTTGGGCATGGGGGGGACTATCCCCAGCCTTCCCAAATCTGGGGAGTGGGGGAGAGGAGGGAAGAGCATCTTGGCTTGCAGCCTGGTGCTTCAGCCCTCTTTATCTTTTATAAGAGGCCTTGTAGGCTTGGTGTGAATCCCAGTGTGGCACTCGGCACTTGCTTTTGCGGATGGAGCTTCAGCGAGCCCTGGGCGTGCCAGAGATCTCCAGGGCAGATTGGACATTTTTGTTGTGCCCAAGAAAAAGGCTCCCTTTGCTTCTTGGACTGAATCGCTCATAGTCTTGGAAGATAGCTCGCAGATTAGCGGGCTTTTTAACTGCTCTGAAAAGAGTCAGTGTTTTGTGTGCATTGATCATAGAGAAGATTTGCCCGGAAGGAACAAGGATGGGAGCCCAAGAGGACTAGATGGTTTTCTGGACCTTTATCCTATATTAGTGCAGGCGTATGTGGGCCTGGAATGAGACCACTGGTGAACATCGATCCTGAAATTGTATTGAAAATCAGTGTGACCACTCGTTCCCTTCCTCTCCTAAACGAGCTGCCAAAGATTATCACTCTGACAACAATGCTTAGAGGCATCTGAAGAACTCGAGGCCTCCTGTGAAGCCATTGGCACCAATGGGAGACTTCTGCTTCCTCTTCTCTCATCCCCTGTCCTCCCCCCACACACTGAGAGCAGCAGGTCTCGGATCAAGCCCTGCCAACACGAGCGGTGGAGAACAGAATCTGCATTGACGACAGATGGAACGAATGTTATGGATGCATCCCAGGCCTCGAGCTGTTGCGCCACATAAATCAGGAGCAAAACTTTGCCAACTCAGAATGCTTCACAGGACTAGACTTTCAGCCAGCTTAATGTCTGGCTTTGCAACCCCAAAATTGTATGGTCAAGAAAAAAATACAACGAATGTGCATACCCTTACTTGAACTTCCAGCCAGTGGAGCTGGTTTCGATCCAGCTTATGGAGATGAATGTGTCTCTGTGATAAGCCGCTTCTAAAAGATAATTTCTTGTTGGAAATCCTGTTATTGCACTGTACCTATGGGCCGTGGGTGCTGCAGATGAAGTGTGAGGTTCCAGGCTGCCGATGCTATCGGAGCCGGGCGGGTGGCTGGATGTGGCCAACCTCCGCCGGTCAAGCACGATTAGATACCAAATTATCAGGGGACCCGAAATATTTCATCTTGCTCCCTTCGTGCTGGCTGCTGGACCCGCTGCTTCACAGAGAAGAGCTCAAACCACACAAACATCGCGTGTGAAAACTCACTCCTGACATGAAAGCTGCTTCCCATACACTGCCTGAATCCCGAGCGCTTGGGATTTCAGACAAAAAAAGACAAATAAAAAGATTTGTTGTTAAAATTATGACTTGGCAGCCCCATATATGTGTGTGGGGGAGGTGAGGGGGGAAGAGCCTGCAACCTTTTGAGAGGCATACTTGCCCTTTGGAAAGTGAACTTCCATTAAAGTAAAAAGTCTTCACCCTTCTTGGTGGGTTTTTGGCAGCATGAAGGGGAGAGGAAAGGCTAAACCGATCCCTTTGGCTTTCTCACCCCATTTCAGCAATAAAAAAATGAAACATTTTAATGCAGCATTTTATATCTCCAACAGCTGTGGTAGCCTCGTGTTTACAGAAGACATCCTGTTGTTCAAGGGAGACACTTCTGCCTTGCTCAAATGGAAGTTGGGGTATTTTTTTCACCTCCTTTAACTGCCGTTTTATGCAGTTTCCAGCCCAAGAGGCTGTTACAACGGTGACTCTGCAAAATCTGGGGTTTGTAACAGTGAGTTCTCATCAAAAAGCAGATCCAGCTTGTGGAAGAACTGCCCACATGGGGCTGCACATCACTTGGAAAGGGAGGGGAAAAAAAAAACCTGATGGTTGTGGAAAAACTGATTGTGGTGCTCAGGCCAACACGTGAGCATATCCTTCTGGTTGTAGCATCCCAGCCCTCGCGCCTGCGGCAGCAGGGGATGAATCATGAGGAAATGCCACCCCAGGAAACAAATTGGTCATTGTTTGAGAGAGCTGATGGCTCTTGGACAAGCCATGGGATAACTATGAAAGCGTCTGCAGGGAGGGGGGGCTGGTCCAGCTCGCTGTGTGCACGGCAAACACGCGAGCGAGGCCGGGCATGCTCTGCTGCCTTACCAGCAGAAGAACGATTTGCCTATGTTTTTGGTTCCTTGATCTTTCTAAATAAACAGGTTCTTTGTACTGAGAAAGCAAAAAAAAAAGAAAAAAAAACCCCCAACTTCTGCAGCTGTTGCTGCACAGCAAAGCTTTTGGGGGAAGCGGGGGCATGGTGGGGACCTTCCACCTGCTGGCAGCCCTGATGGGGTTCTCCAAGGGCTGCTGGAGCCTTTCTCCTTGGAACAGGGTGATGGAAAGAATAGCTCCGAGCCTTAAATTGCTTTTTTGGCTTTGGATCTCAACATCAGGATTTTCCCCAGCCTCATGGGGCTTTCTGGCTTTGTTTAGCTGTTGCTTTGCTTCTGGAGAGGTTCATGGGGACTCAGTAGGATGCTCAGGGTCGCCGGTCAAATTAGCAGCAGAGTCTGAATTAGTAGCTCGCAGTCTGGCTACCGTGTGCTGTATAGGAGCTGGAGAAGGATGAATTTTGGAGTTTTGATACTATTTTGCCTGGCAAGGGGTTTAGGACTCAAGAGTAGAGCCTGGTTTCCCTCTATGGGGTCTTCAGTGGGAAAACAAGTGAAAATCTCAGGTCTTTCTATAAGGAGAAACCAAACGAGAAGCCCGTTGGTTCATAAACATGCTGCCTCTGGCCTCTGACATCTGTTTGCTTCATGTTCCTGCACATGAGATCACAGGAGCTGTGACCTCAGAGGGCTATGACATCACTAAGGGGCAATCTGCAGATGCCAGAGCTGATGCTGGCCTGCATTCAGATGGCTTTGGTGGAGTAAAGGGCGAGATGAGTCATGCCTGCTGATGGATTCCTCACACCTCCAGCCACCAGTTTAAGGGGAAATGTGTCACCATCTTCCTGTCTCCCCACTAAAGGCCTTAGATGGAAGAAACTAGGAGATCTTGTAAGATCTCTATCAGTAGACTTGCTTTCAAGTGACAGCCGCGTCTTTAATCTGGCAAAATCTTTCTGTTTCTATTGATGCCCTACAATAAAAACAAAAGTAAAGAGAGAGAAGAATTAAGAATGGGGAGATTTGGTTTTAAAAGGCTTATAAAAATACATATAAAGCAAGAGACCAAGAGAACAAAGGGGTAATGGAAGCCGACAGACAGTTCTCATGCCATTAAAACTACAGCTCAAAAAGAAAAAACACCAACAAAAAACTCTCCAAAAAAAATGTTAATCGTTATTTGAGGGAGGGGGAAGTGTTTTTATTGTGAACATGTGCAAATGGAGGCTTCAGCCATATAAAACCCATGCCCACAATAAGTATATTTGTGTAGCAATTAATGTGAGATCAGAGGCTCAGCTTTTGCCAAGCAGTCATGTCAGCATGGGGTATATTATGTGTGTCAAGATTCCAGTTTCCAAATGTGGAAGACATTGGGGCTAGTTGTAATTAAATGTTTTGTCATCACAGGGCAGAGCTGCGTGTGCCTCAGCTGAGCTGAGAGCTGCACCTCCAACACCATCACCCAGAGTCGGCTTTTGGCAGCTCTTTAAGGAAACTTTATGCAGAAGGAATTTCAAGGCACTTGTAATTAGATCTCAGCCCCTCTCTTTTCCTCCTCCCTCCCCCCAGAAATGCAGAGAGCCAAGGAAACCTAGTTGAAATCTCTCTTTATTGTAGCAGGGCTTATCTCCACAGTTTGCTGCGTTGATACATCATTTCCATTCGGTTTCTGTTCGGGTTTCTAGTAACACTTCTGTGAATCCAATACTTTCTGGGAAGTTTATTACAGCAGCTGCTAAAGGCAAAGCAGAGGCATCCAAATAGTTCAGGAATACGCATTTACCACACAACTCCGACAGATTTAGTTACAGGAACTGCTGCAATTTTTCTTCTTCTTTTTTTTTTTTCTCTCTTTTTTTTCCCTTTCCTATTCCTTGCAGTCTTGTTAAGACTCAGCAAAGGCTGGTACTCTGTCTCTGAGCTAATTTTAAGTAAAGCAGAGGCTGGAGTGGAGTGTGGGAAGGTTCTTGGCATGGATGGACTTGGCTGAAGTTTTCAGAAAAGACACATTGAAGGGAGGGAGGGAAGAGGAGTGCATGTGTGTATATGGGGGGGGGCAGTATCTTTTATATACACCCAAAAAGCTATCTATGGACCTATCGGGCTTTCATCATCCCAGTCTGATCCAAGGGTGTTCAAAAAGGGAAACACGTCGTAAATCTGGAAGGCTGGCTGGAATTTGGAACGTTTTTAAAGGTAATGGAGGGGTGGGAGCATCCCAGCAGGGATGGGCTGGTCAGTGCAGCCTGCGGCGGGGGAAACACCTTTCCACGGCTTTGGGCAGCTCAGACAGGTTTTTATCTTCCTTCTAAGTGGATATAGAATCATAGAATGATAGCCCAATTATTCCACTCCACCCTCTTCCAGGGAGATGGGAACAGATGTGCTCCTCTCTAGAAATACTGACAGCTAAGAAAGAAGTTTGGAGAGTTTATGCTTTTTTATTATTTTTTTAATTCCTTGATGGTGTTCTTGGTGGTGATGTGAGTATCACTTTAAAGTGAAGAACGCACAAGTTGGTCTTTATTTCACCTTCCCCTGTGCTGCTTCTTTGGTTGGACTTGATGATTTCAAAGGTCTTTTCCAATCTAAATGATTCTGTGACTCAGGTGGTTTTTCCAGTTGGTGAGAGTTGGGAGGACAGCATAAAAGATGATTACCAGAGGGTGCAGTGTTGCTTCCCCACCCTCCATGTCTTTTTCTGCGTGAAGTGTAATGAGTTAGATGAGCAGTGCTGGATGTTGGTGCCTTCCTCCCCCTCCACTCCTCCATCGTCCTGGTGAACTCAGAAGAGGTCATTGCTGCTTCACAACTGCCATCATCCTTCCTCTTGTTTGCAGATCCCATTTGATGGGCTGATGTGGACGGTTGGTCCCTGCCAAAGCTTATTTGAGGACTTTAACCTAGCATTTTCAGGTCTTCTTTTCATATATGATAGAAATATGTGCTAGTGACGGAGACACATTTTACTTTCAATTAGCACAATGCCTATGTTGACATTTTTGCATTTTGTTGACTTTAACCACAAGTCTATGGGTAGAACCACAAATAAAACTTATCACCCATGTTAACTTTGGGAGAGAGTGTTTCTTAAAGACACCTGCTAATTTATTACAGCCAATATCTTAGCAAGGCACTCAATTAAAGAGGTTCTTGCTGCTTAAGCAGCATTTTATAAGACCCAGGTAGCGTGTGATCACACAGCGAGCCAAGTGATGGATGGTTTGATCTGTCATGTAGGTGTTGCAGCACCATGGAAATGCTTTTTTATTATTATTAAAAAATCCCCCTCTCTACAAATGATTCATCAAACACCTCGTCCTCGTTGCATGTAACATCTTGTTGATGCTGGAAGGCGCTGGGTTCGACAGGAGCCGAGGTGCTCGCGAGAGGAGCCTTTGCTCAGTCTGTGCTTGCCTCCAATGGCTGCATCACAGAGGAGCCGTCGGGAGGGGTAGAGGCCAAGAGGGGTTGGTTTCAACTTGTTTCGAAGAGGTGAAACCCTCATTTCCTCTAGATCTCAGGTATAACTCCTGGTTTTCCCACGTTCCCTGGAAAAGTAGTGCAGACTTCGTCCTTCCTTGGGAAGTCCACTGAAAAATGAAACTAGAATAAACTGGGTGATCCTCTTTCAGAGATTGAGGCAAATGGTTTGAAATGAATGATGAGGCCACCTAATCCTATGAGTGATTCTCCTGGAAGGCAAAATCTCCATAAGTCTTAGAATCATAGGATGGTTTGAGTTGGAAGGGACCACTAAAGGTCATCTAGTCCAACCCCCCTGCACTGAGCAGGAACATCTGCAACTAGAGCAGGTTGCTCAGAGCTCCGGCCAACCTCACCTGGGATGGTTCCAGGGATGGGGCATTGACCATCTCTCTGGGCAACCTGAGGTGCCAGCATCCAAAAAAGCAAATCTCTGGGGTGGGGGATACTCACTGTGGCTCTGGGACTCACCCGGGGTTAAGATGGCACTGAGCATCTGTGCAGGAGGCATTCATGGTCCTCATCCTCCACGGACAGTGACCTCACAAATTCACAAACCTCATCGACACCCAACGAGCTTTTGGAGCTGGAGTCACTTCTAGTGTGTCACCTGGGGTCATCTAGCAGTATGAGGAGCTGCACTTGGGGGTTGAGATGGAGTAATTGCATGCTGGCGGCCAAAGTGGTGGCATCCATGGACTCACCCTGCACCCTCTATGTACCATCCAGGGCAGGAAAATACCCACACCCTGAAAAGAGGATTTTGGAGTTGCACTTAGTTTCTCCAGGTTGATGGAGTAATTGTAACTTGGAGAGGTTATTTGGGTCTGTTCTCTGAGGATAGATGAAGGATCCAAGCCCCACCAAGAGGTAGGTGCTGGCTTCTTCAATCAGGGAGGTTATCATGGTGGTTTAATCTGCCCTTTCCAGAAGTAACTCTGCTCTTTCCCCTCATGCTGGTAGTGCTGTGGGGCAGGGGCTGCTTTCTGCACCCCAAAAATCCCTTTGGACTGGTGAGGCTGCCATGAAGGCTGAAACATCACCATCTTTGCCTTCATTCTCTACCAAGACAGAGCTCCCTCCCACTGTTGTGCTGGGAGCTGGGCTCCACCTTCACCCCCGAATCTTAACCCTGTGACTTGAAGCTTGGTGAGACCCAAGCAGACCTGCAAGCAACAGGATTTTCCCCCAGCCCTTCTAGCTGGTGGTTCTTCTCTCCCCACAGAAGCCCTACCTTTCCACTTCCAGGCTGAACTCTTGTACCTTCCTCCTCCGTCCTTGGCCAGGTCATTATTTCTGGCACTCTTTACCCTGACTTGCTGCAGAGCTGAAGGAGAGCTGGGTGCTCAGCTGGCGATGGCTTCAGCAGAGCTGGCTTCTCCCAGTGCCCACCGCTCCCTGCCAGCCGCTGGCACCCGTTCAGGTGAGCTCGGGGCTTGTGACAGAGCCATGGGCAAGTGCCACCGGCGGGGACAGCAGCCTGCCATCTGCTCGTGCTACTTGGATGACAGCGAGTGTGTTTTTCTTGATCTGGGTCCCACATTAGTTGTTTCCCAGAATGTTTCGCTACGTGAATGTCACGCTTCCGTCTGCTTGGCTTGCCCTGGGTTGAGCAGACGTATTTATGAGTGGGGGTTTTTGGTGCATATTTTTCACCTCTTTGAAATGTTTGGCCCTGTTCTGGATACTGGAAAAAATCCTGTCTGTTGGAAGTGTAAAACTGGGTTAGTCTGGTCGGGGATTGGAGGGAAAAGCTGTAGTTCACCTCCTCAGCTCCGACTAAGTGATGCTAAGAGGGATGTAGAGCCCTGTGCTCCTGCAAAGGTGTCCAGTGCACAGGTCAGGTCTCCTTGCCCATGCTGGTGTAACTCAGAAATAACCACGTGAAGTTAGAAAAAGCATCATCCTCCTCAAAAACAGCATAATGGAAGCCTGAGCTCTCCAGGACTGGCTGTGGAGTCAGATCCCCCGTGCCAGGTCTGGGTGGGAGCACTGGGCTTGGGCTGCAACAGGGCTGCTAGGCTGTCCACCCCACAGCTCACACAGGCTTCCTCAGCTTCTCCCCATGTATGAGACTTTCTGCGGCATTTTAATTCATGTATGACAGTCTCTGAACCGGGTTCAGACACGTGATCATGTTACGGGGGCTCAGCTGCTGTGCATTAACTGGCCACAGGGGTATTCCCAGCCTAAGACAAATACAAGGTAAAACCTGCTCGTTTAAACATCTTTCACGGCAGTTTAGGCAAACCATGGTTTGCCCCACATACTCACACGTGCAATTAGCAGGGCTCAGCAGTAGCTTGGTTTGAGCCTTTGGATGGGTTAAGGAACCCCAGAGCTGTTTGTGCTCTGATGATGCTGCTTGTTTTGCTTTGGTCCAGGATGCTTTCAGAGAAGCATCCCCAATTTATTTGAAGCCAAGCAGAAATGAGCCAGCCTTGAGCCTGGAGAAAGAACCTTTGTTAAGGAGTTTGCTTAGTTCAACCAAATAGACTTCAATTCAAACCCTGTTGCTGGTGGGACTTTCTCGCATGGACTGATCCTGAGCGGGACAATCACACAGGTTCTGTACTAGCACAGCTCAGCCTGTCTGAAAGCACATCTCAGATAAACCCAGGTAGCACCGAGCAGAAAAATTCTTATGTGTCCTGTTTCCCAAAGTAAGCAGTGAGGGCAGGAGGGAGAGGGACATTAATTTTATTGGATTTGTGCACCCTGTCCACACACCGACATCCCTCTCAGGGCTGGCGGGGAAGAGCTGCGCTGGTGTCTGTGATCAGAGCCACAGTGTGTGGAGCAGACCAGTGTGTCCACACCAGCTTGTGTGCACTGATGGCATCCCCATGGCGCAGCCCAGAGTCCAGCATCACTCTTACTTGATCAGGAGTAGCTGGATGAAAATTAGCTCTGATACATCCATGGGAAAGGGAGAGAAAAAGAGCCATGATGAAAAACTTAGTGCGAAGGGTGGTGGATGTGGTATGTGGCTGATGGCGAGGAGCAGGCAGTGTTCCCTTGCTGTGAGGTGAATAGAGATGTTTCCAGGGTTGTCTTTGGTTGTGAATCTCTGCAGAGAAGCTGCTGGCAAGGATTGGACGTTAGGGAAAACTTTCTACACTGAAAGGGTTGTCAAGGACTGGGACAGACTGCCCAGGGAAGTGGTGGAATCACCATCCCTGGATGTATTTAAAAGCTGTCTAGATAGGGTGCTCAAGGATATGGTGTAGAAGTAGGCCTGGTAGAGATAGATAATGGTTGGACTTGATGACCTTATAAGTCCTTTCCAACCATAGTGATTCTGTGATTAGCCAGAGCCAGTGCTGGTGCAGCCTTTGCCAAGGACCAGTTGGCTGGGATGTGTGCCTCGATCTTCCCAGGTGGTCCAGCTCTGCCCAGGATGGTGTGCTGGGGGAGATGCTGGTGGCCATCCCTTTCAACACACCGCATTATTACCTTGAACTGGGATCGCTGGGCTGTTGTGGTGCCTTTTGGGCAAGATGCGAGACCATGGCCATGATGTTCCCGATCAGGAGGGACCCCGTGGCTCCCGTCCCGACGGAGCTGTATCAGCCCTCACAGCTTGGCCACGCTCCAGCCGCAGTAACACGACATGTGGCTTATTGAACGCCCCCCCCCCCCCCCCGCCTCCCTCGCCCTCTCGTGCCGTCTCCACCAGCCGTGTGAACAGCAGCAGCTCTTTGTGCTGGTATTTATTCGCCTGCATGTCGTGGCTCTGGCAGACGGTTGCAATAAAGAGATGAGCAAAAGCTTTTCGCGTGGGAGTGCAGCTGGGCGCTGTCGTGGATGGCCCAGCTGAGCATGCAGACATCTCACAGCCGTTCCTCCAGGCCAGCAGATTCATAGCCCGTCAAAGGGAGTGGACTTCAGACCCAAGCAAGCTCTTCTCTCAGCTCCAGCAGGAATTAGGAGGTTGATGATCATAGAATCATAGAATGCTTTGGGTTGGAAGAGACCTCAGAGATCATGTAGTTTCAACCCCCTTTCCATGGCAGGGACACCTCCCGCTAGACCAGGTTGCTCAAGCCTATGATAAGGCAGATAAATCCAGTAACTGGCTTTGCTGTTCAAAATAGAATCATGAGGCTGTAAATCCTACTGGGAACATGAAAGGATCTCTGAGGATCCCATGGTTCTCCCCAGAGAGGTGTTCCTTCTTTTGCACATTGGAGTGGAAGGATGCTACGTCAGAGGTGAGAACATAGCATAGAGCACTTGATGTAGGTGCAAATTCTCAAAAATTAGTCAAGAGTTAGGAACAATAGCTCCCAAGACCCACGAGGTGTTTGTAATTTAAGAGCTTCTCTCCAGTGAAAAGTTTCCAAGCTGCCCATCAATCAGAGCCCAAACTGCCCAAATTCCCAGCACATGGAGGGCCTGATTCTTCCCGGGTGCTGGGACAACTGCCCTCAAGCCCTGTTGCAAGTCTCCAGCTAAACAGGAGCTTAACTGTGTCCTACCAAGGGCCAAGAGTTTTAGGTCTGGCACAGTGAAACATGATTTGCCGATGATTAAGCATCTGCCTATGCTGTCTATTATTGGAACTGCATCGTAGCTGAGGCTGGGGAACTATTTTCTGAGCAGCCTTCCTGAAATCGATGATGAAAGTAACCAAAACAACGTGTTTACATTCCTCTGCCCTAGAAGCCGAGTGAGTTTTCAGGTGCCACCTCCTAATTTATCTTTTTCTTTCTTTTTCCATATCCCCCAAAGTACTGGAGAAACCCCAAGGCAATCATTTTCACTCACACTTGAGAGCATTTTCTTAAGTTTTGCAGAATTTTGTAGCTGGTTGCAAACAAACAAACAAAACCCCTTTTCTTGCAAAGATGTGTGTGATGTTTGACCGGACTGTCTGCTTATTCCCATGATTCTGGAGAGTGGTGGCTTTTTTTCTTCCAGCTCTATTAATCTACTTCTTTATGTATTGTACAGAAAGATAAATACCAATTTAAAGAGCAAATTCTTGTTTGGTGTTTGGCAACAAAGTGCCCTAGCTAAAATCCTTAATTTTCTGCTTATTCAGACACTTCAGAATTGGCAGGGTTTAGCTACGAGCCCTTAAACCAGAGACTCAGCTCAGACCAGGAGCTATTTTCTCCTTCAGGGAAAGTGAAGTTAAATCTAAGTGTGGGGATAAAACTTTGTGGGCTTGAGATTTACAGTTGTTGGGACTTGACATTGCTTAGGAACATGTCTGCAGTAGGTTCACGAGCATTTCTTCATTTTATACTTTTATTATTTGTATTTGTTGCATTATAATTTTTTTTTTTTGAGCTCTGCTGCTGTGGCTGATTCCCTCCATCCATATGAAACCACGGCTTTGTCTGGTAGAATAAACTGCAGCAAAAGTCTATTTAGACCTATTATTTTCCAGTAACTGCCCATAATATTGGCAAATGAAGAAATGTTGTATGGCATCATGCAGACCAACCTTTGTCTCTCACTAGCTGGCATAAATCAGAAATAAGGAACTCATCTAAAGTCTGAAAAAAAGCCACAACTTGATGTTTTTGTCAGTGGGAAGGACTGCATGTCCTGTATGGATGTCTGGTAGAGGTCCCCTGCCCCAGGAGGAGGTACCCCCAGGTCCCCCCCCAAGCTGGGTTTTCCCTGTGAAGATATAAATTCATTATTTTGTTTTTTATGAGTCATAACATAATGCTTTGCAGAGCAGCCAAGCAGGGCTGCAATGTTCACCTGAGTGGCTTCCCAAGTAAATAAGGATTTCACCTTTGATTTTAAGGGGGGAATAAAAAGCTGAATTGCACTGGGAAATTTGGGGACGATCTGGAAGCTGCCCTCTGAAGCCTGTGCCCAGGGTTTTTAGTGATATTCCCTGACAAGTGATACTAGAAACACAGATGCTGGATTTACCTTTCATGTTTTCTTGGTAAATAGCTGAATAAATATTTATCAGTAAACAGAGCAGGTTTGTTCCTAAAGCGGAGTTGGCTGCGTTTGTGCATAGTTGTCAGAGAAGGGGTTTTGAGAGCAGTGGAGGGATGCTCGGTCCCAGCCACTGATCTCTGTAGAGAGAAGAAATGCAGCAGAATTGACGTTTCATCAGAAAACCGTGTCTTAATGGGACCAGGTTTTTTCCGCAAAAAATGTCACTGCTGATAGCAAAGCTTCATGTAATTAAAAAAAAAAACCCACTGAAAATCCCAAGGTATAGGGAGTTTCTTTGAAAAATGTTTTCTTTGGATATTTGCAGATTGATAAAGCTATTGTTTAGTTAATTTTTGGACTGATTTTGTGAGGGAATCCATAGAGAAATAATTGAACAAGAGGCTCTGCAACCAAATGAAAGAACTTGTCTTTATTGGAATGAAATATTTTGTACAACTTGAAAGTATTTGTGCGCTTTTGAGTGTGTGCAGGGCTTGTTTTGGTGCTCCACAAAATATTTTTGAGATTTGTGGGACCTGATGGTGACTTGGAAGACAGAAAACGCCTTCTTTGAAGCAGCTGCAGCCGTTCATGTCCAGGTACGGTGCGGGCACAGAAGAGTTATCAAAACACTCAATAAAGGGGAGGTTTTGGTGGGAGGGGAGCATCCTGCAGCCAGGGGAAGAGGGATTAAACACAGAGCGGTGGGGAAGGCGATGGGGTTAACTCATTTTCATCCCTTTGGATGAAGATGCCCTAATTCCTTGAGCCCATTTTAACCTCCTGACCAGTACAAAGCCAGTTTGCTGCTGGTGGGCAGCAAGATGATTCAACATCTCTGCTGCCTACACTCCCTGGTTTTGGAGGCTCCCCCCAGTAGCCCTTATCCTCTTCAAATAGCTGTATTCCCCTGGGAATACAGAGAAAAGGAGGAGAACTCCTCACACACGTGTCATGTGCCGCCTTACCCTTTGGGCAAAGCTCCCCTTTGAGTGGGATGACCATAAAAGCCCTTAACAGAAGATGAATGTCCCCTCTCCCGCTTCCCAGGACTCCCAGTATGAGGGCTGGGAGTGCCTTTGGAGCTCAGCTAGAAAGCAATATGCCCTCAACTCGTGTTTTGAGGGAAGGGAAGGCACTGGGGAAATGCAGGGCACGGTATTTATAGTTCAGTGCATGATACTCCATCCAGGGAATGTGACAGAACTTGGCTCAACTGAATGATGAAACCAGAGCGAGTGATGAATCTGGAGGAGGACCCGTGTTGACCCTTCCATGGGCAGAGCTGGAGAAGCATGGCAGGGAGATGTGTGAGTGAGGAGGACGGAGGAAATACTTGTTTTTACGGGAGCATTTACCGTGGAGCACTTGTGTGCACAGCTGCCCTGTGAAAGGCACATTTATCCCTGCACAGATTTATACCTTCAAACCAGAGTGGATAAATACTGAGACCCAGGGGCTGGCTCGTGTCTGTGTAAGGCAAAGAGTTTTCCACCTCCTTAAAGAAAAGTTGGGCTGAACACTTTGAAGAAATCCAATCTTTCCACTTCTTTTAGCATTTCAGGGAGTGACAAAGAGAAAAACATTTGGGGGAGAAGCATAGCTCAGGGCCGAGCCTTGAAATTAGTTACCTTGAAATTAGTCAATGAAATAAGCAGAGGAATAGGAGGGGGTTTGCATCCAAATGGCTTGATGTGGTGGCAGAGACATGATGCTGTCCCTTCCCTCTCCCTTGCTGGAGTCCCCAGTGGGTCCCCGAGGTGCGTGGCAGGGTGAGGGAGCGCTGCTGCTGCTGCCTGGTTGAACTGGAGGACTGGTGGAAAATGTGTGACCTGGGGTTCACATCACCACTGATGATGATCAGAAGGAACTTCTCTGACCCTGGGAGACGGGGGCTTTCATGCAGCGCCTCTCCAACACAAACAGAAGAATTCAAAGCTACTGGATTAGGAGCTGGTGTGGCTTCCATTAACCCAAGGGTTTTGCTGAGTTGACTCCTGGAAGAGCCGTGCATCAAACGTAATGAATCAGAAGGGAAGCCCATACATCAGACAAGCCCGATGACCTCTGGAGTTAGATAGCATTACTGACGATCAGCGTGGTGGGGAAGGGGGGAACAGCACAGAAAGCCAGGCTGGCCTAGTATTTATTAATTTCTTTAAAGTCTTGATGTGCTTTCAGGTCCAAACTTGCTAATTTTCCCCAGTTCATCTCTCCCACTGGATAAATACATGTTTGTCAGCAGGGATAGCTGGGGGGTGAGTGTCTGCAAGTATTAAAACAAGAAAAGCAGCCAGGGAAGAAATGCTGCCTTGTAAGCAGGGAGGATTTTACTGCGTTACCACCAAAAAAATGCTGAGCCCTTCCAGGGAATTCGACCGCTCGTTGTTTTCTCTTTGCACGCTGCAAATATATAAAAATATTGATACATTCCTGGAGCATCCATGCAAGCTTGAAAGTGCATTAGGGAGCCCAAAAGCCATCCACACGCATGTGCATGTGTGTAAATAGATCCTGTTATGCTGAGAGTAAGAGGCAGAATCTTTCCTCAGTGGAACCAGATTAGGTTCATACACTGAGTTCATTCGCCGGCCAAGCGTCATAGAAACTACTGGAGGCATTTCTTTTTTTAACTTTAAAGAAAAAAAAAAAGGGAAAATCCCTAAACTAACTCCAGCAATAGTTAGGTGAGCCCCTTGCCAGCATAGATGTGCCTGCACATACGGACACACAATAACTTTGTCCATTGCTGTCATAAAACTAAAGGCACTTATATGAGGGTGAGAGGTCAGGGGAGGCCTTGATTTAATAACAGGGGAAACATTATTTTTCTGTTATTAATTACGCATTATCCATAGTACATTTGCTGCACTCACTTTAGATAAGGTTACATCTATATTTTTGTTAGGGAGACTTCTCAGGTCACATAGGGGAAGTTGGCTGGAAGGCAGGGAAAAGAAATCTGCTTTACAAAGCTGGGGCAAATGCTGCATTGCTGCCTCCCCCTTCTCGCCCTGCTCTTCTGGGGACTGATCCTTGCACATTCCTCAAATAGTTCACTTGGTGAACACTAAATGAATTGAGGCTCCGAAGAAACTTGGGGCAGCACCAGCTTGGAGTTCCCAGCAAGTCCAGAGGGATGGGTACCTCCTTACATGTGTGTTCTTTCTCCGTAGCTTATAGCTACTGGATCAGTCAAATTCAAAGTGAAAAGTCATGCTCAGAGAGAGAGGGAGACTTAAAAGTTCAAATCCAGGTCTGGTTCAGTGCATTCCTTCTCTCATTTCCTTGCCTTCAGCTGCTTTGGAGAAGTCTGTTGTGAGTACTTATCCCGTCCCTGCCGGGGGGAGACCCACAGCCTGCAGAGGTAATGGACAGTGGGTATCACTCTGGGGGGAAATGTGAGGGTCAGCTCCAAGACTTGGCCCAGGCTGAGAAGCGCAGGTGCCGCTGTGCTCCCCTCCCACTACAAATTAGAAGATAACAGCGTTGCTCCATCTCCGGTTTCCCATCTGAGGTTTTGCACAAGAGCTGGGGGAAGGGACCGGGCAGCTGATGGGAAAGAAGGAAGAAGAAGTGCAAGAAAATAAACAACCCTCAAGGAATCCACTCCACGCAGATGGATGGTTTGTGTTACAGGGGGATGAAGAACCTCTTCATGTGGCGTCAGCACTTGGGAAATCTTTGCTCTATAAGAGTTTTCAGGGGAAAAAAAGAAAGAAAAGAAGGTTTTGCTTTTTTTCAGTGTAGCAAACCCCAGCCTTGGGAAATGAGAAGAAGCAACTGAGCAGCTTGTTACTGTTCCATGGTCCCTGTCCTCCTCACTCCTGCCAGTCTGGATGCAAAGGCTGAAATGCGAACCTCCAGTTGGTTTTTCCCTTCTATCCAAGTGCATCTCAAATTATGGTATTTCTTTTCTTGACTCCCTTAGGACCTATGGGGATGCCACTCTCAGTCTGTCTAGGAAAGAAGATGAAAATGTCTACTCGTTTGAGCTCTCTATATATAGAATATTTGGGGCTGTATGTTTTTAACAGTAGTTCCTTTTTTGTGGTCATTTACGTATTGCAGTGTTGCTCATGTCAGTAGTAGCCACTGATTAATGTCAAGGAGAGATCCCTGCTGGGTTTGCCCGTTGGAGTTTCAGTCATGGGATGTCCCACAGGTCTCACCCCAGTTCAGCGATGGGGACTGACTGCTTCTGCTCTGGTTGAGCTGGAGGTCGCCTGGCCTGAAAATCAGGAGTTGTCCAGGCTTGTGTACTCATCAGTTTAAACCATTGCTTTCAAGTGTGGCTTCAGGTATCTGTGAAGCATCTGTCCCCCTGATGTAGAACTGTGAAAGAAACAAGTGAATTATCTTTTTTGGGTGTAAAAGCCAGAGACAGCAAAGTTCTGATTCTGCCTTAGTGGCTGACCAGTAAAACCTGAGCAGTGTCCAGACAACAGTTTCTGTTGCTTGACCAAATCAATTGGGCATTGTGCCTGAGTCAGCACAGTGGCTTCCTTAATTAATTTGCTGGTTTATTTATATGAACACAGCCACAGCTCCCTACTCCAGAATACTGGTCCCAAAGCTGAGGAACACTTGGATGTCCCTTTGGAGGGTTTGTTGCCGTCTCCCACCATCATTTACACCTTTCAGTAGTGCATCTAGTGTTATTTCTCTGGGGTTTGTTGAATTCCTGAATGTGTGAAACGGTGTTTAGTGGTAAATTGGTCAAAACCAGAAGCTCAAGATGATGGGCGTGGGTTGGTGGTGTGACTGTTTGGTGCTCTGAAAGGCAATGTGATCCCCAGTGCTCTGCTCTGCTGTGCTGCCTGGTTTTTGCTCTAGATACCCATTGATATCGCATGGAAATCATGTTTCTGTTTTCATGGCTGGTAGACTCATAGCAGGGCAGTTTGTGCAGATAAAGCTTTAAAGTCGACTTGTCTTAAAACTCTCCTAAAAGTTTGGTTGTGGAATTTATCTATTTGAAAATACTTATGCCTTAAATCAGGAGGGTGATTTAAGCACAGTTCTTAGGCTATCCCCACTGCAAGGAGCGTTCATGCAACACTCATCTCCCTCAACCTCTGCAACCAGAGCCTCCAGGCTTCTCTTAAGAAGTAAATAGAAAAAAAAAAGCAGCAAGCAGTCCCTGAGCTGGATCACAATGATACTGCTCCCATGCAAAGTGGAACGATTATAACAACAACAACAAAAAAAGGATGCTTTTGTTTTAAGTGTAGAACCAGTCATAATAGGCACAACAGGGAAGTACTTAATAGGGTTTCAGCTTGCAAAACAGTAATTAGAAATGATGTTCCTCTGATTGCTCAAGGCTGCGTTTGTGATAGGTCATTCCTCAGTCGGGGCTGAATATATGTGATGTGGAGGCCCATACTTGCAACATTACAAGGCAGGCATGCTTTTCTTTAATCATTATTATTTCAGTTACAACCCAGATGAGTGATCCCAGCTGGTAGATAAGAATCAAACACACACAAATATGGCTCATCTTTCTTAACATATGGAAACCTGAATTGCAGAAGTAGTCTCCATCTCAAACCCTGCTCACCCTCCATCCACCCAGATGGTGTTTCTATCCTGTTTAAGCTGTAGTTAATTGATGAGCAGCTATCTCTCCCAAGCACAACGTCTTACTGGGTGTAGGGGCGGGGAGAACTTCATTTATAAGGGCCTGGAGTCCTGCCTGGCTCTTCCTTTCTTCTGAGCTTGAAGTTCAATCTTCTTCTGGTCACCTCAGAAACACTATGTTTTCTGTGTGCTCCTTCTTCCTTTTGATAACAGCTTCATGCCCTAAGTCTTCCTCCAAAGAGTTTCTCTTTAAATCCAGGGTCATGCTTCTATGAGATATTTCCTAAACAAGTTTTAGAGGGGATTTGCCTTGGTTTAAGTGAGTTACCTGCATGGTCAGAGCAGCAATAGGATGGTCTCAAGGCGTTCATGCATCTTCCATATGTCAAAATACTTTGCCCTTTCCATTAAAAAGTAGAGGGGGTAGAAAAACCCCTGATGAAGGGGAAGGGGTAACAATGTCTAATCATTGCAAAACCATCTTGAGCTAATTGAGTTTGTCTAAAATTCATCCAGCCTTTAAGGTTTAATAGAAGATGATGGTCTTAATGCATCGCATGCCTTGGAGTAAATGGATACTCTGCTTTAAAGGCCCTGTTGATGTTATGTGAAGGGGAACAACAGTTGTTATGATTCTGAAACTCAGATTGAACCCAATTAATCAATGCTGAGATGATTTGAATCATGTGGCATGCATGGTCACCTCTCTGATATTCTATCCTTATCCCTCCCTAGACTGAGACATGATTGATGTCAACTGTACACCGAATTTTCAGGGGGAAGGCTGAGCCAAGTCGTTTGGACAGAGAAACAAATTAGATCAAAAGTGTGATCCAGGGGAAGGGAGATCGGTTTCAGAGCAGAAGCTTAAATTTCTTTCTGTACCTTGGGTGCTCTCTCCGGGTACTCACACTGTGGGGATTGCACCAAGCACCGCTGGGGGGGTGGGACATAAAGATGACTACACATGCCTCGGTCAAAACCCAGAGTGCAAAACTCATCAGAAGGCACGTTTGCATCTTCAGCCAGTTCTTAATGTAAAAATAATCTCCCAGCCATCCTCAGTTCTTAGGTTACAGCCAGCCGTGGTTACCTTGTGACTTTCCTGGGAGAAAATGGATCTGGAGAAGGGAAAGGAGGGGGACACCACCAGGATTAGGCACCAGCACTGGGGGGGGGGGGGGC